>CM055274.1:20834091-21228368 GCA_029237695.1 Conchocele bisecta | reverse complement strand
TTAGTGGGTTTGTCGGCTCTTTCACAGCTGGTGGTTTTGCCAGTGGAGCCTCCCATATGGGTACTTCCTCGGATGGCTGTTGTGAGGCTGATTCGGTGGTGGTGGTATTGCCGGAGTTGTCGTGGTTTCATTTCTCTCCTACAGTAGGGCTTCTTGTTATTCAAGAAAATCCCATTCAACATTGTACATTGGGGAGCTTTAGGTAGGATTTGGCCACTGCGGGGTTCCTAGTGCCCAAAACTTTGATCGCCACACTGGGGTCTAAGTTCTACATGCCCCTCTATGCGGTATGGTTTTTGAGATCTCCGTTTCTGGACAAGGACGCCGCAGCGTTTGGGATATCTTCGGCTCCTGGCCCTGGTTCGCGTTTGCGAAGGCATGGGTGTAGGCTGTTTAAGTCGATTGTGGCTATGTCAACTTTCGATTTATGTTTGAATCAGTATGATTCATCGTCTCTGGACGCAGTGCTTCAGTCGACGATTTGTGCCGCTAAGCCTCTTGTCAACATGTCTTTGGAGTTTTCTATGGACATGCTCTTGTCCAGGTAGACGCAGTGATAGCCGGCTCGTTTTTTCTTGAACGGTCCTGCCAGAGTTTTGCTTCGTTCGCCTCTTTTGACCTCTGATATATTGTGCGATCGAACGGCCAAAGGGCAGCTACGGTACCGATGGTCCCTCCTGCTGCTCCTTCTTTTCAACCTCCTGTGGGGTCGTTTCCCATGACGGGGGTATTTTCAAGGGTTTAGTAGAGTCTCTCTCTCGAAGTATAGTGCTATAGAGGAAGTTCGGGACGTGGTCGGAGCGCCATTTGCCGGGAGACTGGGTTGTTTCCATAGATCTGCGGGTCTCGTACTTCCACGTGCCCTTCCGCAGATGCTCTCGGAAGTTTTAAGTTGTTTCCGAGTATTGTGTCTTTTAGTTCCGTGTGATACGGTATCTGGCGGTGGTATGGGGTTTGTTACTCTTCTAGGTTCTTTTCCTATCTAGAGTAGTCGTAGTTGGTTCCCACACAGGATTTTTCTTAGGTGGGAATGAGCTTATTGACCGATCTATCAGTCATCATAGTACCTTTGGACAGGGTGCGTGGCATCTTGATTTAGTTTTCCGGGTACTGGTCAGAGGTTCTCTGTCAGCTAGGAAATGTCTGCACTCCTGGACTTTCGGGGTGCAGAATAGGGGAAGGTTATGTCTGCGACCTCCAGTATTACTTACTAGGGCTATGGAGGCCGCACCCCGATCCTTTGGATCGGTCTCTGCCTAGGATCACCATCTTCCTACGTTGTATCACATGGTGGGCAGTGGAGGTCTGGTTCCTACAGGATTCCCATAGTGTTACCATCCTCCTACTCGCTTTCTGTCCACAGACGCGTCGTGAGAAGGCTGGGGGGCTCATTTGGAGCCCCTACATCGGTGTGTTTCGGGTTGGTGGTCAGTGCAGGAAACTCAGGGACACATCAACATGTTTTAGCTTTTGGCAGTGTTCCGGGGGTTGACAGCGGCGGATTCTGTTCTGCACGGACAGGTGGTTATGGTTTCTGCGGTCATCTCCGGTTCTGACGGAATGGCTTCTGCATCCGTTGGTGTCCAGTGCTATCTTGTCCGGATGGGGGTATCCATTTGTGGATTTGTTGCGGCAAGGCTCAAACGTCGGTTTTATTTTTTCCACTGTTTGCGCCCACGTACCGATTCGGACTTTTCAATTTACTCGTTCCAGTATAACTTCGGACCCATGTACTGCATGTTGGACATTGCTAAGGAAGTGATTTGATCTACCAACTGTTCTTGTTTAATAGATCGCATGTAATTCACTCAATTGTAATTATTATAAACAAGCGTCCGTTAATGATTATGGCATTTACGGCTCGATTCATGTCCGGCAAATAAATTGGCTATTAACAAGAGTATTTTGTGATTTCACGTCACACTGTCGTTAATTGGTTGACCATGGCTTGCGTGGTCGGCTTTGACGGTATTCCGCGATTGTAACACGGTTACAGGCGGCATGTTTTGATCACTTTGTATGTGTGAAAAACTTACCTGTGCCAATTAAGTTTGACCAGACTTTACGACGCCCGCTGTTCAAATTGCATATCGACATTACAGTATAATGTGTAGGAATTATACCATCGGGACTTGTTTTCCACATCGATACAACGAAATATCGACATTTCCGATATCGATATATCAGGTATGTAATGTATGAGTTTATATAGCAGTTCGGCCGGGACCACGAGCGTACATCGACATAAGCAGGTATATCGATGTAAGCAATGTCGACATAACGCGTATCGACTGTATATACTACATGCTGTTGTCACTCCATCATTTCTGAAGCTATTGGGTATTTCAAAATGTTAATTGTGTTAAATAGAAGCACACTACTGTTTACACATCAGCAGTTTCTCCTATGAACCGGGATTTCTCCCTCAGATACTTTATCCCTTCTCACATGATCTGGAATCAGTTGTGGTTCGGGCCTCCCTCCGTCACGCCTGTCAGCGACAGTGGTTCACACTTTCTGTCCAGTCCGTGCGGTGAAGCATTAGGTTCGGAAGAATTATGACATCCGGTCCGACGTAAAGTTTCTTATTACCAATTTTAAGCCAACGGGAGGTTTCGCAATCCTTTGTCTTCCGTTGGATAGATAGGGCCATTACTTGAGTTTATTCTACAGTAAGTGGTTCTGCAGCTGAGTTGTTTAGGCCCTAAATGCACGAGGTGCATGTAGTCTCAACTTCTTTCTATGATCGCTCTCTGCACTGGCAGGAGATGCGTAACTGCCAACTGTTACATTTTTTCCGTATTTATTCCGGGAAATACGTTAGATAGACGGTAGTACGGATTACAATTAAAAGTACGATTTTTGATCGGCGCGGGTATATCTGGATATAATTATTTCGTTTAAAAACAATTCTGCCAATAATCCTATTGTTTTATTTACCCGTAATCATTCTCGTCTAGGCGATTACCATTTGATATTCCAGCGCTCAGAGATATTGATTTATTCATCACGTAATTCGTATAATGTCTGATCTAAGCGTGCAGCCAACGTATTTGGGTATTGTTTTATCGGAAGAAGTTAGGATAACACATCTGTTCATCTATGATTACAGCGAGACATGGCCCAATTTGGTCCTGTCACAGCGCGGTGAGGTTTTTGCGTCTTGCAATCAGTGTTATTGTAGTTATTCGTGTGCTCATGGTAGCCGAAACTTGGGCCAAGGCTATATTTAACTTATTTTATGCATATAAGTGAGTACTGATTTGTGTTCGGGAATACATAGGTGGTGTTCCGGAAAGTACCCCATTTTCTCTCCATGTTCCTCATGTGACCGACATGGGGTTGTCAGCTCAGGGAGATGTTTAAGAACTGGGTCCGTTAGTAGCAGCGGGTGCAGTTGTGGGTTTATCAGCCGGTAGCATCAAGTTTAGGAGGCTGTTTGGATCTACCTGTTCGCGATAGTCTGCGATTTTTTCTGATTACCCGATTACTCGGTTTTTGTCTTTACAGTCCCAGTGGAATCCTGGGGGTTGGTAAGTGTGACTCACCTCTCGATGAACTTCACTTGCTTTGTTGATGAACGGGGATCTGTGGTGATCTATGGTTCTTACGGTTCATCACGCTGGCCCAGGAGGCATTGTTTTGTACATGTTTCAATTAGGGCGAGGCTACCTATCTAGTTTGTAGCAGTGTTGTTGCAAAAGGATAGTGTTTCACTTTGGGTTAATGATTCTATTCTCTTTGTCTACTATACATGGGTTTATAGGTATACAGTGGTCGACACTCGCAGTGTCCCGGGATCCCGAGGATCCCTGTTTGTAGGAGGAATCACTGCATTTTCAAGAAAATCCCATTCAACATAATGTAACAATAGGGATGTCCATGCTGCGGAATCCCTGGGCCAAAAGTTAGTGTCTAACCCTGGTGTAGGTTTTGATCTGGCTTTAGGGCCAGTTTAACTCCTCAGCACTTGCTTGTTAGGATGACCTTTGTGCTTAGGGCGTTTTATATACTGTGTTTCTCGATATGTACGAGTCATTTGTCGTCATGAGACTATGTATAGACTTGAGTATATCTCAGTTGAGCTATTGCGTGTGAAGTGCCGGGCGACTACATTCGCCAGGGCTTCGTCTGGTAGCAGCGGCTATACCATGAGTATTCTCCGGCGTTCTAACCAAGTATAGCAGGTTGGAGTCTACAGTCAGTCTACGAGACTAGCGTGGTGGTGCTTGTCTTTATCCACCTCTCATCTACTTTCGTAGAAAAGGGGGGGGGGGGGCCGCTTTGGGCGCCCTATGATTCTAGGGTGAGACCATTATTACTATATAGGTAACACCCAAGTTTGTACCTAGGCCAAATATTTTTGTCTGTTTTGAGGGTTTTTAAAATCTGCCTTACCATTCCGGTCGAGGATGAGTAGTGAGAATACCTCCCACCATCACTACGAATTCTTTGCAACCATTCAGGTTAGTTTGAAGACATAAAAATGGAAAATTATTACTAATTTTAGTTTTTATTATTCATACTCACCTGAATGGTAAGGTAGACCCTCCTCCCGTCCCCGCTTGATGGTTTTATCTTCTCCCTACTTAGTATACTTCAGGCTATTTTACTAGCAGTTTCATTTCCATATGGAAATGATTAACTTTTTGAAGCTGTATACCTAACAATAATAGGAGGAGTTTAAATAGCGGACTAGCCAATTGGCTGTGGGTAGAGCGGAATGGTCTATGGTGGGTTATTTGAGTGATTAGAGTAGGCAGATTTTTATTATTAGGACGATTTCATAGCAACCTATCTGTTTGCAACCATTCAGGTGAGTATGAATAATAAAAACTAAAATTAATAATAATTTTCCATTTCTGTTTTCTTTCATGGATCATCTTCATATTTCATATACGCATTGCTCTAATGGTCCTCTACCGCCTTGTGCCAAATCCACGTTTGTCCTGCCCCCGCCAATCCCAGGGTCAAGGTCACATACTTGGTGCTTCAAAAACTTTAATGCTCAGGTAAATATCTTATAATTTTTCTTTCCATTCACGGATCAACTTCATATTTCATATATGCGTTACTCTAATGGTCCTCTACCGCCCTGTGCCAAATCCACGTTCGTCCCGCCCCTGCCAAGCCCAGGGTTAACATCACATACTTAGTGCTTCAAAAACTTTAACGCTCGGGTAAATATCTTATAATTTCTGTTTTCTTTCACGGATCAGCTTCATATTTCATATATGCATTGCTCTAATGGTCCTCTACCGCCTTGTGCGAAATCCACGTTTGTCCTGCCCCCGCCAAGCCCAGGGTCAAGGTCACATACTTGGTGCTTCAAAAACTTTTAACTCTCAGGTAAAAGAAAATTTTGACTTGGAATTTGGCCTCATTTATTATCAAAGCGATATGTGGGACATCCGTGTTCTATGAACACATTTTCTAGTTTATTAAACTTCACGCATGCATAGAAGACGACCCAAAGGTGTGTCGCACGTAAGAATGACAACTCTTGCATCGTTAATTTCTTAGTTATCTCCCTTTGTTGTTTTGTGCACTGATTTCGTGTCTGGAGCATAACTCGAACACCATTTGGAATATTTTCATGAAACTTCACACATGCATAGACCACAACCCTAAAGGTGTGTCACGCAAGAATGACAACTCTTGCATCACTAATTTTTTAGTTATCTCCCTTTGTTTTTTCCGTCACTGATTTTGTCTCCGGAGCATAACTCGAACACCCTTTTTTCAAACTACTTGTGTATCTGGGGAGGGGGATACACATGCGCTTGTCGACAAGCGTCCATTTCTAGTTATTTTTCCAATAATACGCATCTGACAGCACGAACGTCGGATAAGAATGACATTGTTTGGAAAATAAACTGTATATTTTTGCCGAAAGACAATTATTCGTTCAATTGATACTGCATCGGCAGCATATATATGCGTTGCATGTCAATCGGCATTGCCCATCGTTGCATTAAAGAAATGTCAATATTCTGCATGCAATTTGTTGTTGTGTCGGCAGGTGTCTCAAATTGTATTTCTCTACATGTATTCAATGATTTCCAATGCCGGGGGTCACATCTGTGTACGATAAATGGGCATACAAGGCCATTTTGTGCTACTTTGAAAAAAAAATCCACGTTTTGTTGTTGACAACCCAAACTTAGTTTTGCATTTTTCCATCAATTCCACTTACACAGCTTCAGAAACAGTATTTACAGACGGCGGATACTTGGGGGCATTCCGTAAAACCAATCATGACGCTGAATTCGTGAATATATCATAAACATAAATATAAATACAACGCTTACCTCAAAAACTGCTTCCTTTTCGGCCATTTTATCTGACTACCGCACGTTCCAAAACGTACGGATATTCGTTGCATCTGTCGACCAAGCGTTCGGCCTAACCAGTGTGATGTTGACAAGGTCGCTCTAATTTGTCTGTTAATCTGCATTTCCAAGACTGTTTGCGGTTCGTGAATTTTCCCAAAATGGCGGGTTATTTTAATTGAGCATCTCGCACATGAACTTCACAGGATTGTTGCATGTTTCACTCGAATGCATTCTCATCCCTTACAGTTGTTCTACTGACATTCACCGCGAGAACGATATCGAGTTAGCGATGACCGTAGTTCCACCATTTACTACTCGCCTATCTGCCACCATAGTAAACCGCTGGTCATAAATGATCGTAATTTCACATTTAAATCGAATATATTGGCCATAACACACCTAGAATGTTTCGAAAAATGCTTACCGTATTCTTTCTAGTTATAAACATAAAGACCTTCTCAATATCGATTTAGTTAGAGATAATAGTTTCTGATTATCACACAATACTCCGCTATGGACTCTATTTGCGTAATTTTATCAGGTGCGCTCGTATTTAGGTCATGGAAACAAAAACTAAACATAAGTATTTAATCCACTTTTCAATCTGATTTTTGTGTGTATTTTGTCACAAAATGCATTGTATTATCTATAAAAACAATTTTAACCATTGTTTAACTCATTTAAATGTGTAAAAAATGCTTTTGAACATCGACCTAGTTTAACCAAACGCAGCCCCACAACACATGGAATACGAACTGAGGTTCAACCAAATATAGAACGGGGAAATCCCATCGAAGATGTCCCCCACAGGGATTTCCCTGTATCTAGTGGCGGTTTTAAGCACAAAATACTTCAACTGACCCACTGGCAGCCTCAAATTTATTTCCCCGCTAGATGGCAAGGGAAGTAACCACCTTGTAGTAACCCTTAGTAACGAGTTAACTCCCGCATTTCCGTGGTTCCCGGCTTCAGTATTTCGCTACATAGCACTTGTTGTATACTAGCCATTGCGTTTGACAAATTCCTGGAATTCCTCCGTAAACTGACTTCCGTTGTCACTGACGATATACTTCGGCAAACCGGTACGTCCAAAGATGGTTCTAAGAACTTCGACCGTGTTTAACGCCGTCGTTCGTTTCATCACCTGGATTTCTGGCCATTTGGAGTGTGCGTCGACCATAATTAGGTACATGTAACCCATGAATGGTCCGGCAAAGTCGATATGTATGCGTTCCCATGGAGCGGAGGGCCATTCCCATGGATGCAGTTCTACTTTTGTTGGCTCGTTCTGATGTACTTGACAGCCTGAACACCGTTTTGCTAACTGTTCAATTTCATTGTCAAGACCTGGCCACCAGAAGTAACTTCTGCTGAGTGCTTTCATTTTCACAATACCGACATGGCCTTCATGTAATTCATCGAGAACTTTGCTTCTCAACTTTGGTGGTATGATGACGCGTATTCCCCACCTTAAACATCCCTGATAAACTGATAATTCATTTCTGCGAATGTAGAATGCATTCAGTGTAACGTCACCCGGCTTATGCTTCCAGCCGTTTTGTGTTAATTCCAACACATTTGATAGCACTGTCGCGCCGCGTTTCAAGTGCTATTTCCATTGCGGTTACGGGTAGATTTTCATGTGACACATTGAAAAGTTCTACTGGGTCAGTCTGTGACTCTTTCTCTTGCTCTGGGCATGGTAACCGTGACAGTCCATCAGCATTTGCGTTTGCTGTGGAACTTCTGTACTCAATTGTGTGATCGTAGCCTTGCAATTCGATTGCATATCGCTGTAGTCGGGCGGCTGTAGTCGCTGGTATCCCTTTCTTTGGACCAAGTATGGTAAGAAGCGGCTGGTGATAAGTGACTAGTACAAATTTCCGCCCATACAGGTAACAGTGGAATTTCCTTACTGCCCATATGATTGATAACGCTTCCTTGTGGATTTGCGCGTAATTTGTCTCAGCTGTGCTCAGGGAGCGCGATGCAAATGCGATTGGTCGTTCCTCGCCAGTGGTCATAATGTGTGACAGTACACATCCTAGTCCATAGGATGATGCATCACACGCGAGTCTGATCGGCAGATCTGGGTTGTAATGTGTTAACACAGTGTCTGACGTGATCAGTTCTTTCACTTTCATGAACGCATTGTCCGCAGAGTGTGACCATTCAAATGTCACATCTTTTTTCAACAGCTTGTTCAATGGGTGCACAATAGTTGCCATGTTTGGAATAAATTTTCCATAGTAGTTGACAAGTCCTAAGAACGCTCTTAGTTGTGTCACATTTTCTGGTTTCGGCGCATTCATCATTGCGTGAACCTTTTCTGGTGTCTTGTGCAGTACTCTGCATCAATGATATGCCCACAGTATGTAATTTTCCTTCTGGAGGGAACTACATTTTTCCAAGTTTGCACGGAGGTTGTAGTCCTGTAGACGTTGCAAACACTAATTGAAGAGTGTGAGTGCTCTTCGTCCGTTTTGCCTGTGATGATCATATCGTCGAGGATGCAGCTTGTGTTTGGTATTCCTTTCAATACCTGATCCATGGTGCGTTGCCATATAGCGGGGGCAGATGCGATTCCGAACACTAAGCGGTTGTACTGATACAGTCCTTTGCTTGTGTTGATTGTCAGATACCTTTTGCAGTCATCGTTCAATTCCAACTGTAAGTAGGCTTGGCGCAGGTCTATTTTTGTGTATTTCTGTCCACCAGCCAGTGACTCGAAAATATCTTCTATTTTGGGCAGCGGATACTGGTCCACTTGCAGCTGTGGGTTAACCGTCACTTTGTAGTCGCCGCAGATTCTGACGGTGCCATCAGATTTCGGTATCAGGACTATCGGTGTTGCCCATTCGCTGATGTCCTTCCTTGAGATAATTCCATCTTTTTCTAGCCTGTCCAGCTCAGTGTCAACCTTATTTCTCAATGCATACGGTACTGGCCGTGCCTTGCAGAATTTTGGCTGTGCATTTTCGCTCAGTGTAAGGCTTGCCTTGACACCTTTAACACTTCCTATTTCCTGTTTGAACACTGTGTCATATTTCTGCAGTATTTCATTTAGCTTATCTGGGGCACTGGCTTGTGACTGTACATTTTGATTGCATTCCAATAACAAGTTTTATCTGTTTCACGCCATGAACGTCCAAATAATGGGGGACTGTTTTGTTTTCACAACATACAAGCCTAAATTACATTCCTGGTTCCCATATCGGACATTGACCTGGATTGTGCCAGCTGGCTTTATCACTTCGCCAGAGTATGTCCTTAGTACGGTTGTTGTTTCAGCTAATTGCCTGTTATTAAACAACTTCAAGTACAGGTCGTGGGAGATCACTGATATCGCGGACCCAGTGTCTAATTCCATCTGCAGCTGTTTTCCATCTACAGTGGGTGTAACGGTAATTGGATCTGAGCTGCCAGAGTTAATCCGTAAAAACACTGATAAATTCCTCAGGATCGCGTGTTTCTGACTTTATAGAGTATATACTGTTTTTGTTGACTTTTGCTGTTGGTTTCTTTAGTTGTCCTTTCTTGGAGAGACAAGCAGATTCAATGTGTCCCTTTTTCTTGCAGAAATGGCACTGTGCATCTTTAAAGTGACATTCTCCTGGAGTATGCCCATTTTCTGTCGCATCTGAAAACATGGTTTCAGCGGCTGTAGTTTTTGTGTGGCAGGCGTTTTCTTTACTTTATGCACAGGTTCTGGCCTGTGCTGCTGCTGAAGCTCGGTGGCGTCCTTGGCAGCGCTTTCCATGGCGATGGCAATCTCTGTGGCTTTGGCCAATGTGAGGTCTTGTGTGGAGAGTAATTTCTTCTGAATGTTCGCATTTCGAAGTTCACAAACCAGCCGATCACGTAGAGCGTCATTGAGCATTGTCCCGAAGTCACAATGCTGCGTCAACTTTCTCAGTTCAGCCACATACACGTTTAACGGCTCCCCTTCTCTCTGGTCGCGTTTGTGAAAACGAAATCGCTTGGCAATCACCAATGGTTTCGGTGATAGATGATTGCTCAATAACTCCACAATTTCATCATATGATTTTGATTTCGGCTCATCTGGCGCAGTTAAATTCCGAAGCAAACTGTATGTGCTAGCTCCAATTAAGGTCAGCAAGGCTGGTACCTTTTTGTCATTTGGGATTTCATTAACAATACAGAATTGTTCCAAACGTTCAACGTAACTGCTCCAATTTTCACTATTTTCACTGAACTCCCCAATAATTCCAATTTTAAAATTTGCCATTGCCAAGTAGGGTATAAACCACTAAAAATCCTCGTCGCCAAAATGTTATGTATTTGCTATTTGTAACTGTAAATTTCCTAACTTCCTGCTTCGGCGGGGAGCAAGTTT
The DNA here is from genome assembly GCA_029237695.1 of Conchocele bisecta. Lineage (NCBI taxonomy): Eukaryota > Metazoa > Mollusca > Bivalvia > Lucinida > Thyasiridae > Conchocele > Conchocele bisecta. The sequence goes on along the minus strand of CM055274.1, from coordinate 21,217,676 downwards.
TAAAGAACAAAGTTTAAATTGAACGAATATTTACCGAATTATATATGGAAGAGGAGACTAGTGAAGATGTAAGTCAATAATCACTGCCACAATTTAGGCATGGATGTGTTTTCCCCTCTTTTTGTGCCAAAATATACGATGTTTCGGGTGCAGCAAGCGTATCATTTCCGAAGGTACCAATTGCCGAGGCGTACCAGTTGCCGATAGATGATTGCCGAATAGGTGGAATATTTGGCAACCATGACATTTATATTTTGGTTGTATTATTTTTTTGTAAATTACTTCTTCATTTTTTAGGAAGCATCTGAGTGTCTGCTAGATACAATTCACGTCATCATGATCAGACTATGTTTAGACAACAGGCTGTTAATTGTCAACCTTCTCCCACACTAATATTCGGTATCAAGAAATGAGAATAAATGATCTTAGCATGCATGATGTGCATCCACATAGACACTTACAAGTCTTATACATGTATGACTGACAATGTACTGTTGTTTTATACTTTGCATTTGTATTACTTATTTGCATTATTATTATGACATTTATTTAACGTGAAGACCACCAAGATTCATATTTCCCGGTATTTCCCGCCGTCCTGGGAAATACTCTTATTTCCTGGGAAATTGCCAACCCTGGTTGTAATGGTTAAATGGTTGCAGTCGCCATTCTACAAGTCTTTTCTTCAGAGACTTATGAATTCTGATGTAGAAGAGTCTCCCTGGACGGTGATAGAAATAAGCAGTGATTCTGATTGTTCTACTTAGCCGCCATCTGAAGTTGGAAATTTGCGTTATTTTTTTTCAGAGATTTGCGTTAAAGTTTTTGGGTACCCATTATCTCTGCAAGCGTAAGTCGGATTGACTTGAAACTTCATATACTTATTAATCATCATCATCCATATTTTCATTCTATCCAACATCCATGCAACAAACTACACTTGTAGTTATATTTCAGCATTAATTATGCCCCCCTATACGATAGCAATGGAGACATATTGGTTTGGTCTTGGAAGTTCCTTCCGTCTGTCTGTCCGCGTCAAGAAGATTGTATGAGTACATGTATGTCTATTATGCTACTGGGCATAGTTTGTGTTTTACAAACACAATTTCTAGTTATATCTTCTGGTTTAAGTGTAAAATACTATTTAATCTCTGTGTTGTTTAGTTCCTTGGCATAACAATCATTGAACTTGTGTACTTTAACAGATGTTGTGGTCAGTTGGTTTTGATTGTGGCGGCCATTTTTAAAAATGGCGGCCATTTTAAAGAGGCTATTTACAATAAAATAAAAACAAATACAAAGCCAGTAGGCCTAATTGACCATGTATAACAAGTAGCAATATACACACAAAACTGATTGAAACGCGACAGTTTTTGTTATAATTATTTTCTGCATTACCTGCAAAATATGGGTGGGGTATTTATCAATCGTATTGCTGTTTCTCATTATTACACAAAAATATATGAAAATACATGTAACAAAATATAAAAATGTTGAAAAAATACAAAGGTAACAATTTTGGCAAGGGATATAGATTTAAAATGACCATTTCTGTCAGAAAGTCGTGTTTCGGTAACATTGGCCCAATGATTGGGAGTTTCGGAATACAAATCGAAAATACAAATCCGAAAAGTAATTTTGGCATAACTTTTTTATTTGTTGTTCAAATTGAAAAATTTAAAAAGATTTCTTCTAGTTAAGACCATTGTATTCATAACCCATATAGATATAAAGCATACAGTGACTTTTTACTAAAACCTGTGTCATGTCTAATCGAGTGACACCGAGTGATAGTGGCGTGTCTGAACACCCAGAACCATCCCTCTGGTAGGTGTCTAAATGTTTGTGTACAGGTCTCGCTAAATGTTTGTGTACATGTCTCGTCTAAATGTTTGTAAATGTTTGTGTACATGTCTCGTCTAAATGTTTGTGTACATGTCTGCAATTGTGGGTACTCAGGGCACATATGCCGGACTGGTTCTACCCAGCGGATCCGTCATGACAGACGCAATGTTGTCGAGAGGTTGAACTGGTTTTACCCAGTGGATCAGTTTGGTAATATGCAAGGATGTCGGGTGTTGAACTGGTTCTACCCAGTCTCTATTGGTTGCAAACGTCAGACCATGTTGGTGCATGTTAACACAGGTGCAAGCAATCCATTTATGACTACTTGTAGATATGACGTTATTCCATCTGTACATAGGTATCTATATTCATTGTTGATGACCACTAGAATACTGTCCATCAAATATCGCTTGTCAACCACCCAACAAATCATTCAGGCTATCATGTTTTAATTGTTACTCATTTGTTGTTATATACATGTTATGTACATGATGTGTTAATTCCGGACGTGACTGGTTACAAGTACGGTGCATAGTGATTGTTTAAGGAGACAATTCTCATGGACCCACAACTTGCCAAATAGTTGTGTGTCCATCCCATCATTAGGTATATATTATTTATGCTAATAAGTAATCATGGTAACCCTTGTTATTTCAGAGTGTTTCTTCCTTCGTACTTTGTACGAGGGTTTGTACCAGATCGTACCAGACTGCCGTACTACCAGGTCACCGGTTATCCATACGAGTCCACACATTAAACATAGATGATCGAACATTTTGGCATCTCTAGTTCTCTATTTACATTATCCCATGGGTAGAGAAACGACAAGATAACAATGGAGCCCCCAGTGAGTTACGTACCGCGACATACAGGGTGAGAAAAATGTGCTCCGGCCCGGGGCTCGAACCCGGGACCTCTGGTTTACCGTACCATCGCTCTTAACCGACTGAGCTAGCCGGGCACGAATACACACTTCCTCCCCTCAGTGAGGTACGTACCGCGACATACTTCCCCGCCAAATTGGAATTCGTCCCCGAATTCTATATTTAATTTGTCTCTGAATTCCATATATTTGGTACATTTTGGGTAGTATATATATCAGTCGCGGTCCCTCGTTGGGCGCGAAATGTCACGGTGAGAAAAATGTGCACCGGCCCGGGGCTCGAACCCGGGACCTCTGGTGTACCGTACCATCGCTCTAACTGACTGAGCTAGCCGGGCACCCATAGTGAGTTACGTACCGTGACATAAAGAACCTTTTGTAGATTTATAAATGTTAAAAGTAAACATTTAACAGTACCTGGTAAGTGGTAACCATGGCATGGGGATAGTCCCACAGGCAATGTTGAATATTAATTTTAGTAGACCTGTGGATGGTCCTCGTAGGTCCCTGTGTACCACCTCCACCCCCGAGGTCAGTGTATATAGATCCCATGTTGCCATTCCTACACTGATTCCAATCAGACAACTGGTTCACAAGTAGGTCCCTGTGTAGTCCCCTGTCTGTGTATGTAGATCCCATGTTGCCATTACTGCTGATTCCAACCAGACAACTGGTTCATGTAGGTCCCGGTATAGTCCCGTCTGTATATATTCCAGGTGGCCATTACTGGTGATTCCAACCAGACAACTGGTTCACGTAGGTCCCTGTGTAGACCCTGTCTGTGTATATAGATCCCATGTTGCCATTCCTGCTGATTCAAACCAGACCACTGGTTCATGTAGGTCCCGGTATAGTCCCCTGTCTGTGTATATATATGCCAGGTGGCCATTACTGGTGATTCCAACCAGACAACTGGTTCACGTAGGTCCCTGTGTAGACCCTGTCTGTGTATATAGATCCCATGTTGCCATTCCTGCTGATTCACACCAGACAACTGGTTCACGTAGGTCCCGGTGTAGTCTACCACATCTAACATGCTTTGATTTTACAATTATTTCTTGTTCATCTAAATTGCTTGGCCCTAAATGATACTCTTTTGTGTTGATGGGCCGTTAAGCACCATTCCATTCCCGGTGTAGTCCCCTGTCTGTGTATATAGATCCCATGTTGACATTCCTGCTGATTCAAACCAGACAACTGGTTCACGTAGGTCCCGGTGTAGTCCCGTCTGTATATATATCCCATGTTAACATTCCTGCTGATTCCAACCTGACAACTGGTTCAAGTATATCCCGGTGTAGTCACCTGTCTGTGTACTAGTATTATATGCCAGGGGGCCCTTACTGGTAATTCCAATCAGACATTTGGTTCACGTAGGCCCCGGTGTAGTCCCCTGTCTGTGTATATATATGCCAGGGGGATCTTACTGGTGATTCCAACCAGACAACTACCTGTCTGTGTATATAGATCCCATGTTGACATTACTGCTGATTCCAACCAGACAACTGGTTCACGTAGGTCCCTGTGTAGTTCCCTGTCTGTGTATATAGATCCCATGTTGCCATTACTGCTTATTAAAACCAGACAACTGGTTCACGTAGGTCCATGTACAGCCCCCTGGTAGTGCATATAGATCCCATGTTGCCATTACTGCTTATTCAAACCAGACAACTGGTTCACGTAGGTCCCTGTGTAGCCCCTGTCTGTGTATATAGATCCCATGTTGCCATTCCTGCTGATTCCAACCAGACAACTGCTTCACATAGGTCCATGTGTAGTCCCCTGTCTGAGTATATAGATCCTATGTTGCCATTGCTGCTTATTCCAACCAGACAACTGCTTCATGTAGGTCCATGTGTAGTCCCCTGTCTGTGTATATAGATCCCATGTTGCCATTACTGCTGATTCCAACCCGGACAACTGTTTCATGTAGGTCCATGTACAGGCCCCTGTCTGTGTATATAGATCCTATGTTGCCATTCCTGCCATTCCTGCTGATTCCAACCGGACAATGACAATTTGTTCACGTCAGGGTTGGCAATTTCTGTTATGGTTTATTAAAGTATATTCAAGTCTCATCAAATGAATGTACATGCAAATAAGTAGACATTAGTAGGCTTTTGGCTAATTTTAACATTTTTAGGTACTGTATCTCATACGTACCATCGTGGCCCATAGTCTTCACGTTAAATAAAGGTCATAATAATAATGCAAATAAGTAATACAAATGCAAAGCATAAAACAACAGTACATTGTCAGTCATATAGGACTTGTAAGAGACTATGTGTATGCACATCATGCATGCTAAGATCATTTATTCTCATTTCTTGATACCGAATATTAGTGTGGGAGAAGGTTGACAATTAACAGCCTGTTGTCTAAACATAGTCTGATCATGATGACGTTATCCTTGTGAATTGTATCTTGCACACTCAGATGCTTCCTAAAAAAATGAAGAAGTAATTTACAAAAAAATAATACAACCAAAATATAAATGTCATGGTTGCCAAATATTCCACCTGACTAGTACTCCTAGTTGGGAATGAAACAGATCTATACATTGTAATTAACCCCTATATCTAATTATTAAGTTGTTGATTGTTTAATTAACTATTACTGAGCTTAAAACTTAATTTAAATAACCGCCCCCGGTATTTCCCGGCCAACCCTGGTTCACGTAGGTCCATGTACAGCCCCGTTTGTGTATATAGATCCTATGTTGCCATTCCTGCTGATTCCAACCAGACAACTGCTTCACGTAGGTCCCTGTGTAGTCCCCTATCTGTGTATATGTATGCCAGGATTCCAACCCGACAACTGGTTCACGTAGGTCCATGTGTAGTCCCCTGCCTGTGTGTATAAATCCCATGTTGCCATTGCTGCTCAAACCAGACAACTGGTTTATGTAGGTCCATGTGTAGTCCCCTGTCTGTATATAGAATCCATGTTGCCATTCCTGCTCATTCAACCCAGACAACTGGTTCCTGTAGGTCATTGTGTAGTCCTCTGTCTGTGTATAAAGATTCCATGTTGGCATTACTACTGATTCCAACCCGACAACTGGTTCATGCAGGTCCCGGTGTAGTCACCTGTCTGTGTACTAGTATTATATGCCAGGGGCCCTTACTGGTAATTCCAACCGGACATTTGTTTCACGTACGCCCTGGTGTGGTCCCCTGTCTGTGTATATATATGCCAGGGGGCCCTTACTGGTGATTCCAACCAGACAACTAGTTCACATAGGTCCCTGTGTAGTCTCCTGTCTGTGTATATAGATCCCATGTTGCCATTCTGCCTGCTGATTCCAATCAGACAACTGGTTCACGTAGTTCCCTGTTTAGTTCCCTGTCTGTGTATATAGATCCCATGTTGCCATTACCGCTTATTCAAACCAGACAACTGGTTCACGTAGGTCCATGTACAGCCCCCTGTCTGTGTATATAGATCCCATGTTGCCATTCCTGCTGATTCCAACCAGACAACTGGTTCATGTAGGTCCATGTACAGCCCCCATGTACAGCCAGCCCCCTGTCTGTGTATATAGCTGACAAGTGTTGATTATAAGTATTTCCAACCAAATACCGTTCCAGTGAACTTATCTACATGGAGATACCTGTCCGATACCGTCCCGGTGATCTCATCTACATAGATATAACTGTCAGATACTGTCCCGGTAATCTCATTCACATAGTTATAACTGTCAGATACCGTCCCAGTGATCTCATCTACATAGAGATAACTGTCAGATACTGTCCCAGTGATCTCATCTACATAAAGATAACTGTCAGATGCCGTCCGGTGATCTCATCTACATAGAGATAACTGTCAGATACCGTCCCAGTGATCTCATCTACATAGATATAACTGTCAGATACCGTCCCAGTGATCTCATCTACATAGAGATAACTGTCAGATACCGTCCCAGTGATCTCGTCTACATAGAGATAACTGTCAGATACCGTCCCAGTGATCTCGTCTACATGGAGATAACTGTCAGATACCGTCCCAGTGATCTCATCTACATAGATATAACTGTCCGATACCGTCCCATGGATCTCGTCTACATAGAGATAACTGTCAGATACCGTCCAAGTGATCTCATCTACATAGAGATATCTGTCTAATACGGTTCCAGTAATCTCGTCAACAGGATATTTCATATTTGTCGGTAACTGTCCTGTGAACATGCTAGGACAGCACCAAGAAATTGCATTGTAATTGTATGGTATTGCAAATCATCTCCAGGGAAGCCTTTCTAGCAGACAAGTTGGACATACTTGGTATATAGATGCCATGTTGCCATTCCTGCTGATTCCAACCAGACAACTGGTTCACTTAGGTCCCTCTACAGCCCTCTGTATATAGATGCCAGATGGCCATTACTAGTGACTCAGCAAGCCTTAATATAGTGATTAGTGGTGGCTGTAAGTTGTGAAACCTTTTCATTGCAGATAGATCCAAGCTGACTGGACGTCTCTTCTGGGAAGAAGGGTCGAGCAAATGTTTGCCCATAGCGTTCGACGGCAGTCCATTTCTTGTCCATGGCAACCAACTACAGGAATGTTGTCATGGGCCTGATAGACATTTGTCCAAGAAAGGAAAGGTGGGGAGAAGGAAGGAGGTTTGTTGATATACTGGGATGAGTATAGTCTTGATTATACCCCCGGCATACAAAGTATGTCGAGGGTTATATTCGTAATTCCTTCCGTCCGTGCGTGTGTCCGAGCAACCAAGGGTGTAGAAGGGGCGGAGCCTAACACAAAAGAATCCTTTGATTTATTCTGTGTGGCCCCTTCTTCTATTCATTACAAGGGGCCAACTCTTTGATCTAGAACAATGGAAATGGCCCCTTCTTCACTATTGGTGGGCCGTCCGTCCTGTCCGTCCGTACCATTTGCGTGGAAGTTTTTAAGTCCTTGTATTTTTCGGTCTAGGCGGCGGCTGGGGGTATCCGTGAGCCTCTGCTCACTTGCTATAGTTCTATACGGGTATTGTTTTGACTGCTCATGTGAACCATCTGGAGAAATATAACACCGTTGACTGGTGGATACCCTAGCATTCTTCACGAAAAACTTTTTTAGACACTTGCCGCTTGAAAAATTTACTTGCCCGAATTAACTTCTAGGTGCCCATATATTTACAGAATTTTACCCGCTTATTGGCGGTTAAATGTATAGTAGTATATGTAACTTATCATATGCCGTATGAGTAAACAATACTTTATGTTTTATGTATGAAAAACTACTCCCTCAACTCAAAATAAGTCTGACAATTTAGGGAGAGAACTTCACCCTGTAAAATGATCCCTGTATTACTAACGTTAAAATACATTGAGTATAATGTTTTAAATTAATTAATTTAAATAATTACAATAAATAGATACACAGTCAAACCTGTGCTAACGACCACGTGGGAATAGCGACCACAATCGCTATTTTCCTTTCATTCCAATCTGGCTGCTATCATTTGAATTGAAACTGGTCGTATCCAATTAGTCATCGATTACATTCGCATACATTGACATAACGCTCTTTTCAAAACATTTACCTTGCCCGATATGGTCGGTGTCATTTTGGCGACATTAACATTTTCCATGAAAAATATTGCATAACGCCATTAACAGTAATTCCCGATATGTATTCCGTGTCGTGTATTCCAATAGGCAAAATGCAATTCCGTGTAAGTCATAAAACTCCATCATTAGTTGGCAACTGTGTTTACACGATGCTGATACGTCTACAGTGACAAGACCTAAGACTTCAAACACACCGCGCTTGTCAAGTATTACTACATGTACGTGTAAATTTCACACCGCGGGGCACAAGGCCATATCAAAGATCAATACATGCGGTTGCTGACGTCGGTCATGTAGTCCACACTTGACTGGTACCCTGTCGGATGCGCAGCCTAGCGAAACAATATTACCGGGAACCAGTCTAAAGTGACACAACAAACGTGTGGATTCGCGTAGTCTTACCATGGTTTACAATGCTCGCCAATCTCTAATTAAAACATCAGTAATTACGTCAGCGCACATTGCCAATTCGTCATAGGCTTGTAGTATAAACACATATACAAACAAATTAGGACGAAACGACCCGGGGCGAGGAAATGACCGGGGGTAAGGTATCGATCGGCCGACTCGTCATAGGACCGAGATGTCATTAAGTGAAAACGCGAATTACACCTGTCCGCTTCTAGACGACTTACAATTCCGGTGTAAACAATTCGTAATTTTAAAGAATTTAGAAAAACATTTCTACAGTCCAGTTTTATTACATTTATGCGTTTTTAAAACAGGTACCCGTCGGGCATGTGAGATTGGAAAATTTACACGTCCGTCGCCATTTCTACACGTCTCGGGCATCGGGCACCCGGCTAATTTCGCAGACTGCCCTAGACTAGTAACATGAGTAAGTTGAAGATGTAAATTTGGTAGAAGATCAGGGCCTACACTAGACATAATCTCTCGCCATTCTATTCTGACGTGTTGTATATTGATATAAATGCCAATTTCAGACCCCAGACCAGTTGTTCCATCATTATTACGTGTTGTATATTTGTATCAACACCAATTTCAGGCCCCAGACCGACAGTGACAACGCCCACCTCCAGTCAGCCTACATTTGCTGCGAGAGTGACGTCTCCACCAGGTAACCGTTGTTTGTTTTATATGGGTATTGTTTTCACCGCTCGTGTAAACCGTCACACAGAATTATTGCACAATCGACTGGTGGGTACCCTAGACTAGTAACATGAGTAAGTTGAAGATGTAAATTTATCAGCTTCATATTTCATATACGCATTGCTCTAATGGTCCTCTACCGCCCTGTGCCAAATCCACGTTTGTCCTGTCCCCGCCAAGCCCAGGGTCAAGGTCACATACTTTAACAAAAACTTTAACGCACATGTAAAAAAAAAATTCTTGCAAGGATCTGCTTCATATTTCAGCACGCACTGCTCTAATGGTCCTCTACAGCCCTGTGCCAAATTTATGTTTGTCCTGCCCCCGCCAAGCCCGGGTCAACCCTGCCATTTTATACTGTCAAAGCAGTAAGTGGGGCATCCGTGTTCTATGAACACATTTTCTTGTTTTATACAACTATGCCATCTTTGGTCGTTGTCTTCTGACAACTCTTGTTAATTTCCTGACTCTAACCTTGTCTATGCAATAACTCGAGTTGTATTTGACGGATCGTAACCAAATTCGGTATACATGTTTATCAAGATAAGGTGACTCATCCTCTCATTGATGGGCCTTGATTGAAACTTCAATTGTACATCTATGAATAATGTCATGTATATCTAACACAGCAAAATCTGTCCACAAATTGTTAACACTGTTCATGTTTGCTGCGCATTCAGGCAGTACTGGCAGTGCGAGTCATGCCGTGAGTGGCTTCATCCGTCATCCATCTGCTCAGGTTGTCAGGTAGGATACTACAGTTAGCACACTTAAACCAGAAATATGTGTTGGTGTGTTTTAAGTATTAGTTTGAATGGATGTGATTCAACAAATCGGTGTCACGGTTTCAAATAGAAATTCGAAACACGAATATTTGTGTTGTTGGTATCGGGTTCCATATGGTGGATGGGAAATGCGATCGATTACAACATGAAAATCTAGGAAGAAAATGTCAATTGTCACGTAGGCCGTTTACCTTTTCACACCGTTATGTCGGCTGTTATTTTAATATGTATGGTCGCTCGATTTCCGTCGTTTCTACGCTGAGTAGAAACGATTATTTCAATTATGTTTCCTTGTCGTGAAGGAACGTACATTATTCCTCAAAATATTCGGTCCTTTGTAACGTACCTTCGCCTGTCGACGGGACGAAATTGAATCTGTAATGTTAAATTGCATTCCTTCGGTTTTACATTTTACGTTTTCAAAGTACAAAATTGAACTCTTTGCTAACCGTATGACCTGTAAGCTGGCAGTGTGACGCGTCGTGTGTTGGGGGGGGGGGTGGGGGGGGTGACAAATCGCCAGTAATTCGGCCATAAATGCTCTCCTCGCTGCCAGTATTACCTGTATACTGGCACGGTGATGCGCTGTGGGTTAAAACGGGAACGCGTTGTGCGGCAGAATCGGAAATGTTCCCACGGTGGAGATTTTGCCTCTCCACCGGGACGAGTGGGATTTCCACCCGACACGGTGGGAGGAATTTTTACGTCCATTCCATCTGATTACGGGTTCGGGTGGACGAAGGCAAAAATCGCGCTGAGCGTACTGTAGGTACATGTGATGCTGCCGTGTTCTGCCGAAGACGCGTCCTTGCGTATGTAACAATTTTTCAAAAAGATCGTGAACGACGCATGAAAATGCGGGCGCGCAGAAACTGTTTGTCTTATTCGTCGGTGGCGAAATGGAAGCGAACGAACAACGCTTGGTACGAATTGCAACTTCCGGACGTAATAATCTATCGGCAGTTTTCACTGGATGCTACTTTGGAAGTGTCATTTTGTTGGCCAATCGACATGAGCGTTTTACAATGCATTCATGCATTGTGAATAACACGAAATAGAAGCTGCGAGTCCGCACGGATTCAAATAAATTGAATACCCCCCTACCAACAAGAACAATATAGCTTCCGACCCCACAACCAACCGGAATTAATTTTGTCTCACACCCCCCACGCACAGATCAAAAATAAAAGTGCGGTCCGACCCCCCCAGAGAATTTTTCCTGGAATAGCCCTAAGGTTAACAAAGTGAATACTCTACAAGGTAACTCTACTTGATCCCTTTTAAACGACTAGATGATTTGTCACACCTCTTACCCTCTCACCAGGTAAGACACTCAAACCCATTGTCTAATCATTACTTAACAATATATTTCAGCTGCTACAACTACCTAGCGACACATTAGTCGACATCCTGAAGGAAGTCGTACTTAACGACGGTGACATAGCGTATGGGCGACTGGCTCTGGTCTGCTCCACTTTCCGGCAAATATCCAAGAGCCAGACATTTCGGACAGACTGCCATTTGTCGTAATTATTGAGTAATTATTAACAATACTACCTTCTTTTTGCTACATATCTAGTGGGTAAGCAACAAGGGGTCACCATTACCACATATATAAATCTTATTTTATTTAATTCAATAATTAGTGGCTGGTTGGTCGGGAGCTCAGGGGCATATAGAGTTAGCCATGTCCGTCCGTACGTCCATATGTCTGTCTGGCCGTCGGTCCCGATTTTACATACAACTCTGTGCAAGTTTATCAATCTTACTATAACCTCTCAATGGCTTTACCAATTACTTCAATACTTGTACACATGATACATATGAACATGCATGGCACACTCCACCCACCAGTACTACGACCTTGACCTTTTTTAACTTTAATTGTTTACTTTGCAGTTTGGGACAAATATATGTGCAAGCTGCCTAATCCTACTATCACTTCTCAATCGTTTTGCCAATTACTTCAATATATATACACTTGATACATATGAACATGCCTTACACACTCCACCCAACAATACTATGACCTTTGACCTTGAACTTTTCACCTTTAAAAGTTTCCTTAGCGGTTTGGGACAGATCTACTTGCACGTTTCTCAATCGTACAATAATTTGAAGTTCTCAATGGCTTTGCCAATTACTTCAATATTTATACACTTGATACATATGAACATGCCTTACATTCACACGCTCAATGTCAAGGCTGCCAGTGGGGACATTCATGTGCCGACAGGCCACATTTCTGGTTTTGTAAATATTGAGCTCTTATTTTGTAAATTTCCCTCATTATGGACAGGTTCTATACGACATTTAATTACCTGTTTCTAGGCTGTTAAATTACAATAATCAATCATTCAATAATTGACTAGTTTGTTTTAGTGAGGTGGGTTAATGTGGTTGGGGTTTGGTTGGTTGTCGGCCATCTTAGATTTTGGTGGCCATTTAGAATCAAAATGATCAATTTTGTTTTAAAATAAATATACCTTAAAAAAGAATTCAATAGAGTGCCAATTTGCCCTGCATTTTGTTAAATCAAGGCATACGGATAAGGTGTGGGTTACAATATCTCCTGGATGAATGTATAAATAACATACATTTCTATTATCCTCTACATGACATGTATTTCAGAAAACTATAGTCTTTTACAATGTTTAAAAATATTTGTATGTAGTTACAAGTTGAAAATCACAACCACCCTATATAAGATCGACAATGTCATCTTTTCCATGATTAACAAACGGCTTTAAAACAGTTGCATAATCAAAAGTATTATTCTGTTATCAAAGACATTCGACCACCGTCTTACTGGAGCCAAAATCCGGAATTATACAAGCCCTTCAACATCGTCGCTTGTTTTTCATGTGGGGACATATACATAGAAGAAGAACCAGGATACTGTGGAGGGCGTGGGAAATCGGGGGGGGGGGGGGGGGGGGGGGGGGGTGGGGGGGGGGGGGGGGGGAAATATTCCTGGCCTTCTATGACGAGATGGCACACCCAGGATTCTGTAGTGTCTTCTGCTTCCGCTTCAGTGGTTATTTACCGTGAGCTTGTCTGCAGGATTTCACAGGTCATTGTCGCACCCGCTTTAGCAGAAGGCGCGACTATAGTACACTCATGCCGCCATTAAAATGACCTGGACCCTTTTTAACTTTAAATTTTTGCAGAAACATTTACCTATTTTTTGCCGTCCGAATGTTTGTACATCATGCTATGACTTTAATATTACTTGACGAGTGCTTCAATATTTTGACACTTGGTGTACAATATGTGAGCATTAGGATCACACTTATGGCGCCATTAACCCTTCCTACGCTGTTGATGGAAATTGCCGTCTGTTGTTTTTCATTTTTGCTTTAATTCTCAACAAAAAAATGGTTTTGACAGCACATGAGAATCGTCTCCACTGGAGACGATTCTCATGTACTGTCAAAACCAGGTTTTTGTCGAGAAATATTGAAAATAAAACATTTCCAGCATATGACATTTAATTGAGCGTAGTAAGGGTTAACATGACCGTGACCTTTTTATCTTCACATTTTTATTTTTGTTTGTGTTAAACAGTTTCTAGTTTCTACACCATTGTATAACATTTAAGTTTACTTGATGGATTGCTTCAATGTTTGGGCACTTGATACATGTAAGCACTTGTGCCGCCATTAACAAAACCTTGATCTTTACCGTCACATGCTTGTGAAAATATTTAGCCATTTTTTCATGTAAAATATTTCTTCAACCTTGACCGTTTTCATGTTTTAAGCATGCCCTTCTCTGACGGGTTTTAATGATGTTTACTTTCATACATACACATCGTGTTACTGTCAAAAGCCTCGGCAGGCCATTTCCGTGGCGGAATTCTTGTTTATAAGTCTGAATCTATGTTTTTCATCAAACAACATTTGTTTATTAGTATATATATTTGTGTGATGAGGTTTCATATCATAATATTTACACTGTACTAAATACCAAGTATCTCCTTGTATTTTGACTTGACCCTTAGTACACTGTATTACAATTTGTCATCTGCTGTCCATTTTTTAGTGCGCCTTTTGAAGGAAGAAGTGCTTGTGGCATACCCTCGGCGTCGTAGCCGTCCGTCTGTATGTCTGTCCGAGCAACCAAGGGTGTACAAGGAGCCATGGGGCGTAGCCCAACACAAAAGAATCCTTTGATTTATTCCGTATGGCCCCTTATTCTATTCATTACAGGGGGCCATTTCTTTGATCTAGAACAATGGATTCACTATTGGTGGGCCGTCCGTCTGTCAAAAATTGCTTGGATTTGCTTCATATTTCACACACGCATTGCTCCAAGGCTCCTCTACCTCTACTAAGCCCAGGGTCAAGGTCAAATACTTTGTACGCTCGAAACCTTAACACGCTCTGGTAAATGGCTCATAAATTTTGTTTCCCTTATCCAGCACGTTGTATTTTCAAATTTGTATTGCGCTGGGTATCATAGTAAAACAGGCTATAGATTTGGAATCTGGTTCAATCATGCAGACAGGGCATGGTGTGTCATTCCAAACTCGCTGATAGCGTAATTTGATCTGATTGGATGCTGAGGTGTGTAGTCGGCATTCTGTTGTAAAATCGTACATGCTGATCTGGGGTGGCCATCGCTGAGCGTGAAAAGCATGGCTAGCGGTAGTGGAAATCGCGATCAAACTTTATTTAAGTTTTTTGCGAAAGCTAACATTAACAACGTTATTGAAACTCTACTCTAGTTATACCTGTGCCAGAATCAGAACGAATAAATGGTATACATGTAAGTTACAGAGAAATTTGGTAGGATAAGGATTAAAACTATAATTTCAATGATTCTTTGCATGTATACGTGAGGAAAATATATATTTCACCGAGTATAACAATACATGTACATTATTTTTCAAAACAAAGTTTTGCTTAAAAAAATGGCCATATTTTACATCAGTATTTAGGTCTCGGATACATATAAAATGCCACCATTAGGCAACATTTTTTCAAAATTTTCACAGGGGAGCATGCCACCCCTAGGAAACTCGCTCGCTAAGCTCGCTCCCATCTATTATAATCCTGCATGCATCCCTGTATAGGTAGGCCATTGAAATTCAAGATGGCCGCCATTTAATTTTTTGAAAATCACAAAATAGTTAATACGTATAATATTCAAAGTGGTTATATGTTCTAATCCCAATGGTAGCCGTTTTTTTTTTTAGCTCACCTGAGCCAAAAGTTCAAGTGAGCTATGATGCTGGTGGGGCGAGGGCCTGACACCAGATCAGGTTGTTCTAATTTCAGGACTGAATATATATTTTGATTGTAAATATTGAGTTCTGAAGTTGGGATTTACCCCCCTCGGACAGGTGGATACGGGACACGACCCCGTTGACCCATCTGCGTGTAGACTCCCTGAGGCTTGTACCTCTATGTCAGAAAAGCGGACGTTAAACCCTATTCACTCACTCACTCACTCACTGTTACTGTACAACCTAAGACCACCAAACTTTGACCACCAAACAGCTTCATTAGCAAGGGGTGCCCACCACATACCAATATCAAACTGACCTTTTTTTTTAGCTCACCTGAGCGAAGCTCGTGAGCTATTGTTACCGCAATGTGTCCGTCGTCCGTCGTTGTCCGTCGTCGTCCGTGAACATTTTCAAATGTCTTCTCCTCAGTAACCATTGGGTCTATAGTCACCAAACTTCATGGTCATGGTCCTTAGGTAGGGGGATTACAAAATTGTTAAAATGACGTCATTACGTAATCCAAGATGGCCGCCGTCTAAAAATAGCACAAATTCTTACAAAATCTTCTTCTCAAGAACCGCCAACCGCATTTCGATAAAACTTTGTAGGAATGATCGATGTACATTGCTCTTTCAAAGTTGTTAAAATGATGACCCTGGGGTCAAAAATGGGCGTGGCCCGTGGTGTCAAATTGGGGTCAAATTTTATTTTTGACTGAATATGGTCATGTCATATATCAAATTGAAGGTATCAATGAGGCGATCACTCTGGTGCATTTTTTGTCGAAATCGGATTGTTATGTCATCCAAGATGGCCGCCGAAATGTCAAAAGGTTCTTTTATTAGAGATTTCAAAATTCTTCTTCACATGAACCGCTTGGCCCATGGTAGCCAAACTTAAAAGTTATGGTCCATGGGTGAAGACTTTTCAGATTTGTTAAAATGGAGGTCATCGCTAATCCAAGATGGCCACCGTCTAAAAATAGCATAAATTCTAAAAAATCTTCTTCTCATGAACCGTTAGCCGGATTTCGACGAAACTTGGTAGGAATGATTGATGTACATTGCTCTTTCGAAGTTGTTAAAATGGTGACCCCGGGGTCAAAAATGGGCGTGGCCCGTGGGGTCAAATTTTATTTTTGACCGAATATGGTCATGTTATATATTAAATCGAAGGTATCAATGAGGCGATCACTCTGGTACATTTTTTGTCGAAATCGGATTGTTATGTCATCCAAGATGGCCGCCGAAATGTCAAAAGTTTGTTCTTTTATTAGATTTCAAAATTCTTCTTCACATGAACCGCTTGGCCCATGGTAGCCAAACTTAAAAGTTATGGTCCATGGGTGAAGCCTTTTCAGATTTGTTAAAATGGAGGTCATCGCTAATCCAAGATGGCCGCCGTCTAAAAATAGCATAAATTCTTAAAAAATCTTCTCATGAACCGCTAGCCGGATTTCGACGAAACTTGGTAGGAATGATCGATGTACATTGCTCTTTCAAAGTTGTTAAAATGGTGACTCCGGGGTAAAAAATGGGCGTGGCCCTTGAGGTCAAATTGGTGTCAAATTTTATTTATGATCATGTCATATATCAAATTGAAGGTATCAATGAGGCGATCACTCTGGTGCAATATTTGTCGGAATCGGATGATTATGTCATCCATGATGGCCACCAAAAGGTCCATTTATTCAAGATTTTGAACGTCTTTTTCTCGGGAACCACATGGCCGATGCTGGGTGAAGCATTTTCAGATTTTGTAAAATGAGTTATCGCTTAATCCAAGATGACCGCCATCTAAAAATAACACAATTTTTTTAAAACACATGAACTCAATGTCACATTCTCCTCTGGTGTTCATGGAGTCAGGTGAGCGAATTAGGGCCATCATGGCCCTCTTGTTTAACTTGACCATTTTCAGTGTTAAGTTTTCTGTTAAATGTCCATTTCCCTGTTATTGTCCAACATAGAACCACCAACATTGAACCATATACTAGACCAATTATAATGCAACTTGGAATTAAAAAATACGCCATTGGGATTAGAACATATGACCAGTTTGAATATTATACGTATTTTGTGATATTCGAGCAACTAAATGATGGCCATCTTGAATTACAGTGCTCTAGCTATATCATAGCTCCATTTAAGCATTTTCGAACACATTTGTTATATATGAAAACATGTATAGAGATCAAAATATTCAGTTTATCTCGCTTCGCGCTCAAGTTTTTGCAAATTCTTTATTTACCAAATGCGAATGGCGGCAATCTTGGATTTTGAGAAGGTTGTGTACCTCACATCAAATGTATCCTTTTTTATTTGAATTCAGCATACCTTAAAACCCCTGTATACAAAGTTTTATGCTTTCTTCCAAAAGTGCAATATATTTTTGTTTACACCCCACTATGTTTCATGCTTGTAAATAATTAAATATGGACATGAAATATAAATATGAAATCATAATTTCGTTCTAGTGTTACTGATAGAGTTCCACAGACAAAAACATAACCTTTGCCAGAACTTTGTGTGTGTGGGTTCGTGTGGGTTTGGTAGTGAGCAGGTGAAGAGTAATTTGACGATCAGTGTTCATTTATGACCTGGCCCTCAAAATAACACCAACAAAAAAATAAGCATAACATGTAATACATAAAGCAACAATATTATACTACAAGAAATGACAGCAAGGGTATCACGCATTGGAACGGTCAGTGAAGCGAACATTACTAAGACCCCATAGTGGGAGGTTATTTGAGATCACGCATAGGGTAGTTTACAGATTGGGGTGCATCTTTATCGGAACGCTGATATACACGGTTTGATCATCGGGCACAGTTTCTGTTCTAATACTTGAGAGATATCTCCTGCTGTGTCCTATTGAAAAGTAATATGATTAGTACTAATACTCTCCACTGTTATATACTATCATCTAATATGTCCATCCATATATAGACTATTTTGCAAAGTAAAATAGCTATTATACGTTTCCCTAGCTGTTTCCCAAGGCGGCATTTATATCACCCACCGCATTAGTATACAGAACAGCTTTCAATGCGCTTACGAGATACGAAAACCAGGCCTGTTATGTCCCATTGAAAAGTAATATGATTAGTACAAGTACTCGAGCAGGAATGGCAACATGGGATCTATATACACAGACATGAGACTACACAGGTACCTACCTACATGAACCAGTTGTCCGGGTTGGAATCGGTAGTAATAGCAACATGGTATCTATATACACAGACGGGGGACTACGCAGGGACCTATGTGAACCAGTTGTCCGGTTGGAATCGGTAGTAATGGCAACATGGGATCTATATACACAGACAGGGGACTACACATTGACCTACGTGAACCAGTTGTCCGGTTGGAATCGGTAGTAATGACAACATGTGATATATATACACAGACAGGGTGCTACACAGGGACATACGCGAACCAGTTGTCCGGGTTGGAATCAGTAATGGCAACATGGTATCTATATACTCAGACAGGGAGCTGTACATGGACCTACATGAACCAGTTGTCCGGTTGGAATCAGTAGTAATGTCAATATGGGATCTATATACAAATACAGGGGGCTACACATTGACCTACATGAACCAGTTGTCCGATTGGAATCGGTATTAATGGCAACATGGGATATATATACATAGACGGGGCTACACAGGGACGTACGTGAACCAGTTGTCCGGTTGGAATCAGTAGTAATGGCAACATGGGATCTATATACAGAGACGGGGCTACACGTGGACCTACGTGAACCAGTTGTCCGGTTGGAATCAGTATTAATGAATGGCAACATGGGATATATATACACAGACAGGGACCTACGTGAACCAGTTGTCCTGTCCGGTTGGCGACAGTAGTAATGACAACATGGGATCTATATACACAGACATGGGGACTACACAGGGACCTACGTGAACCCGTTGTCCGGGATGGAATCAGTAGTATCGGCAACATGGGATCTATATACACCGACATGGGGACTACACAGGGACCTACGTGAACCAGTTGTCCGGGTTGGAATCGGTAGTAATGACAACATAGGATATATGTACACAGACATGGGGACTACACATGGACCAAAGTGAACCTGTTGTCCGGTTGGAATCAGTAGTAATGGCAACATGGGATATAGATACACAGACAGGGGGACCAGTTGTCCGGGTTGGAATCAGTAGTAATAGCAACATGGGATCTATACACACAGACAGGGGGCTACACATTGACCTACGTGAACCAGTTGTCCGGTTGGAATCGGTAGTAATGACAACATGTGATATATATACACAGACAGGGTGCTACACAGGGACATACGCGAACCAGTTGTCCGGGTTGGAATCAGTAGTGGCAACATGGTATCTATATACTCAGACAGGGAGCTGTACATGGACCTACATGAACCAGTTGTCCGGTTGGAATCAGTAGTAATGGCAACATGGGATCTATATACACAGACGGGACTACACAGGGACCTACGTGAACCAGTTGTCCGGTTGGAATCGGTAGTAGTGGCAACATGGGATCTATATACACAGACAGGGGACTACACAGGGACCTACGTGAACCAGTTGTCCGGTTTGAATCGGTAGTAATGGCAACATAGGATCTATATACACAGACAGGGGGCTACACATGGACCTGCGTGAACCAGTTGTCCGGTTGGAATCCGTAGTAATGGCAACAATGGATCTATATACACAGACAGGGGACTACACAGGGACATACGTGAACCAGTTGTCCGGTTGGAATCCGTAGTAATGGCAACATGGGATCTATATACACAGACAGGGGGACTACACATGGACCTACGTGAACCAGTTGTCTGGTTGGAATCTGTAGTAATGACAACATGGGATCTATATACACAGACAGGGGACTACACAGGGACATACGTGAACCAGTTGTCCGGTTGGAATCCGTAGTAATGACAACGTGGGATCTATATACTCGGACGGGGCTACACATGAACCTACGTGAACCAGTTGTCTGGTTGGAATCGGTAGTAATGGCAACATGGGATCTATATACACAGACCGGGGCTACACATTAACCTACATGAACCAGTTGTCCGGTTGGAATCAGTATTAATGGCAACATGGGATCTATATACACAGGGACCTACGTGAACCAGTTGTCCGGTTGGAATCAGTAGTAATGGCAACATGGGATCTATATACACAGACAGGGGACTACACATGGACCTACATGAACCAGTTGTCCGGTTGGAATCGGTATTAATGGCAACATGGGATCTATATACACAGACAGGGGACTACACAGGGACCTACGTGAACCAGTTGTCCGGTTGGAATCGGTAGTAATGGCAACATAGGATCTATATACACAGACAGGGGGGCTACACATGGACCTACGTGAATCAGTTGTCCGGTTGGAATCCGTAGTAATGGCAACATGGGATCTATATACAGAGACAGGGGAATACACAGGGACATACGTGTGAATCAGTAGTCCGGTTGGAATCCGTATTAATGACAACAGAATCAGTAGTCCGGTTGGAATCCGTATTAATGACAACAATGTTGAACATGGGATCTATATACTCGGACAGGGGGCTACACATGGACCTACGTGAACCAGTTGTCCGGTTGGAATCAGTAGTAATGGCAACATGGGATCTAAATACACAGACGGGGCTACACAGGGACCTACGTGAACCAGTTGTCCGGTTGGCATCGGTAGTAATGGCAACATGGGATCTATATACACAGATATGGGAACTACACAGGGACCTACATGAACCAGTTGTCCGGGTTGGAATCAGTAGTAATGGCAACATGGGATCTATATACACAGACATGGGTACTACACAGGGACCTACGTGAACCAGTTGTCCGGGTTGGAATCAGTAGTATGACAACATAGGATCTATATACACAGACATGGGGACTACACATGGACCAACGTGAACCTGTTGTCCGGTTGGAATCAGTAGTAATGGCAACATGGGATATAGATACACAGACAGGGGGACCAGTTGTCCGGGTTGGAATCAGTAGTAATAGCAACATGGGAACTATGCACACAGACGGGGCTGTACAGGGACATACGTGAACCAGTTGTCCGGTTGGAATCCGTAGTAATGGCAACATGGGATCTATATACACAGACAAGGGACTACACATGGACCTAAATGAACCAGTTGTCTGGTTGGAATCGGTAGTAATGGCAACATGGGATATATATACTCGGACAAGGGACTACACAGGGACATACGTGAACCAGTTGTCCGGTTGGAATCCTTAGTAATGTCAACATGGGATCTATATACTCGGACAGGGGGCTACACATGGACCTACATGAATCAGTTGTCCGGTTGGAATCAGTAGTAATGGCAACATGGGATCTATATACACTGACAGGCGGCTACACATTGACCTACATGCACCAGTTGTCCGGTTGGAATCAGTATTAATGGCAACATGGGATCTATATACACAGACATGGGGCTACACAGGGACCTACGTGAACCAGTTGTCCGGTTGGAATCAGTAGTAATGGCAACATGGGATCTGTATACACAGATAGGGAGCTACACAGGGACCTACGCGAATCAGTTGTCCGGGTTGGAATCAGTAGTAATGGCAACATGGTATCTATATACTCAGACAGGGGGCTGTACATGGACCTACATGAACCAGTTGTCCGGTTGAAATCCGTAGTAATGGCAACATGGGATCTATATACACAGACCGGGGAATACACAGGGACATACGTGTGAACCAGTAGTCCGGTTGGAATCCGTAGTAATGACAACAATGTTGAACATGGGATCTATATACTCGGACAGGGGGCTACACATGGACCTACGCGAACCAGTTGTCCGGTTGGAATCAGTAGTAATGGCAACATGGGATCTATATACACAGACAGGGGGCTACACAGGGACCTACGTGAACCAGTTGTCCGGTTGGCATCGGTAGTAATGGCAACATGGGATCTATATACACAGACATGGGGACTACACAGGGACCTACGTGAACCAGTTGTCGGTGTTGGAATCAGTAGTAATGGCAACATGGGATCTATATACACAGACATGGGTACTACACAGGGACCTACGTGAACCAGTTGTCCGGGTTGGAATCAGTAGTATGACAACATAGGATCTATATACACAGACATAGGGACTACACATGGACCAGCGTGAACCTGTTTTCTGGTTGGAATCAGTAGTAATGGCAACATGGGATATAGATACACAGACAGGGGGACCAGTTGTCCGGGTTGGAATCCGTAGTAATGGCAACATGGGATCTATATACACAGACAGGGGACTACACAGGCACACACGTGAACCAGTTGTCCGGTTGGAATCCGTAGTAATGGCAACATGGGATCTATATACACAGACAGGGGACTACACAGGCACATACGTGAACCAGTTGTCCTGTTGGAATTCGTAGTAATGGCAATATGAGATCTATATATACAGACAGGGGGCTACACATTGACCTACATGAACCAGTTGTCAGGTTGGAATCAGTATTAATGGCAACATGGTATCTATATACACAGACGCGGCTACACAGGAACCTACGTGAACCAGTTGTCCGGTTGGAATCAGTAGTAATGGCAACAGGGGATCTGTATACACAGCTAGGGACCTACGCGAACCAGTTGTCCGGGTTGGAATCAGTAGTAATGGCAACATGGTATCTATATACACAGACATGGGGCTACACATTGACCTACATGAACCAGTTGTCCGGTTGGAATCAGTATTAATGGCAACATGGGATCTATATACACAGACATGGGGCTACACAGGGACCTACGTGAACCAGTTGTCCGGATGGAATCAGTAGTAATGGCAACACGGGATCTATATACACAGACAGGGGCTATACAGGGACCTACGTGAACCAGTTGTCCGGTTGGAATCAGTAGTAATGGCAACATAGGATCTATATACACAGACAGGGGGCTACCCATGGACCTACGTGAACCAGTTGTCCGGTTGGACTCCGTAGTAATGGCAACATGGGATCTATATACACAGACAGGGGAATACACAGGGACATACGTGAACCAGTTATCCGGTTGGAATCCGTAGTAATGACAACATGGGATCTATATACACAGACAGGGGACTACACATTGACCTACATGAACCAGTTGTCCGGTTGGAATCAGTATTAATGACAACATGGGATCTATATACACAGACATGGTGCTACACAGGGACCTACGTGAACCAGTTGTCCGGTTGGAATCAGTAGTAATGGCAACATGGGATCTATATACACAGACAGGGGACTACACATGGACCTACATGAACCAGTTGTCTGATTGTAATCAGTATTAATGGCAACATGGGATCTATATACACAGACATGGGGCTACACAGAGACCTACATGAACCAGGGGCCCGTTTCACTAAACTTCGTAGGACTAAAATGTTCGTAAGTACAAAATTATGATAGTCTGTTAGTTTTACATTGACAACATTTTCTTGTAAACAATTAGTGAATTTACATTTATTGAGCATCTGCTGCATATGCAACCTATGCTCAATAAATGTAAATGCATAAATTGAAATTTACAGACGATCTTAAATTTGCACTTACAAACATTTTCGTCGTAAGAAGTTTAGTGAAACGGGCCCCAGTTGTCTGGTTGGAATCAGTAGTAATGGCAACATGGTATCTATATACTCAAACAGGGGGCTGTACATGGACTACATGAACCAGTTGTCCTGTTGGAATCGGTAGTAATGGCAACATGGGATATATATACACATACAGGGCACTACCTACATGAATATAGTTGCCCGTTTCACTGAACTTCGTAGGACTAAAATGTTCGTAAGTACAAAATTATGATAATCTGTTAGTTTTACATTGACAACATTTTCTTGTAAGCAATTAATGAATTTACATTTATTGAGCATAGGCTGCATATGGAACCTATGCTCAATAAATGTAAATGTAAATCCATAAATTGAAATTTACAGACGATCTTAAATTTGCACTTACAAACATTTTCGTTGTAAGAAGTTTAGTGAAACGGGCCCCAGTTGTCCGGTTGGAATCAGTAGTAATGGCAACATGGGATTTATATACACAGACAGGGGACTACACATGGACCTACATGAACCAGTTGTCCTGTTGGAATCGGTAGTAATGGCAACATGGGATATATATACACATACAGGGGACTACACAGGGACCTACGTGAACCAGTTGTCCGGTTGGAATCCGTAGTAATGGCAACATGGGATCTATATACACAGACAGGGGACTACCAGTTGTCTGGTTGGAATCAGTAGTAATGACAACATGTGATCTATATACACAGACAGGGGACTACACAGGGACATACGTGAACCAGTTGTCCGGTTGGAATCCGTAGTAATGACAACATGGGATCTATATACTCGGACAGGGGACTACACATGGACCTACGTGAACCAGTTGTCCGGTTGGAATCGGTAGTAATGGCAACAATGGATCTATATACACAGACAGGGGACTACACAGGGACATACGTGAACCAGTTGTCCGGTTGAATCCGTAGTAATGGCAACATCGGATCCATATACACAGACAGGGGACTACACATGGACCTACGTGAACCAGTTGTCCGGGTTGGAATCAGTAGTAATGGCAACATGGGATCTATATACACAGACATGGGTACTGCACAGGGACCTACGTGAACCAGTTGTCCGGGTTGGAATCAGTAGTATGACAACATAGGATATATATACACAGACATGGGGACTACAAATGGACCAACGTGAACCTGTTGTCCGGTTGGAATCAGTAGTAATGGCAACATGGGATATAGATACACAGACATGGGACCAGTTGTCCAGGTTGGAATAAGTAGTAATAGCAACATGGGATCTATACACACAGACAGGGGACTGTACAGGGACATACGTGAACCAGTTGTCGGGTTGGAATCGCCGGTAAAGGCCCCCTCGCATATTTCAACACAGACAGGGTCTACACAGGGACCTACGTGAACCAGTTGTCCGGTTGGAATCCGTAGTAATGGCAACATGGGATCTATATACACAGACAGGGGACTACACAGGGACATACGTGAACCAGTTGTCCGGTTGGAATCCGTAGTAATGGCAATATGGGATCTATATACACAGACAGGGGACTACACATGGACCTAAGTGAACCAGTTGTCTGGTTGGAATCGGTAGTAATGGCAACATGGGATATATATACTCAGACAAGGGACTACACAGGGACATACGTGAACCAGTTGTCCGGTTGGAATCCTTAGTAATGTCAACATGGGATCTATATACTCGGACAGGGGGCTACACATGGACCTACGTGAATCAGTTGTCCGATTGGAATCAGTATTAATGGCAACATGGGATCTATATACACAGACGCGGCTACACAGGAACCTACGCGAACCAGTTGTCCGGTTTGGAATCAATAGTGGCAACATGGTGTCTATATACTCAGACGGGGAGCTGTACATGGACCTACATGAACCAGTTGTCCGGTTGGAATCGGTAGTAATTGCAACATGTGATCTATATACACAGACAGGGGACTACACAGGGACCTACGTGAACCAGTTGTCCGGTTGGAATCAGTAGTAATGGCAACATGGGATATGTATACACAGACGGGGGACTACACAGGGACCTACGTGAACCAGTTGTCCGGTTGGAATCGGTAATAATGGCAACATGGGATCTATATACATAGACAGGGGACTACACAGGGACCTACGTGAACCAGTTGTCTGGTTGGTATCGGTAGTAATGGCAACATAGGATCGATATACACAGAAAGGGGACTACACAGGGACATACGTGAAGTAGTTGTCCTGTTGGAATCCGTAGTAATGACAACAATGTGTTTTCTGGTTGGAATCAGTAGTAATGGCAACATGGGATATAGATACACAGACAGGGGGACCAGTTGTCCGGGTTGGAATCAGTAGTAATGGCAACATGGGATCTATGCACACAGACGGGGCTGTACAGGGACATACGTGAACCAGTTGTCGGGTTGGAATCGCCAGTAAAGGCCCCCTCGCATATTTCAACACAGACAGGGGACTACACAGGGACCTACGTGAACCAGTTGTCCAGTTGGAATCAGTAGTAATGGCAACATGGGATCTGTATACACAGACTGGGGGCTACGCAGGAACCTACGTGAACCAGTTGTCCGGTTGGAATCCGTAGTAATGGCAACATGGGATCTATATACACAGACAGGGGACTACACAGGCACATACGTGAACCAGTTGTCCGGTTGGAATCCGTAGTAATGGCAACATGGGATCTATATACACAGACAGGGGACTACACAGGCACATACGTGAACCAGTTGTCCGGTTGGAATTCGTAGTAATGGCAATATGGGATCTATATATACAGACAGGGGGCTACACATTGACCTACATGAACCAGTTGTCCGGTTGGAATCAGTATTAATGGCAACATGGTATCTATATACACAGACGCGGCTACACAGGAACCTACGCGAACCAGTTGTCCGGTTGGAATCAGTAGTAATGGCAACAGGGGATCTGTATACACAGCTAGGGGGCTACACAGGGACCTACGCGAACCAGTTGTCCGGGTTGGAATCAGTAGTAATGGCAACATGGTATCTATATACACAGACATGGGGCTACACAGGGACCTACGTGAACCAGTTGTCCGGATGGAATCAGTAGTAATGGCAACATGGGATCTATATACACAGGGGCTACACAGGGACCTACGTGAACCAGTTGTCCGGTTGGAATCAGTAGTAATGGCAACATAGGATCTATATACACAGACAGGGGGCTACCCATGGACCTACGTGAACCAGTTGTCCGGTTGGACTCCGTAGTAATGGCAACATGGGATCTGTATACACAGACGGGGGAATACACAGGGACATACGTGAACCAGTTGTCCGGTTGGAATCCGTAATAATGACAACATGGGATCTATATACTCGGACAGGGGGCTACACATGGACCTACGTGAACCAGTTGTCTGGTTGGAATCAGTAGTAATGGCGAACAATGGGATATATATACCACGACAGGGGGCTTACACAGTGACAACATGAACCAGTTGTCCGGTTGGAATCAGTATTAATGGCAACATGGGATCTATATACACAGACATGGGGGTTGCTACACATTGACCTACTGAACCAGTTGTCCGGCTTGGAATCAGTATTAATGGCAACTGGGATCTATATACACACATGGTGCTACACAGGGACCTACGTGAACCAGTTGTCTGGTTGGAATCAGTAGTAATGGCAACATGGGATCTATATACACAGACAGGGGACTACACATGGACCTACATGAACCAGTTGTCCGATTGGAATCAGTATTAATGGCAACATGGGAACTATGTACACAGACATGGGGTGAGCTACACAGATGACTACGATGAACCTAGGGTCCCGTCACTGTAAAGAGGACTAAAATGTTTGTAAGTACAAAATTATGATAGTCTGTTAGTTTTACATTGACAACATTTTCTTGTAAACAATTAATGAATTTACATTTATTGAGCATATGCAACCTATGCTCAATAAATGTAAATGCATAAATTGAAATTTACAGACGATCTTAAATTTGCACTTACAAACATTTTCGTCGTAAGAAGTTTAGTGAAACGGGCCCCAGTTGTCTGGTTGGAATCCGTAGTAATGGCAACATGGTATCTATATACTCAAACAGGGGGCTGTACATGGACTACATGAACCAGTTGTCCTGTTGGAATCGGTAGTAATGGCAACATGGTATATATATACACATACAGGGCACTACCTACATGAACTAGTTGCCCGTTTCACTGAACTTCGTAGGACTAAAATGTTCGTAAGTACAAAATTATGATAATCTGTTAGTTTTACATTGACAACATTTTCTTGTAAACAATTAATGAATTTACATTTATTGAGCATAGGCTGCATATGCAACCTATGCTCAATAAATGTAAATCCATAAATTGAAATTTACAGACGATCTTAAATTTGCACTTAC
This sequence comes from Conchocele bisecta, assembly GCA_029237695.1. Lineage (NCBI taxonomy): Eukaryota > Metazoa > Mollusca > Bivalvia > Lucinida > Thyasiridae > Conchocele > Conchocele bisecta. The sequence continues at coordinate 21,189,223 of CM055274.1, read as the reverse complement.
AAACATTTTCGTCTTAAGAAGTTTAGTGAAACGGGCCCCAGTTGTCCGGTTGGAATCAGTAGTAATGGCAACATGGTATCTATATACTCAGACAGGGGGCTGTACATGGACCTACATGAACCAGTTGTCCTGTTGGAATCAGTAGTAATGGCAACATGGGATATATATACACAGACAGGGGACTACACATGGATCTACATGAGCCAGTTGTCCGGTTGGAATCCGTAGTAATGGCAACATGGCATCTATATACACAGACAGGGGAATACACATGGACCTACGTGAACCAGTTGTCTGGTTGGAATCAGTAGTAATGACAACATGGGATCTATATACACAGACAGGGGACTACACAGGGACATACGTGAACCAGTTGTCCGGTTGGAATCCGTAGTAATGACAGCATGGGATATACATGTATATACTCGGACAGGGGGCTACACATGGACCTATGTGAACCAGTTGTCCGTTTGGAATCAGTACTAATGGCAACATGGGATCTATATACACAGACAGGGGGCTACACATTGACCTACATGAACCAGTTGTCCGGTTGGAATCAGTATTAATGGCAACATGGGATCTATATGAACAGACATGGGGCTACACCGGGACCTACGTGAACCAGTTGTCCGGTTGGAATCAGTAGTAATGGCAACATGGGATCTATATACACAGACTGGGGACTACACATGGACCTACATGAACCAGTTGTCCGGTTGGAATCAGTATTAATGGCAACATGGGATATATATACACAGACAGGGGGCTACACAGGGACCTACGTGAACTAGTTGTCTGGTTGGAATCAGTAGTAATGGCAATATGGCATCTATATACATAGACAGGGGGCTACACATTGACCTACATGTAACAGTTGTCCGGTTGGAATCAGTATTAATGGCAACATGGGATATATATACACAGACAGGGGGCTACACAGGGACCTACGTGAACCAGTTGTCCGGTTGGCATCAGTAGTAATGGCAACATGGGATCTATATACACAGACATGGGAATACACAGGGACATACGTGTGAACCAGTTGTCCGGGTTGGAATCAGTAGTAATGTCAACATTGGGTCTATATACGCAGACATGGGGACTACACAGGGACCTATGTGAACCAGTTGTCCGGGTTGGACTGATTAGTAATGACAACATAGGATCTATATACACAGACATGGGGACTACACATGGACCAACGTGAACCTGTTGTCCGGTTGGAATCAGTAGTAATGGCAACATGGGATATAGATACACAGACAGGGGGACTAGTTGTCCGGGTTGGAATCAGTAGTAATAGCAACATGGGATCTATACACACAGACAGGGGGCTGTACAGGGACATACGTGAACCAGTTGTCGGGTTGGAATCGCCAGTAAAGGCCCTCTCGCATATTTCTACAGAGACAGGGGACTACACAGGGACCTACGTGAACCAGTTGTCCGGTTGGAATTAGTAGTAATGTCAACATGGGATCTATATACACAGACAGGGGGCTACGCAGGGACCTACGTGAACCAGTTGTCCGGTTGGAATCAGTAGTAATGGCAACTTGGGATCTATATACACAGACAGGGGGCTACACATGGACCTACGTGAACCAGTTGTCAGGTTGGAATCAGTAGTAATGGCAACATGGGATCTATATATACAGACAGGGGTTACACATGGACCTAGGTGAACCAGTTGTCCGGTTGGAATTAGTAGTAATGGCAACATGGGATCTATATACTCAGACAGGGAGCTGTACATGGATCTACGTGAACCAGTTGTCCGGTTGGAATCAGTAGTAATGACAACATGGGATCTATATACTCAGACAGGGAGCTGTACATGGACCTACGTGAACCAGTTGTCCGGTTGGAATCAATAGTAATGACAACATGGGATATATATACAAAGACAAGGGGCTACACATGGACCTACATGAACGAGTTGTCTGGTTGGAATCAGTAGTAATGTCAACATGGGATATATATACACAGACAGGTGTCTACACATGGGCCTACGTGAACCAGTTGTCCGGTTGGAATCAGTAGTAATGGCAACATGGGTTCTATATACACAGTCATGGGGACTACACATGAACCTACGTGAACCCGTTGTCCGGTTGGAATCAGTAGTAATGACAACATGTGATCGATATACTTGGACAGGGGGCTGCACGTGGACCTACGTGAAACAGTTGTCTGGTTGGAATCAGTAGTTATGGCGACATGGGATCTATATACACAGACAGGGGGACCAGTTGTCCGGGTTGGAATCGGTCGTAATGGCAACATAGGATATATATACACAGACATGGGGACTACACATGGACCTACATGAACCAGTTGTCTGGGTTGAAATCAGTAGTAATGACAGCATGGGATTTATATACACATACATGGGGACTACAGATGGACCTACGTGAACCTGTTGTCGGGTTGGAATCAATAGTAATGGCAACATGGGATCTAGATACACAGACAGGGAGACCAGTTGTCCGGGTTGGAATCAGTAGTAATAGCAACATGTGATATATACACACAGACAAGGGGCTGTACAGGGACATACGTGAACCAGTTGTCGGGTTGGAATCACCAGTAAAGGCCACCTCGCATATTTCTACGCAGACAGGTGACTACACTGGGACTTACGTGAACCAGTTGTCTGGTTTGAATCAGCAGGAATGGCAACATGGGATCTATATACACATTTAGGAGGCTCTACAGGTACATGTGAAAGCCCCCTGGCAGATATATACGTAGATATAAACCCTAAGCCAAGGGGGTCAATCAGCAATGAAAAACTAAACGGTAACAATACAACCATAGATAACTATGGCACGGGTACACCGAAAACTCAGCGGCTGTATTTCACCAACGAGAGGCGGAGTTATACTATCACGTGTTATAGGACGTTTTCAACGGTAACGGCCTACCACCTCGTCCAGCCGGTTGTCATATAGGAAACAGACAACCAATTGATTTCCCATAGACCCACATTCACACAAACATGACAATCGCAAACTACCTGCGACAAAATCAATTTGGTTACTTCCATTCCTGGAGTCAGTGACCTGAGCCAGTTCTAGCTCCATGCCAAACACGGGGTCATGCGGGTTGATTTCCAAAGTTATTTCCACTTTCTTGACGGAACCGTCTACTTTCACCTTCGAAATCTCTATCTCACCCCCACATCAAGTCGCACACAGAAAAAATTTAACCTGCTTGTGTAGAGCATGCAAATAATATAATAAAATGTTTGGCACAGACATACCTTTCCTGCAGCATCTATTTTATTTATCTCTGTCATAATAATAACAATCAATGCCGTTGTCCTGAGAATTTACTCATTGTTGCTAAGCTGTACCAAGACTGGTTTTCCGTCTATATTATTCATAAGTTGACTGTGTCCTATAGCAATGATCAGGTGACTGCGGCACAAGGTAACACGATTACTTCCTGGTTCTGACAGTTGCGGTTATATAAATGTATGGTGGTCAGTGGGTGTCTTAACGGGGCCCGAAAAAAGATTTATGTTCCGTATGGCGGGGCCGTCGGAACAGCTGGACTGTATTGTATGGTGGAGGGATCTCCTGCCGCTGCAGACACACGAATAAGCATATCACGTCCCGAGGCGGGCGAGGAGATTTTTTCTCTCGTCCGTCGGCCCTCCCTTCCATGACGAGTTTCTTTACGCCTTCGTCCGCGATAATTTGTGGTCGGGCCTTGGACCGGATCGTGCCCTTTAACTCCTGGTACCTGACCATCTCTTCGACGACCAGTTTGAACTCGCTATCTGATATATCGTTGTCGGCTATCGCTTTCGACACGATAACGTAGATACTGTTTTTCTTAGACCTCGCGAGAACCGCTATTCGGTCGTGCTTTCGACTCTTGACCTCTAGTTTTCGGCCCACGAGTCTGGCCGTCATGCAAAGCAGTCCCGCCCCCGCCGCTATCGCACTCAAGGCCACCGCGACTGGCGCGGCGACGATTGTTGATAATAAAGACACACTCCCCACGCCGCTTACAACGGAAGCTGAGGCTAACGCGGTGCTCACCCCCTCAACTATATTGAATGCTCGTCTATATTTCTTTGCATGACCCGTCCGCGTCTCTCCCTCATGCTGGAGAATCTGTTGTATCTCGACGATCCTGGTCATCCTAAGGGATGCCGGGTCAGCCGTCCCGGAAGGCAAGTGCGGATATAGTTTCTCGTCATTCATCATAAATCAAGTTATATTAACAGTGCCGACCGTGAAGGTGATTGATCTGAGGCCGGCCCGGCGTTTCCCGCAGAAGTTGTCGATTGAATTCTGAAGTACGCAAGTCTCCATTTGAACATTGGTGAGCATAGCAAACATGATATCTTTAATGGATACCAAGGCATTTGGCTTTAATTCTGATACAAAGTACGTGGTCGGCGGGGTCTACGGCGCTAAGGCTGGCGCTCTCCGGCTGGTGCACCCCATTATCCAAGTTCGCGGTGGAACAGGTTTTCAAACCAACTTCCCCGACATCTTTGAAAAATATAGGCTGCCCAAGATTACTACCATGGAGGCCGTGAACGGGTGGACAGCAACACCAATGCAGTTTTGGCAGAATCAGCTCAACTTCGCCGTATGGTGCGCAACAGCCGGATGTGGGGTTTCCTCTCAGGACTATTTGGCCGCGGAGGATCCCTTCTTGAGGGCCGTTAACGACTTTCACGCGTACTACACTATTAGGCTGATTCGCAAAGAACAGAAAATCTCTCTGCCGCAGGACGACGGCTGGAATCCCATTTCCAGCGCATACGACCATAGGGCGTTCGAAAGACTGTGTAACGAATTTTGGGTCCCAAAAGACGCGGACTGGCGCCAGAAAGCATTTCCTAGCAGCACTGGCCTCGGGGACGTTCTCATTCGGGGCCACGGGATTTGGACGCAGACTGATTTTAGACACGATCACTCCGGCGGCCACATCGTCAGTCGGAACGCCGGTAATATTGTCTCCGCGACGATGACATTCGGACCGGAAGTGTCTGGCTGTCGGCACTGCGTCGTCTCATCCTGCGATTGGCGACCTCCGAAACGAGCTCACGTCGATTACATACAGCAGGCTGCTGCGGTCCAGGACATTTGGGGTACATTTCTGTTAGATAAGGGTTTGGGGTTCACGCAGTCCGGGATTCCTCGCCTCAACGACTCCATTCGCACATACGTCTGGGCCATCCTCGGTGCACAGGCGCAAGCACGCAGTGTTATACTGGGCACGGGAACGGCGTTCGATACACAGAAACAGTTCTTGGCAAATGTCGAGGACGCCATCTCATCTCCGGTGGACCTCCTGGCGGCGATCCAGCGGTGTCAAGACGTTTTGCATTATGCCGGCACCCCAGTAGACTATGTATTTGGAACAGGTCTGTATATGGCGCCGAGCAATATGATACTACGAGACGACCGGGTTGACGGTTACAATAATCAGATCGTAATCGCCACCGTCAAACAAAAGATTGGCCATAACGGGAACATTCACGCGGATATCATCAAGCGCACCGCGCATGGAACCGATTTCATAAAACCACAAGCACCCACCCCAGTGCAAAATGTCACAACAAGTTCCTTCGGAACTAGTGTCACAGTAAGTTCCACCGTTGTTCCAACTGGTGTAATAGGACTTGATGCACCAGTAAGTTCCTTCGGAAATAGTGTCACAGCCCACGAGGATGAAAAAGTAGGTCTCGTCATCGCCCTCGTAGTGATCGGACTATTCGCGCTTTGGTTTTAGGAACTCTCGGGCTGCGAATAGTAGGAGACCGGGGATCGCCACGATTAAAGCCCAAGCATTTTCGGCGAGCCATCCGGCCGTTTTTGATAACATAGATAGTAAGTAGTAGACGAGACCCCCATTCAACCCAGGCAGCGCGGCAGCCGCCTTTCCGGCTAATTTAGCCAGGAGACTGGCGAGGGCTTTTAGTTGTTTTTTTACCCATTTTTTGGCTCCTTCGGATGGTGCGGGTGCTGGTGCGGGCACAGTCGCTGCACCACCGCCTCCAGTGATAGCTAGAACTAGCGTCGATATAGTCATGCCGAGAGCTGTGAGCATGTTTACTATTGTGACGCCCTGCTCTCTGAACAGAGTGCGAAGACGCTCACCGAGTGTCGTCTCCTCATGCAGGACCCTCGAGATTGTTTCGTGGATCTGACTTATTTGGGTGCGGAACGCCTCACGGTTAGTCGAGGCAACCTCCAAGCGAGCTTCTATTTCATCCCGCAACGACCACAGGCGTTCTGTGATCCGCTCGATAGATTCTCTATCGTCACGGGCTTCCTCCAGTTTCCTTTCTTCTAGCGCGATATGTTCATCCAGCGCCGTGAGTTAGGCGAGGTTAAGGACCAGTTCGCCCCGAACTGTTTGCATAGCCTTATCGAGTCCAAGGAGTTCGCGAAGGTTTAAAGGTGGGTCATCCATCGTGCTGAGTATTCCGTCTGCTCGCTTTCGCTGATCTCCTTTGTGCGAATATCGTCGGTGGCTACACGAGGGACCTCGCTGAGCTCGACCGTTTATATAGCGGCTGCCGTCTTCGCCATCGTTTCGTCGGTAGACTGTAGGGTCTCTACAGCGCGGGCGGGCATACTTGTTTTACCCCTCTTCCAATCTACGAATCCTAGTTCTTCTCTTATGATTTAGCTTGTATATCATATATTAGTTGGTTTCTATGTAGTGCATATCTTGGACAGGAGAAAAAGTAGTGAGTGGCATCTTCAACTTGACCACAGATACAACTTGGTGATTCAACAATATTTTTGCAATGAAGGTCATAGTTAAGAGCACTGCATTTTGTCCGGAGTCGTGTATGTATTACTTGCATATGCCGTTGGCCACTGTAATAATAACTTGGAACCTTTTCTGTGATTGTTTTAATTTTTGTTTCAAAACAACTAAGTGAAGGAGCATTCAGTGTGTTTTCTGGCATAGAGTTCCAGTCTCGGACTGAAGATGGAAGAAATGAGTTATACAAGAGAGTTTTTCTGGATCGTATGGTCTGTACGTTGTCGGCATTTCTTAAATTGTAACGAGTAGTGTCTGTTTGAGGCGGAAGGATATCCACAAGGTAATTAGGTGAAATGCCGTTTTTCATTTTGTAAAAAAGCCACAGTTTATGTGAATGTCGTCTATTTTCTAATGTTTCCCAGCAGATTTCAGCATATAATGAATCGATTGAAATTAGCCGAGTTGCACCTGTAGCTATACGGGCAGCTTCAATATGGATTTTTTCCAATCCATATTTCTCATAGTGAGTACAATTATCCCATACGATATCAGCATATTCTAGCAGAGGTCTAACAAATGAAAGGTAATTTATTTGGAGACATTTTCTATCTAGTATGTATTTTAGTTTTCTCATAATGTATATTCTACGCCATGCTTTCCCTGTTATATATTATATATGTTGATGCCATGTTCCTTCATTGTTAAAGTATATACCTAGGTGTCTGTGGCTCTCAACTTCTGAAACATTAACATTATTCATCAATATTGGGGAATGTGCTGGTCTGTTACGTTTCCGTGATATAGGTAGTGATTCTGTCTTTTAGGGTTACATGTTACAAGCCATTTATTAGACCAATTGGTAATAGTTTTTAAGATCGGAATTAATGGTCCTGGTAGCAGTTTCGGGAGTGTCTACAATAAGGTATAAGCTGGTGTCATCAGCGAAGAAGCGTATATTGGAGCTTATGTCCATAACAATATCATTTATGTATAGGAGAAATAACAATGGTCCGAGGATAGAACCTTGTGGGACACGAGCTCTAATGTGGTTCCAGTTAGAGTAGATTCCTGGCAGCACAACCCTTTGTTTCCGATTACTAAGGTAGCTGGCGAACCAGTCATGAACGTTATTAGTAACACCTGCCGCTGTTAATTTCATAAGCAGACCGGTATGCCAGACACGGTCAAATGCTTTGCTGATATCACAAAATACAACCCAGACTTCTTTTCCATCATCTAATGGACAGCAGAATGCATTATAAAGGAAGGTCAGTTGGTATCCAGACTGTAAAGGTGTTAATATATTGTTGTCTTTGAAGTTATTGTACAAATATTTAAAAACTGCCCTTTCAAGAACTTTACTAATAGTATTGAACAAGGATATGGGGCGATAATTCGAACTGAGAGAGGGATCACCAGCCTTAAATATAGGACATACGTTGGCCTGTTTCCACTCGTCTGGAAAGTGTCCACATTGTATAGATTTATTAAAAATGTCCTTTATAGGGACATCTAGTTCAGATTTTAATTCTTTAAGGATGCGATTATTGACACCATCTGGGCCAGATGCTTTCCCTAGAGGTGAGTTAGATAATATATTATGTATATCTATTTCACTTAGAGTTATAGATTCGAGAGTATTAGTCACTGCATATGGTGTTAAAGTAGGTAGGTGTGAAGGGGGGGGGGGGGGGGTCTGGTAAAACTGTTTGGTCATGGAAATAGTTATTTAGAATGTTAGCCATTTCTGTACTATCATCAATTATTGTTCCGTTATGGAATTGTTTTATTTTCATTTTCATTGATAAAATGTTTCAATACGGACCACCGATCTTTTGAACAGAGTTGTCCTGACTTTAATGTATTACTTATCCCGTCATGATACTCTTTCTTGGATGCCCGTATCATTAAAATGACGTCATTCCGAAGTTTACGAAATTTTAACCAGTGTGAGTTATTATTAGTTTGTTTTGCCTTACGATAGAGCCGTTTCCGGTTCCTAATCATCCTCTTTGTGTTAGTTGTTATCCAAGGCAAATCGGACTGTCTAATGAGTATATCTTTATTAGGAATATAGATATAGACATTTGTGGTTGTAACGAAGAAATGGGGCTTATGGGTTTTGCAACCAGTGTAGATGCAGATCAGCCTGTGATTGTTATCGTGCTCCAAGAATGAGCTATTTGATCAGGATCTAAGCTGGTCACACATCTCATAAGCCCGTCCATTTTTCCAGTCACAGCCACATTTCGGACGATGTGTTAACGGAATTAGTAATTGAGTATTTGTACTCCATCATTTCTGAAGCAATTGGGTATTTAAAAAAATTGGCTGTCGTCTTACACGTATGCAAACGAAACGCAATCGATTTCTGACCGTTTGAGCAGATATACATCTGTTAAGTAAACTGCGTGACGTCACTCTGCTCAGTCTTGGATAATCAAACTGCCTGATGTCGAGCACTATTTTGGAGAACCCGATCAATTATTTTGATACATGGAAACATGGAATGTATATGAGACGCGCCATGTAATTGTGTACCTAAGAACATGTGCCATATCCAACTTTCGCGGCCACCTTACCTGTAGAAAGTCTGCATCAGTAGCGGCGAGTTTTATATGTAATTATATAGGAGACTATTACCGATAAAAATGCACAAGTCACATTTTAATCTTCAATTATTGTACTTTCTGATGATGTTTCGATCGTGTTTTTAAAATTAAAATATTTTGGTCCTTTTTAGCTTTAAACATAGTCGGTAGTTTTTATATGATTAATATAGCAAATTGTGATTTTTCTTCTCGATTTTCGTTGGGAAAATTGCAAAATCTCTTTTTATAAGAATAGTGAAAAAAAATGCACAGGTATTTGCAATTAGCTCATTCATTTTTCTATATATTGATATAAAAATTATGTTTCTAAGTTAATATTATTTTGGTCCTTTTTAGATAACAATAATGACACCATCTGTTTTCATTTTCCAGTTAGTGTATCACGGAAATCTTCGGAAATTTCCGTGATATTCGTTGAAACGGGCACCTGCTTACGGTGCTTAGCGGCGGTGGGACGATTGTATGTCACCCGAGGCATGACCGTGTTGTCGGTAAAAGTATTTGTGAACAAAGTCACCAACTTAGACTTTGATTTTCACGTACATGTACTTTGAAGCTAATAATTGGAGACGAGTGTGTTTGTCACAGAAATATTAATCGCTCATTTTAAACACTGCTGATTATCTAACAAATTACACCGTTAATCCGAAAATAACGTCATGGTTGCCAATTAAAAGCAGTAACTGCCGTGCAAACTGTGATTTGTGTTTGTTTAGATGCCGACAAGACTACTCAATTAAGAGACAATTCTTCAACACGTCTGTATCTTCATACAGACATACGATCTATGGCAGCAGGCATAGATTCATCACTGAGACCACGTTCTAATGTTAGCTACAACATTCTAAATGAAGGAGATTATGTTGTGGTTGACATTCATCCGGTCTGATCATACTTTAATATGTACACTAGTAGTACAGACTGTGACAAATTATAGAATATTGAGTCCCAGTACATACTAAATAACGTACAGTACAAGCCCTGATCAGATTTTATTGGGACACAGTATTGTATAATATGTCCCAGGATTCTGCTACCACCCCACTCGCGGCTGTGTAAGTAGTCAAGACTTCACAGCAAACAGTGCAAACCCTGATCGGACTCGTGTTCATGTACATTACAGTGATTACAAAACAGCATACATTTTTTGTTGATTTATTACAGCTCATTGTGTACCTTTATGGAGCATAATCAAATATTTTTCGCAATTATGTAATTGTCAATATTGTAGATAGAAGCAATTTATATAATTTTCACTTGTTATTCTGTGTTCAATATACAGCTATAAATAATTATCGGTAACATGGTCATTATAATTTACTTTTTTTGTCTACGTTATAAATGTTGGTCAAATATGCAGTATGAAATTATCTATGCTGGTTGAAAATCTGTATATCGCTCGTTTCTCTTGATAAACTATCCTATATTGTTTTATTACGTTAAATTCAGGGCAATATTAACGGTATTTAAATATATCATATCGGTACTCTTTTAAATAATATTTGTATATTTTAAATGTTATACTTCAAGATAAACCTCAAGATAAACTGGATTATTTAATGTTCTCTCGATTGCGCATTACCTCTTCGCGAACTCCTGGGACTCGATAAGGCTCTGCAAACAACTCGGGGCGAGCTGGTCAATAACCTCTCCAAACTCACGGCGCTGGACAAACATATCGCGCTAGAAGAAAGAAAATTTGGGGAAGTCCGTGACGATAGAGAATCTACCGAGCGGATCAACAAACTCCTGCGGTCGTTGCGGGACGAAAGAGAAGCTCGCTTGGAGGCTGCTTCGACTAACCGTGAGGCACTTTCCGGCCAATTAAGTCGGAGCCGCGAAACAATCTCGAGGGTTCTGCACGAGGACACGACACTCGGTGAGCGTCTTCGCACTCTGTTCAGAGAGAAGGGCGTCACGATATTAACCATCATCGCAGCTTTCAGCATGATTATATCGACCCTAATTATATCTATATCATCTCTATTTGTAGCTGTCAATGCTGGTGCCGCACCAGCACCTGCACCAGCACCCGCACCAGCACCCGCGCCATCCGGCGGAGCCAAGGAGTGGATAAAAAAACAACTAAAAGCCCTCGCCAGTCTCCTGGCTAAATTAACAGGAAAGTTGGCTGCCGCGCTGCCTGGTTTGATAGGAGGTCTCCTCTCCTTCTTGTTATCTATATTATCAAAAACGGTCGGATGGCTCGAGAATACCTGGGCTTTAATCGTTGCCATCGCCGGTCTCCTACTATTCTTCGCCAGAGAGTTCCTAAAACCAAAGCGTAAATAATCCGATCGCCACGAGGGCGACGACGAGCGCTAATTTCTCCTCCTCGTTTGTTGTGCTTCCAATCTCTATTGGTGTTTCAACATTGTTGATGATTGGATTGGGGGAACTCGATGGTGCATCCAATTTACGAATTGGGGGTACTGGGTTCGATTGTGTTGAGGGAGGTGTATCCATTTTGTGTTTTGGGGGTTTTATGAAATCGGTTCCACTTACAACACTGTTGAACCCGATCATGTTGGGGGTGCGCTTGATGATATCCGTGTTCACGTTACCGTTGTGACCGATTTTTTGATTGGCGGTGGCGATTACGATTTGATTATTGTAACCATCAACCGGGTCGTCTCGTAGTATCATATTGCTCGGCGCCATATAAAGACCTATTCCAAATACATAGTCCATTGGGGTGCTGGCAGTCTGCAAAACGTCTTGATAATTCTGGATCGCCTTCTCCAGGTCCACCTTAGCTGAGATGGCGTCCTCAACAAGTGCCAAGAACTGTTTTTGTGCGTCAAACGCCGTTCCGACTCCTATTATAGAACTGCGAGTTTGCTTCTGTGCGCCGAGGATGGTCCAAACGTATACGCGAATGGAGTCGTTGAGGCGGGTAACACCGGCCTGCGTAAACCCTAGACCGTCGTCCAATAGAAAGGTTTCTATACCCTTATGCACGTTTTCGTCTTGTAAAATATAATCGACGTGAGCTATTTTTGGTGCATTATACCAGCAGTAATCGTAATTACACTGTCTCTTTGTACTAACTTCAGACCCGAATGTCATTTTATTTACTACATAATCGGTGGCGGTCCAATTTTTATAACCTCTAACTGGGTTCACAACACGATTTGAATAGTAGAAACCAAAGGTTACATCTGGGGTGGCATACTTCGTGCTTGCACCGTAGTCTAGACCACTGAGATAAACAGTACCTAAACCTCCGGTGTCTGAAAATGTTTTCTGTCTCCAATCCGAATCTTTTGAAACTTTAAATTCGTCACATATCCGTTCGAACTCCTTACGGTTGTATGTGTTGGAAATGGGATCCCACCCGTCGTCTTGAGGTAGTGGAGTACCTAGTTCTTTGAGAATCCTCCTAATGGTATAATACACATGAAAGTTGTAGACGCTACTGCTTAACATGCTGTTACGGTCTGCTATGTGGTCTCTGAAAGAGACGCCACACCCGGCTGTGGCACACCACACGGCAATATTTAGTTGGTTCTGCCAGAACTGCATAGGATTGTTGTTCCAGTTTGTTATGACATCCTGTGTAATGGTTTTAGGAAGTCTGTACTTTTCAAACATGTTAGTGAAATTTGTGTCGAAACCCATGCCCAAACTAGCTCTTATTGTGGGGTGCACAAGCTCACCAATGGTGTTCTTTTGAGTGTATACACCTCCGACCGCGTACTTTGCATTAGAATTAAAGCTAAATGCTTTTGTATCCATTGAAAGATATTATTATGTTTGCTACTATCACTAATGTTCAAAAAGGGAGTTGTGAACTTCAAAAATTAATAGACAACTGCTGCGGACAACGTGGGGTAGGCCTTAGATCAATCACGTTCACGGTCGGGTGGAAAAACGTTGAAACGCTCAAGTTTTTCACATCAGAAGTCGAGGACGTCGAGTTTTTCGCATCAGAACACCCTATAGATGTGCCACATAGAATAGACGTAAATAGACCAAAGGTTATAGTACCTCAGGGTCTTTGGAGTTTCGGAGATCTCCCAGCTTTTGTCGCGGAGAAGATTCCTGGTGTAGTCACTCTCGCAATCTCGAAAGCCACGGGGCTCACGACATTGACCGTTGAGAGGCGTTTAAGGATCTCACCGGGGTTGGGCTCACTGTTAGGATTTAAAATAACATACCCTTACAACGATGACGGAGTGTTTGATCCTGGCGAGCACGTCGGTACGACCCCGGTGAACTTCGCCGTCACGAAAACTCTCGGGGTGCACCTGGATCGGGTGAACACATCGTACAACACGGTAGACGGCACTCCCAGCACATTATTGAAAACCGTGCCCGCTAGCGACTGTTTCTTTGGTGAGACCCTGACCTTAGACTTCCCACACCCTCAGATGAAAGTTTTGGAATCGGGACACATCCACGATTTGAAGATTTCTATTCTTGATGATAAAGGGCGAGAGTTGAAGAACGATTACCCGATTTCGGTCGTCCTAGAAATTTCAAATTAATTAATTTTAAGAAAATTATTTAGAATTAAACGCATGTTCGTAATATATATATTATCAACATTATTGAAAATGAGTATATACGGACCAGGTAGTTCTTCCGATTGGGTGACACATTCAAAGAATTTGGAACCGACAGAAGGGGGATTCATCCCGACAGAGGGTGACTTTTTAACTACCCAAAAAACTAAGGCCTTGATCAATAGAACTATATCGGTGGCCACGGACGAGATTCACAAGAGTCTACTATCACAACTTAGAGAATATGCCCTAGCTGTGAATACACAAAGTCGTGAAGAAACGCATACGGAACTAAACGAACTAGGTGAAAAAATAACCAAATTTCGAAAAGAGGCCCGGTTGGGAATTGATAATGTCCGAGAAGACCACCAGGCGGACCTTACAGGCTTATGATGCGTTGCTCTTAAAGGACACTCTCATCAGTGAAGCGACACTTACCAAACTAGACGGGAAAATAACAAAATTTCGAAAAGAGACCAGGTCGGATATTGATAAAGTCCGAGAAGACCGCCAGGCGGCCCTTACGGAGGGTTATGATACGTTGCGCTTAGAGGACTCTCTCATCAGAGAAGCGGCACTTACCGAACTAGACAAAAAAATAACCAAATTTCGAAAAGAGGCCACGTCTGGTATTGAGAAAGCCCGAGAAGACCACCAGGCGGACCTTACGGAGGCTTATGAGGTGTTGCGCTCAGAGGACTCTCTCGTCAGAGAAGCGGCGGTTGCCGAACTAGATAAAAAAATAACCAAATTTCGAAAAGAGACCCGGTCGGGTATTGATAAAGTCTGACCACCAGTCGAACCTTGCGGAGGCCCTTGCGGAGGCTTATGATGCGTTGCGCTTAGAGGACTCTCTCAACAGAGAAGCTACACTTACTGAACTAGACGGGAAAATAGCCGAATTTCTGAAAGAGACCAGGTCGGGGGTTGAGGGGGTCCGAGAAGACCACAAGGAGGCCATTGCGGAGGCTTATGGGGCGTTGCGCTCAGAGGACTCTCTCAACAGAGAAGCGGCACTTACTGAACTAGACAAAAAAATAACCAAATTTCGAAAAGAGGCCCGGTTGGGGTTGAGGGGAGGGGGTCCGAACGGGTATTGAGAAAGCCCGAGAAGACCACCAGGCGGACCTTACAGAGGTTTATAGGGTGTTGCGCTCAGAGGACTCTCTCATCAGAGAAGCGGCGGTTGGTGAACTAGACGGAAAAATAACCGAATTTCAAAAAGAGGCCCGGTCGGGTGTTGAGAAAACCCTAAAAGGCCACCAGGCGACCATTACGGAGGCTTATGATGCGTTGCGCTTAGAGGACTCTCTCAGCAGAGAAGCGGCACTTACCGAACTAGACGAAAAGATAACTGAAGTTTCCAATAAACTGAAACATGATCGTATAGCCGCGACCAAAGCTCTTGAGGAGGCCTCTTATAAGATTTGTACTGAGGCATATAACGCAAACAGTGCCCTTGCCGGAATAGTGCGAACAATGAAAACACTAAAACGTGCCATAGCAGTTTGGGCTGAGAAGCGGGGCCCATTGGTTGAGGGGCACTATGAATATTCGTTCGGTGCCAAAGCGAGTAATAAATGTGGGGGATACACTATGACAGCTGCAGGTGAAGTTATCCAAATGGCGGTCTGCTCGGTTAATGCTAGTGGTAAACCTGTGGGCGCGGTCGCAATAAATATTGTAGTAGATGGGGAAGAACGGGGGGTTGGAGTCACTAAAATCTCTGGAGATAGTTCGACGGTGGTTTCGTTCTCCGGTTATGATCGAATTAGACTTTCCAAAGGTAGTGTTATTAACTTTGTTACGAAAATCGGTAACCCAGAGAGTTCTTCCACTATTGTCTCATTGTTAATTGAACTTATTTTGTAAATACTAATATATTGAAAATCATGAACGAATCAACGCTTCCAATTGTCAATACCACTCCATCAACACTGTGTACAATTAACGAAAGAAGTTCAGATTTTAGGTTGAATAATATCGTTGCTATGCAGGATATTTTAGTTAGAGAATATACAAATAGAAAAAGAAACGCTAAAAAATATAGACGCGCGGTGAACATGGCTGAAGCATCTAGCACGGCTCTAGCGAGTGTTTCTGTGTTGTGTGGGGCGGGGACAGCTGCAACTATATCCACCATTATAACGGTTCCTGTAGCGGGGATTTTATGTGCGGTGTCGGCCGTTTCTGGGTTGTTGTGTATGGTAATTAGGGCGTCGGGTGGAAAACTCGAGAAAAAATGTAGAAAACATGATAGAATATCTGTTCTCGCCAGGTCGAAGAAAAATACCATCGACGTTATGGTGTCCAAAGCGTTGGCCGATAAGAAAATATCAAATTTAGAGTTTGAATCCGTGGTGGAAGAAATGGGGAGATATGAACAATTAAAAAATGATATAAGAATCATGGCGCGCGCCACCATGCCCAAAATTGAGTGTACTGATTGGGATAAATTTAGAGAAAAACTTGGAGATAAAGTCGGAAGAAATGTTACAGCACCAATATAATTAATTTTATAATTAGTTTAAAAAAATTTATAAAATTAATTATATTGGTGCAGTAAACAATTTATTAATTAATTTTAGGAAAATTATATTAACAATTTAAAAAGAAAAAAAAGAAAAAAAGTTTTAGGTTCCAACGAGGCTCGAACCCGCGCCAGCAAAACCCTTCTGGGTCCACCCCGCTAAGCCTTCGCTTAAATTTCTTCTATTTTTTTGTATTTTTTCGACTTAGCGAGGTGTGTTACACTCACATCTCCTACACCCCATCATTGGACCGATGCCGCGGACCCCACCTCATCGTTACCTCCATCCGCTATAATGTGCAGAGCGGTCAGAGTGAATTACATGTGGCGAAACTTATCTCACTGTTGAGATATTAATGCCGGCGTCCCGACACCGAACTGTGTTTATTTCTTGTATATAAACATAACTTTGCTGGTGAAATAAAAAAAAAATTGTTATTTATTATTAATCAATTATTTTATTATATAATAGGGGGTGTTCAGCTTTAAATTATAAATATTTTTATAATTTTATTAAAATTAATTAAATAACGAACCATCCCGGAAATTCGTGAACTATATAGCCCTCACTAAGTGTTTATAAACTGTGTACACCACCTGTGTAAATCGATAGCCCGTTTACATACCATCGATAAGGGTATAAATAGCCGTGTGTGTAATATATATTACAGTGTGTTTATTTTCCATTCCGGAAGACGTAATCGTGTAAACCTCTCTATAAATGGACACTTAATATACCTGTAAGGTGGGACACCTAATTTACATTTTCATAACGCGTGTAATTGGAACATTGTCGTCTGTTTGGTGTTGTGATTACAACATAAATTTATAAGCGATATCGTAGAAATGTACGTTCGTAAACGAATCGTTGGGTTTTAATAGTTTTATATAATACGCCTTAGTTTCATATCCGATACGCATTATCCGTCTTAATGTTTGTATTTGTCTCTTGTATAGTTGACATAATTGCCGGTATAATATTGTAAATGCAACGTTTTTATCGGAGTGTAATAAATTACGCTGGTATTTCATGTATTCGATATCGCCTAGTGTTCTCATTTTATAGAATTTATATATAGGATTATAACCCCCGTATTCTTCGTAAACTTCTTCAACACAGCCATTAAAAACTTTCAATTCCAATTGTATTGTATTATCCATTTTCTCTAATAATATTGGTACTTGTTTTTTCTGTTCAATTTCCAATTAAAATTTTCAAATCCATTACAATATGATTGTAGAAACGCATATCCGTAAACGAATCGTTGATTTTAAAATGTTTTATAAAATTAGTTTTATGATGTTCCGTAGTTGTTCTCCGATCCTATTTAGTCGCTTCGTTTCACGAATTTGATCCTTGTACCGGCGACATAATTGCCGGTATAATATTGTAAATGCAACGCTTTTATCGGAGCGTAATAAATTACGCTGATATTTCATGTATTCGATTCTGCATAATGTTTTCAATTTATAGTAATATTTTTCACCAAAGACATTACAAAATTCCAATTCCCATTCTATTTTATTATCCATTTTGTTATAATATTTGTATTGTTTTTTCTGTTCAATTTTCTAATTTTATAAAATTAGTTTGATAGTGTTTTTTATAGTGTTTTAATGCTGTAGAAACACCGTGACTTATTAGATCGATTCTATCTTTCTAACTGACTTTCCGATTTTAATTATTACTAAACGATAATACTTGCGAGCACGTAATCCCTTGTTAACCATTCGATTAGTAGCCTGAGTGCCACCGCATGGTGGACATAGCAATGACTCGGCTTTGGTCCCTACCCCACAATGCCGACATGGGCGAGGCGAAACGGAACCTCTTCGCATCCATGCACGGTGATGTTTGCAATATTCGTAAATACCGGTGCGAAAACATCTCTCGTGACTACCTGTCTTCAGCCACGCACACTTAACTAGAATCATTATGTTGTATATATATACTGAGTATAATATAGGGATTTTTATCTCTAATAGGGTGTATCTTCTCATGTCATAAATATATGGTCTCGCGGTAGTAGTATATAAGAGTCACAAATGATAACATCATGCTGTGGAAGGTGCCGCGCGTAGCCGGTACCTTCCAGAGGTGATGGTATCATTGTGACTCTTATATACTACTTCTCCCATTAGGTCAAGACAAAGTATGAACATAATGTTTATGGCTCGTGTTGCAGTTGCTAATGTAACGTCATGTTTTGGATTGCGGCCCAAGTAACGTAAGTTCGTATGAATAATTTTCAAATAAGGCAGAGTGAGGCGTTTCCCTGTTGTTTGCTGCTGTCTGAAATAATTTTGAGGAATAATAGCGACATCATTTAACATTTCGTATGCGACGACATATTTTAAAGTAGGCAGTAGGCCGCTTATAACATTAACTTTTTGACAAAACACGATACCGGGCAGATTTGGTAGCGTGATATCTTATAATTATCGCCGTGTGTCTTTCTTGAGGATCGCAGTACCATCACCTGATATACATTATTATGCAGTCAAGTGATAAACTGATGATTTGATACTACAAAAGCACTTTCGACTACAAAAGCAAGTTTATGACCATCACATTTCCAATTCATATGTTGATGCATTTGTTTTAAATTCAATACAAATCCCGGATATTTATGTCATTATATAGCTGTGCGTCTATTAAATGGCATAGTAAATGCATTAAATGGCATACCATTCGGTAAATACTGGATAGAATTGTTAAAAAGTCTCAATTTACCAGGATAATAGATGGTAATATCGTTGGCATACACTATGTTGTTCATATTTAAGATTATTTAGGAATCAAAGTGCAGTGTAAGCAAAGACTTCGCTGATTTGTAGCCAATTAAATTATGCGTTCACCATTTTGAATTCATAAGGACAACCGACGGAAAAGAGTGACAATGTCGAAGAACGACAGTTAGGCAATGTACAGCGCCTGAAGCATTTCTAAGTCATTGATGCTGCGAGGAACTCGTGCAAGTCTCCTTGCTATACTATTTTGTCAGGACACCATGGCCATAACGTGAAACATGTATTCACGTTCAATGACGTCACAAGTACGTGACGTCAAGTCATGACGTCATAATATGTGTACCGAGGTACAAGGTATCGCGTCTCATATTAGTGAACGTTTCAGTAAGTTATCATTTTCCGTTTTCTGTTCACACTTAATGTTAACTGACACCAGTAAACGTAAATGGGAGGGCAAACTGTGAACTTTTACGGCGACGCCAAACAATTTGAAACGTCGTTTTTCCGACGTCGTTTACCGCTTTTCATGACGTTGTCATTAAGCCCGGTTTTCGTATGGCGCGGCCCAATTATAACGAGTACATCGGTCATCTGTAATTATTTACGCGATTTAACGATTATTACTGCAAACTAAACTTCCTTGAACTTTATTTGTACAACCAGGGTAGAATTATTTTCTGCAAACTAAACAGAATTTGTAATTTCAGCATAGACTTTGTTTTATTTGATTATCTTTGACATAATTGCAACTTGCAATACTTAATATAATTTCATCTTTATTTGATATGGTTAGAAATAATATCACAGTGGTCAATGGTGGAATCGCCACACTACATGTACATGTATTATCGATTTACATATCGATAAAATTAGTAATCACGTGACACCTGTAGATTTCCGAAAGATTACGGAAAAAGCCGATATCACGGAAATTGCCGGCTGACCATCACGTATTGGTCAGCTGAAATTGACCATGTGGTCACTATGGATTTTGTCCAGGTACGATGGCCGCGAAATTTGGATATGGATTTTTTATGAAATATGCTTACAGAAACTGTGATATTTAAGATGATGACGAATTGTCTGTGGAATTGAAATGAATTTGCAGGCTGTGCTGGTTTTCACACGATCAGTGGGTCAATGCCTGTGGACGATGACCACTGTCCTGGATGGGAACCACGATGCATTCTAGTTGCGAACGATAACTCTTGCAATCTTCTCCCGTACCGTCCGTAGGAGTAAGCGTAGATTGCAAGAGTTACCGTTCGCAACTAGAAGTATTCAGGTCTGTGAGAATTTCGTCAACTTTCAACGCAATTTACGGAACATATTGTAATTTTTGTAAATATTTTTCATGACATATCTCACGTGTTCTTAGGCACAAACTCACGTGTCTCGTGTCATATACTATTGTGTTGCTACAGCTCCCGATCATACTGTCTGTTCGTGATCGCAAAGCACCCACGCGTGTCATGAAGTAGTCATCTGTATGTTTTACAGTGGAACCTCTCTAAACCGGACACCCTGGGGACCTTCCACTGTACCACTCATTTGGCTGTTCTCTACTAGTTTTCGTTTTAGTATGAATGTTGCGGTACAGGTTGTCCAATGTTGCTAAAGGTACATGCCCACTCAGTAGGCACACAATGATCTTCATATCAGAGACATCATCTGAGACATCTTCTGGAAAAATAAACATTCATTCACCATTACCACACGTACTGATTGGCATTATGATACATTTTATATTAGACATAAATGTCCACACTGATATCAGGGGCGATAACCGCGTTTCCTTAAAATATTAACGGACATTACTATTTATTCTCTGTTTTTAGTTTTTGATGTGCATGATCATACTTTATAATCTGTCGAAAATATTATTTTTTCAGGTGACGCATTCATTTAGTATAAATAATTAAAACAATAGCATGCCTCATTTGCATATGAAAATAAACTGATACCACCGCGAGTCACTATCAGTAAAATAAATATTAATAAATGATTATATCTGTATAGCGAGCACTCGTAATATTTAGAACTGGTGGAATAGTGACATAACTATACACTTATTTGATTCCTATGTGTGCCTACTGCGTGGGCATGTACCTTTAAGAAAGATAAATTGTATCACCTGTGACCCCTGGTGGTGGTCAAAGGAAGCCAGCTGCTAGAATTGAAAATATGCCACGTGACAAACATGTTCAGATGTTTTTTCAAAACCCAAAACTCAAGCTTGAAAACTATAGAATAGCAAGACTATGAAGTGGACTAGTGCATTAATTTATTACATCCGCCGTTGAAGTGTAATAAGCAGGATATTCCATCGTACACATGTTTGAATAGTTTGAACAAATACATACCTGTAAGTCGGCTTCCGCGTAAACAACTCGTTCACTTCGTTTACTCGTTGTTTACGCGAAAGCCGGCGTACACTCGTTAATAATTCCCGCTATTCAAAATGTACTATGGATTATCCTCTATAAGTTCTGCAAGCAAACAGTGTCTCTGGCCTATACTACGGAGCCCTGCAGGGGACATGGATTTTTTTATATTAATTTGTTCCCACGAAATAACAATTCGTTCCCTCAATTTAACAATTCGTTCCCTCGATATAACACCCACGAAATGACACTTCGTTCCCTCAATTGTTATTTCGTGGGAACGAATTAATACAAAAAAAAAATTATACGTCCCGTGCGGGGCTCAGTTCTATACAGTGTACATCTGGGTTATTTTCTACTGGCTACTGTTGACCATGCATGCATATCTGCTTGTTTTAGTGTGGTTAAACCTTTATTGTATATTCTCATACCTTTTCGATTTACTGTCATTTATAGTAATTACTACTCTATACTCTATTCATATGATTCGTATAATAATTGCATACATGTATATTGAGTCCGAAATATTCACGATCAAATAGTGTGGGTGACTGTTAGGAAATACAAACCAAGAAATAATGTTCCGACAATGAAAATCAGATCTTTTTGAAAATCCATAGTAATTAAAGTTCATCTCACGTAATTAATTCCATTGTGAATACATGACAATAATAGTTCATATGTCAAGTTACTATGTGTTCAGATTAATACACGCACCAGTATTATCTTCAATGTAATCTTTATCAAATTTGATGATACTTTGATCGACAAGATATTACGTGTATATAAACAACAGTTCACTGTACATCTTGTATGTAGATAATGGTGCTATATAATACCTTAAGTTGTTTTGCACTGTGTAAATGTATGGAACGCCAAATCTACATAGACTCAAATAATTATTGATAGCTGTAAATAAGCATTCAATATTTAGAGCTAGCCTGGAACGAATGATGAAATGTATGGTCCCTGAGTTGGTTTGTAACTTCATAAGGTACCTTTTTCCATCAACTGAATACGGCCAACACATAGAAAATTAACCAGTCTAGCTATGCTTGTTGAGCATTTCAGAAAGTACATTTTCCCATGAACTAAATATTGTCAACTCATAGGAACATGTAACCAATGACAATTAACACCAGCCTAGCTATGGCTGGTTGAGCATTTCATAAGGTACACTTTTCCCATGAACTGAACATGGCCAACTTATAGGAAAACATACCTTATGATAATTGACACCAGCCTAGATATGGCTGGTTGAACATTTCATAAGGTACATTGTCTCATGAACTGAATATGGTTAGCTCATGGAAAAGGTACCTTGCTATAATTGACACCAGCCTATATATACTGGTCTGATATTCAATATTAAAGGTACATTTTCCCACAAACTGAATATTGTCAACTCATACTGAGGAAAGATAACTTCTGATAATTAACACCAGCTTAGCTATGCTGGTTTGAAATTTCATAAGACACCTTTTTCCATGAACTGAATATGGCCAACTCATAGGAATATGTACCTTATGATAATTAACACCAGCCTAGCTATACCGGTCTAACATTTCATAAGGAACATTTCCCCATGAACTGACTATGTTCAACTCATATTGAAAGGTACCTTATGATAAATGACACCAGCCTATATATGCTGGTTGATAAATGACACAAACCTATATATGCTGGTTGATAATTTGATAAGGTAACTTTTCTCATGAACTGAATATGGCCAACGCACAGGAAAATGAACCTTGTGATAATTGACACCAGCCTAGCTATACAGGTTGAGAATTCACAAGGTAAATTTTCCCATGAACTGAATATATAGGAAATTGTACTTTACGATAATTGACACTAGCCTAGCTGTGCTTCATGTCAATCTCAAAATAATTTTGGCTAAAATAAAATCGCACTACTGTTTACACATCAACAGACAGCAATTATTGAATAGTTTGCTTGGAAATTAATGTCTTGGCATTTCATTAGAATTGTCTCCTTGGAGACAATTCTAATGAAATACCAAGATATGTTTTCATGGAAAATAACAAACATATGCTATATTTGTGGTGTGTTTATTGTTTTATGCTGCATCATAAAGGTACCATAAAATATGTATTGCTTTTTGATACTCGCTACATCTGATTTCAAATGGGTTTTTGGCAATTTTAACTTGGGTATTTAAGCAAATACGCAGCTTATCTGGAACTCTTGACATATGAGACAATGCTGATAATTTCTGTTATGATATTACACTACACAACCGCCTGCATTAATATTTCCCAGACTACAACGTTTTTGAACATACAAACGCGCATCAACCAATTTGATTGTGTGAGCCTGAACTGTAGAACAGTTCAGGCCCAGCCATTCAAGCGGCTTGATTTCAATCACAATATTCAAGTATTTTGCAATGAATACATTTACAAATGTTCGCAAGATTAGCGCAGATGGAAGTATACTTGGTAGAACCAGTAGTCATACATTTGTGAAGCTGTTTGAACTATTTGAATGCACGGTGTTTACTACCAATCGCTATGGATGTGCAATGCATAATGTGAGGTTCGGACGGCAGACTTGCTAACATTGCAAGAAAATTAGTAATAAAAGCCCAAATTTAAAATGAATTCAGTTGAATATCTTGGAGTTGGCAATTTCATGTTGTTTTTAGCTAGACGCAAAATAATGCCCAAGAAGCAGTTTCCTTTTTGACATGTAAAACAACCAGTTATTGTCGAATGGTTGCCATGCCGCTGTATACATCGCATACAAGTTGACCCTGTTGAAAACTGCTTGTACAGAAATGACACGACGGCCAATCAAGAATAACCAGAGAATAGCAAGATGGTAATGAATTCCCAGCGCATAGTGAAAGTAAGAGCCTCAGACATTTTATACACTATTACCAGATTACTCGATTGACTATTACCTAAACCTGCAGGAAGATCATCATTATGCTGTAACTTGTCTTGTCCTTCCTTTATCAGTTATCTGAAATACTCAATAACCCCACTCCATCCCTCTGACCCACCAATTCCCACATCATGCAACTGTATATAGAAAACATGAAACATCTTATTAAGCTAACATAGTACCGGTACTATCATATATATTACATGACCACATATCTAACATATTTGGCTCCTCATTGGGGGTTACCTGATATTTGGTGTTGTGCTTCATCAGACTCGCATGTGCCAGACCAGATTTCTCTGAGCAAGAGGTGAGACGTATGCAGTAGCTATCCTCTTGCACGGCTATGGCGGAGTGAATGTGTAGAGCTAATAACTCGCATGAAACGACTAGAGGGTGACGAGTTGAGTGAAAGACTAAACAGAGGTGAGTCGAGCATACGAGTAGAACGAGCTGAGTTGAGATAACAACTAGGATGTGCATCAAGTGGACGACTAGAAAGATTTGAGTTGAGTTAACAACTCGAATGCGAGTCGAGCGTACCGACTGGCGAGTCGAGCGTACCGACTATAAAGAGGTGAGTCGTCGAAATTAGTCGAGCGTACCGTTTGGCGAGTCGAGCGTACCGACTATAATGAGGAAAGTGGTGCAGGGTAGTCGAGCGTAACCGACTGGCGAGTCGAGCGTACCGACTATAATGAGGAAAGTGGTGCAGGGTAGTCGAGCGTAACCGACTGGCGAGTCGAGCGTACTCGGACTATAGAGAGGTGGGTCGTCCAGGGCAGTCGAGTGTACCGACTGGCGAGCCGATAATGAGGTGAGACGAGCGTACAGAATGTCGTGTCGAGCGTACGCACTGGGACGAGTCGCTTCAGGCGAGTGAATGATGTATCAACAAGTCTGGCAAATGTTTCAACTGATGCCGCAAATAAATGTACATATGAATTAATTTATCGAAAAGGGGGCCAAAATAGTCTCCGACATAACCTATGTTGCAGTAGCCCCAACCCAACATCGGCATGCACAGCTCAAGGTTTCAATGCTGTAATTTAAACTATTACGAACACTGGTCTTCAAATGTAAACAAACTGCGCATGTTTAAAATCAAAGGAGGAGATGGGGCGGCGGTGGGTATGTCAAGAATCCTCAGAAACATCCACGCCGACTACGCATTGTGCACAACTGAATTCCCAGGACAGCGGATGTCACTCCCTGGTCCCGCGACCTTTGAACTATATAATTTAACCAATAATTCCATTGTCAAAATTAGCATATCTAAAATGATCATGCACTCTCGCTAGCTGGGACACTGACCTACATGTAGATCAGGCCTGCCACCACAAAACCACATCTGTCAAAACTGGGAGAACTGCATGACAGTCTTCAATATAGTGTATAAACTATAATTTAAAATTATAAACATATTTTTGATATACATTGTAAGTTTTCAGTAATGCACGTGATGGAACCTCTCTAAACCTGACACCGTGGGAAGCCCCCAGGGTATCCGGTTTAGAGAGGTTCTACTGTACAAACATACAACATCTAGTTTACCACCAGTGTAGACCCAGATTTTCATGCAAGCCCGGGCATTTGGATCTGGACCGGCCGGATTACACGGGTTGTAAACAGAAAGCTGATACATTGTCATACATTACAGTAACCCTTTAATTATCCTACCTCATTTCTCAATGAAAATGAAAAACAAAAAAATGTATGTGCTCAAAATAATAAGAATGGTGAAAATATGTTATGTGCAAAAACATATGAGAAAGGCTGTAGAAAAAGTAAAGGATTTAAATAAATTAAGAAAAAATATGTTTTCAAATTTATATGAATTTTATTTTGTTTTATTAATTTTATGTTGTTAGCGCTCATTTATCAAATGTGCAGTCACAACATAATACTTTGATCAATTTTGCTGTTCAATCGATAGGTATTCCATAAAATAAGTGACTGGAAATGTTCCTGACTTTCGGGAATTCACCACCACTTCACCGGGCTCTGACCACTCTAGCGCGTCCCCCGTTTCATGTCTGGCCAACCAGTTCTCACCAGGCTCGGTGTGTATGCCATATAGATAGGCCATTGGCCAAATATGGAAACCCTCCCCCTGTGGTACATAAGCAGACATATTTTTCTGATAACTACAATCAATTACGAGTTTAATGCAACTTGTCTGCTCTCTGTAACCCGCTGGATGAATATATGACACCATTTTGAAGTATACCACCCAGCAACTTTTTGCCATATTAAAAAAATCACACTTTTTTGTAAAAATGTGACAAAATGATATTGTTAAACACGGAAACTGCTGTTGGTTTGCAGGTTTTGAGAGATGTTTATAGCATGTTTATAACTTTGCAATTAAGCACAATAAAAGACCGTCAATTAAGGTAATTAATTTTCAATGAAGGTTTGAAGCATAGCGCCTGTGGCGGGGACAATCCCCACAACGTCAGGTAAGAAACTATTCATTATTTGCATCGCCACATCACATATGGTTCATGAAATCATTAGCACGCGCGCGCGCGCGCGCACACAACACACGCACGCAACGCACGCACGCACGCACGCAGTTACATAATGTGTCCAGGGCTTTCATTGTTCTTGATTTGTGCATGATTATACAAATAATTTTGAATCAAAGTTTGAAGCATCGCGCCTATGGCGGGGAAAATCCCCACAACATCAGGTAAGAAACAATTCATTATTTGCATCGTCACATCAAATATGGTTCATGAAATCACTAACATATACATAGCATCAGATACAATTCATACATACATATATAAATACATACATACATACATACATACATACATACATACATACATACATACGTACAGTTACATAATGTGTCCAGGGCTTTCATTGTTCTTGATTTGTGCATGATTATACAACAAGATAATTAAGTTTGAATCAAAGTTTGAAGCATCGCGCCTGTGGCGGGGACAATCCCCATAGCATCAGGTAAGAAACTATTCATTATTTGCAAAGTCACATCAAATATGGTTCATGAAATCATTTACATATACATAGCATCACATATATATAGACATACATACATATATACAGTTACATAATGTGTCCAGGCCTTTCATTGTTCTTGATTTGTGCATGATTATACAAGGTAATTAATTTTCACTCAGGATTGAAAGCCTCGACACCAGGTAAGAAATATTTCGATATTTAAACAGATGAAATAAAATATGGTACACAATATCATTGACATATTCATATCAGCATAATATAGACATACATACAGTTACATCATGTGTCCGGTGCATTCGTTGTTATTGATTCACGTATGGTTGGTTACAACAAAGTAATTCATTTTCAATCAGGTTCGGAAGCATCGCACCTGTGGCGGAGTCAATCCCCACGGCATCAGGTACGAAACTCTTCGATATTTTCTGACATCAACAGTGCTCAGGTATTATCCTAACATGCTGTACAAATCGTAGATACATATCTAGTGAATCCGGCTTAAGAGAAGCAACCTAGTCATATGCTGCATCCGCATCAAACATGCTATCTAGTAAGCTGTCAGGCTCAGGGGCATCTGTTTCATCAACATCCACCGTATCCACTTCTTCCTCTTCTTCTACCAGTAGATCTATCATTTAAGTTGGCAGGTAATCCCACTCTGTCCATTTGCAGTGTTCCGTTTATGACCTCCCACCCACGGCCATTTGGTGGCGGTATGTATGCATTCGATTGGTCAGCGCTGCACCAAATGAGGGTTTGGTGATTAGCTCTCATTATATGCATTCTCAACGATGACCTGCATGGTGGCAGAATGCTAAGATCTGCGCCATTGTAACTTGACAGCAGCTCTCCTGACTCGGGACTGAACTTTTGCATTTGCAGGAATAGCTCCATGCGCAGTTTGTTTATGTCTGTAATACTAGTACTAGTACTCCTGTACATCAGACACACAAAGTGTTCAAGGTCTTCGAAGAGTTGTGGTTCCACAGAAGGGGACAAACCCAACTGCATGAATGTGTCAGTGAAATAGGTGTGCCTCTGAAATAGTTTTAGCGGTGTCACCTTTCCACGACGAACGAAAGCACTCGTGCTGTCACAACCGGTGAACGCATGAAGTGCTGGCAATGCCAAACACAGCTGCGTACCAACCTCAGCAATGATACCGTGTATGTCAAGCAGTCGTCGTTTGTCGCCGACACCGGTGTCAAACAGTACACGCTGTTTCACCTGCTGTGTAAACCCGAGTAACAGTACAAACACGTCGGTATCTGGAGATCTGACAACAATTGTATTGTTCTCCGATACATGCGATGCATGGTGCAAACAATGCAATACCAGCCGTGTGTCTGCTTCCTCTTGTGACGAATTCAGTTCTTCTATTTCGTCAGTGTGTGTTGATATGCCATCCATACTAGTTAATTTGACGCATTTGGTTTCACACACAAACACAATTCTTCTTCCCTTCACATTGTGTGCATATTTATCTTGCATCCATTCATTAAGTAGGAGTTTGCACAATTGTGTCTTGTTCACATCGTTCGAGAGGACGAACCAAGTTCACCAAGCGGATCTCCTGTTTCTCCCTCACGATCGCGTCGGTCGCAAAACGTACAAGTACGCACTGACAATCGTTGACGTAGCGAGTCGTTATAAGGGGGCTGAGCCGTTGGCCACTAAAGAGTCTAAGGAAGTGACCGAGGCTCTTTCCCGAATATATAAGTGGAGTCCTCTCAAATGGCCGAATCTTCTCCAGGTCGATCCCGGCCGCGAGTTCATGGGCGCGGTCTCTCATCTATTGTCTAAGCACAAAGTTTCTATCAGACGCGGCCGCGTCAACATCCACCGGGACCAGGGGATCGTGGAGCGGTTCAATCGAACCCTGGCTGAGAGGCTGTTCGGACACCAATATGCCAAAGAACTTGTAGACCCTCATTCGCGATCGACCGAGTGGGTGGCCAGACTACCCGCCGTGGTCTCCGCACTGAACGGAGAGGTGACCAGATTGATAGGTAAGAAGCCTGTAGATGCTATCAAATTTAAAAGGGTGACGAGCAAGCCCTCTGCCGTCTCGCGCGGGCGACCCGTTGGTTTAGAGGAGCAACGGCTTCCATCAGATATTGACGTCCGGTACCTCTATCAACCGGGAGAGCTCGAAGGTGGCAGCCGCCGCGCGACTGATCCGTGTGGTCTCTCAATGTATATCATCTAGATCGATCTATTACCAAACCTGATGAGCCCGTGCTCTACTATTTGGATGATGGGCCATCTCGAGGGTTTGTTCGCGAAGAACTTCTTATGGTGCCTTCTGACACCCAGCTACCCCCGGATCGTCAGAGTCTTTAGAGATGTTCTGTATGTATTCCGTCTGGTAACGCGCGTCTTTTATCGTAGTATGCCGAGAGTCCTAATTTTTGTTGACAGTACGTTTTCATAACGCCGTCTTTCATTTTAAATCCTCTATTTTGTGCTACATCTATAATGTGTTTTCCATCTTCTGTAGTTTCACTTAGTACTCGTTTATATCTATCCCAATTTAAATTGTTAGTTCTCTTGGACATTCCTTTCGCAGAGTTTTTATTAATAGAATTAAATTTTTCTACGAAATAACACTTACTAGATAACGCTATCGCCCTATCCCCGCTAAATTCCATTTTGAAAAGTCCGGGCTCTCTTTCGTTCCATTTATCCCAAGCCAACCATTTATATATTTTTTTTCAAACTCGTCTAGTAAGTTAGGTCTAATCAATTCCTCTATCGTTTTTCCACTAACTCCTATATACATACTATCAGTATCCATCTGTATTAATTCAAAGTCTTCTCTTTTTACGTATTTGTCTAGAAATTCGTAGTAAAAGTCCAACATTCTCAATTTAGCTAGTTGATAAACCGCTATTCCACAATGGAATGGTCTCTTTACCGCACACCTGGGTTTTCTTGAAGATATTTCGTACGCATCTCCTATCTCTTCCAAATCGTCAAAGAATGCAGATCTTAATGCTTTGTCAACACAGGTTTCGTTTTGTGTATATGTCGTATTTAAATGTCTCTCCGTTGCCTCTATCATTTTTCCACAACACGAGTTTCCTAATAATTTCGTTATGTCGGCTACTGGTTTCTTATTTGGTTCTACATCACCTGTTCGTCTTGCGGCTGCAACTTCTTTTGCGAACCATTCGAACGGTTTTCCGCAAATATAATCTATAACACGATGAACTCCAGTTATTTCTAGGCCGTGTTTTAAATACCATTTCAACAGTGGCGCGTACAGCTATACTTTAGTGGCGGTCATAGATCCCACCAATTTTTTTCCATCTCCTCTTGTTCGGCCAGTATCTTTTAAATATTTTAACATGTGTGTGGGAACTTCATCAACCTCTACTTCTCTGTTTATAAATATTGGGGACATTTCAGAAAAACTTATCTTTTTAAGTGTGTGGAACTTCTATATCCACCTCCGCAAACCCAAACCAGTCTCCAGATAAAACTATTTTACAAAACTTTTTAATAAATTTAGGGTTATGTGGGGTATCTATATGGTGTATAGTTTCTCTCCCACACGGCATCTCTTTATTTAACGTAGATAAATATAACGCGTTTGCATCGTACCCCAAAACAGCCTTGCAAGGTTTGGAACCCACTCTAATATTTGAAACACCAGCTTCTGTATATCGTGTAAATACTATTGATGGACCGCCAACTAGAGCGTCCTTCATCATTTCGTATGTTTCTTCTTTTGGTGCATATAGAGCATCCTCCGGTATAGATTTTTGTTCATGGTTCCTCTCAATAAATATTGTATAGCTACTCCAGGTAGTGTTACCGCATCTTTGAAAATATCCACACCTCTGTGTTTATAAAATTCTCACATTTTTTCCACCGCTTCTAGGAACGGTGCTACATTTAAATCGTTATAATATTTCAACCAATCTCTGAAAGTTTTCATATTATTTTCTTCGAAAATTCTACGACATTTACTTAATTCTGTTTCATCTATTAACATTTTCCCAGATAGTTTGGAATACCAATTCTCTATATCCGGTAGTCCTGGGTAATCCAGTTTGTCTGGAGAATCGAACCACTCATAAGGAAAGAAAGATTTCTGTCCTTTGCATTCGTAGGCTTTTATCCAACTATCATAACTTACACCAGGTCCTAGATAAAGTATTACATCAAGAAATCTAAACTCTGGAGTAAATAGAAATATTGTTGCGTTTGCACGTTTTCCGACCATTACTTTCTTTGTTGTTGATGCCAGTTCGCCTACTAGGTATTTCTTTATTAAGTTTATATCGTACTTACTGCTGTTAAAACCTATAACCGGTACTTGCTCTATCCACTGTTCGATCTTGGCGATTTGGTTTTTACGTAAATATTCCGTATTAAACTTATATCTTGACCATACTTCTTCTCTTATAGCTTTTCCCCTGACTTTCAAATCTTCTACGAATTTTTCTATAAGTTTTGCGGGATCTTTATCACAAATATGAGTTACTGTTCCTGAGAAATTATCTCCTATACTAACGCTTACCGGAACGTGCTCGGCTTCGTACTCTAGATTATTACCGAGAGTTTCAAATTCTGGGTTGAGATATGCCTCAAAATCGTATTATACTATCTGATATGGATAAAGAGTAGTGTCGCAACCGATCTTTATGTCTTTACCCGTTCTTTGAAATTCGCATTATCCCACATAACTACTAGGTTGAATTCTTTGCTTCTTCTAATAAATGTATCTCTTCTCATAGTGGATGCGCGTTTCTTCTTGTCTATGCTTTGCATGAATCTCACACCCGTGCCAGTAACAGCCGTGATATTGATATACGGTATTGGTTTCCGTACAGTATCCATCTACTGGAGCTCCTAAAACCCATCTTTCACCCCCGTGTCCACACTGTTCGTGGTGAATGTGAATTCCCTCGCGCTTTTCCACAGAGTACATCCAATCGATCGCCCCATAACTGTTAGAACTTTTTGGGTAGAACGCTTTCTCGAACGACGAACGCGGGCGCTCTAAATAATTACCATCACATATTACTTCTGTCTCACCTTTCATACATTTTGGTCCGTGTCTCTTCATATTACTCGCTTTCGTGAATTTCTGCTTGCAATTATCGCAGGCGTAAATTTTAGATAGGTTTTTAAGGTTTTTTATCAGAAATGCGTGATTATTAAACAGTCCTATTGTCATTGGTTTATTACCTATTGCCTTATAGTGCGCTGGTACCTTTTTCAACCACCATACATTACATTCGGTGGGTTGATATACTTCTATACCGATTTTAAAAAACTCTTCAACCTTTTTCAGATCTGAAAAAGGAATTGGTGAAACCACATTACTACCAAAATATTGCTTACTAAGTTCTTTCGCCTTTTCTGTACATCTGTCGGGTCTTTTATCTGTCATATGCATAGCTAGACACCTGAACAGACAAAGTCGTCATTATACTTATCTAAAGAATACATACCTTTTTTATTCTTCAGCCCTTCTGGAAGTTCTCCTCCTGCCGCTTCTTTGGATTGTAGTCCCAAATCTATTCCCCTAATACCCTGTATTAGCTTTATGAAAACATCTACCCATCTTACAAACTTCCACTTTGTATTCGGTCTGTCTATTTTATCGGACATTATTCGTGTTTGCTCCTTATCTGACAGCCATTTTTTAACGGTTTTCATTGATGATAGTGGTTCGCTACCACCGAGATTTTTGTGCATTATTATAGTTACAGGTTTTACATTTTTAATTTCCTCCATATGTTCTAGCTTGTAAGAATATGAATATCTCAAATAAAAATTGGTTGTTAGATACGGGGCGAGTTTATCGGACATGCGTTCAGACTCGTTAATGTTAATGTTTTTACGAAAGGATAATGTAACTACCCGTCTTCCATTTTCGACCTTTTCCAATGTTTCTTCGTGAGCCCTCAATATTTCTTCACCTTTTTCCACTATCGCGCGAACTATAGATCTTTTATTTGGTATTTGGTCACCTGTGTGTCTAATTTGAGACAAATTATTTGTGCTTGAAGGTAATTCTTTAGAATTAATTACACTAGCCCTTAGCTCCGCAATACTTTCTTTTTGAATTCTGTTACCAACTTCCTCCGCTAGTGAGAGGTCTTTAAATGCCCCTCTTTTATAGGCGCGGGTAAACCGCTTCATAAACGCCTCATTCTTTGTGGCATTTATCAGCTTTGTCAACCCCCTAACTCTCAACCGTGTACTATAAGTAATCCCTAGAGATTCGGCTTCTCTTCTCAAACTTTCTATTTCTGGAGTTATCATATTTTCTGTAATATACTTTTGTATAACCTATGAAATTTATCTGTTCAATTGGTCGTGAAAACATTATGTTTTTTTCACGACCAATTGAATATAAACATATACATATACATATATAATGGAGTGTGAGACTTGTTGTAAAACGTTTACGCGTAAAGACTATCTACGAAGGCATCTAGCGAGACGTAGAAAGTTTCCTTGTGCCCCCCCCCCCCCCGCAATTTCAATGCCCCAGATGCCCTTGTAAATTCGTTAGTGCCCAAACTCTTTGTAGACATAAGCAACTACGCTGTCAGGTGGCTAAAGGGGAACGTGGTAGACTAGAGTTGGTAGAATTAGTTGCTGATCTACGGAATAAATTAGCTATAGTGGAGGAGGAAAATGCCGTGTTGAAAAATGAACAGGAGGTATTTATGACACCAATATGACAACGAGACGAAAACAAATCCTTTTTATTAGTATAGTTTTATCTGTTCAATTGGACGTGAAAAAAACATGATGTATTTATGACACCAATCTTTGGATTTTTCGGGGGTGGTGGGGGACAATTTCCTCGTTAACCAATTTTTGATTTTTCGGGGGTGGTGGGGGTAGTGTAGAGGGGTGAAAACGATACCAACGTAGGTGGTATCATTTTGACTCCTTATATACTACTCTGGGGTGATGGGATGGGGCGAGGTCATTATTCTGAGGGAAGAAGGGACACGTGCCATTTTACAAATAGGCATACAAAAACAAAGGGAACGTGCAGAAATTCACAAAATGCAGAATACATTACCTTACAGCCACCAACCCCACCAGATGTGAACACTTCACCTTCTCTCTGTACAATGCCACTAATTGTTGTATATGATGTATAGGAGGGAAACGATTGTTAGAGGATTAAGGTTTACTCGCTAAAATGCAGGTGTGAAGGTGAACAGAAATACAATGTATTGTATAATTCCCTCAAAAGTTACTCTAAACAGTCATGCAATTTCATACTGTGAAAGTGAGTGGAGAAACGTGGCTTATTGGATTTATGGTCAGTCTAGCTCCACTGATCTATGACTGTAGACATGGGCTTAGGACATGTACCGCCAGTTTAATTGCTCTTATCAGAGGCTAGATAAAAATGGAGTTATGGCATTTATAGTGTAGACCATGTAAATGTCATGTCAAATGTTAGTTATTTAAAATCAAACATTCACTTGTTTTGTCTTGTTTACGTTACAATGGTTTAAACAAAATAGGGTGGATTTTTTTTTCCAAATCCAATATGGCCGCCAATCCAAGATGGCCGTCAACACAATATAAATAGAACATATATGCTGCAATTTGACTTCTGAAGGTATGAATCTATATTCACCCGTGCCACACCACACTCGAGGGGGAATATAGCTTCAGACGGCCAATATGACACCATATTGACTAACACTATGTAGATTCACAATAACGTATTTGTCATCCGGCATATTCATTACATTTCTCCAGAATTTAGTTTTATAAGTGTATTAATTTTGTACGTGTTTAATCTCAAAGAAATATGGCGCCAAACCAGTAGCCTATTTCACCAACATTGCCAAGTATATATATAAGTATACTTGTCTAGCAAAGTATACTTTGAGGGAGAAATTTTCAATTTAAGGATAAATTGATTAATTTTTATTATACTGAATTTATTACATTATCACAGCCATATTGGCTGTGATAATGTAATACATTCAGTATAATAATTCTGCACACTTTTAATCATCAAATATATGCAGTGGTTAGTTCTATATGAAATAATGCATTTTTGGAAAAATGAATGATTACTCCCTCAAAGCATACTTTGCTAGATAAGTATACTTTGCAATTTTGATGAAATCGGCTACTGGTGTCATCCCGTCATAAACTGGGTCGAATATTAATAACATAAACGAGTAGAACTCTTTAATAACTCGACATTTGCTGAACCTATTTTCAAAATCTAACTTTTTTTTCTTAGTTAAGTCATTATCAATCTCTATGACTATGTTTCGGAGGTGATTTCCAAAAAGTTTCGTTTTCGACTCCTCCTCGACCTGCCGCCATTTTTGATATTGATGTGCTTGACAGGTAATAGTTAAGCTAACCAATCAAAACGCGAGAAATATATCTGCGGTATGACAAGATTTTTATTTTTTTTTACTTTAAAACAGAGTATTGATTGATCATCTACACGCAGCTAGATTTCAATTTTATTTTAATTTGAATCAGCATGTTTGATTAGGGCTTTATACAGGTCTGTCTCCACTAATTACGGACTTTTATATGCCACTCTCAGACTGCGTAAACGAACAAGCTCTTCCGTGTTGGTGCGTGATTTAGATATATCGGCGAAAATATGATTTATTAATATATGATAAATAAAGCTGATAGCGTAGTCTGTTCAGGGCCTACGCTGCGAGCTTATTTTGTCTACTAATGCATATACATAATACGGTACCAATACTAAACAAAAGTATATATATTTGCAGTTACTATACTGAGCATACCTTTTAATATCATTTGTAGCAACAAGAATATGGTATCACATTGTTTAAACATCGTTTTGTTGACCGCAACCCATACATGTTATAGCTGCACATATGTTGAAAATTCACCGAACACCTAGAGACGACCCCTAAAATTACTGCCAGCATATTCGTTTCCTGGACATATTCGCGCGAATACAATGTAGGTCCGCGTGCGTACATGTATTCGCTCGTGCGGACATATTCACAGGTAGGGTCGAGTTGCCCGCACCACTAGACATGTTTAGGCCTAAGCAGACAGATGGGTGCATATTTCATAACGTGCATTTCGTTATAAGACGACCAAGATAATCTAATCTTATATTATACATAATACGATTGTACCGAATGGGACGAGGTATGCAGGTTACATCCCAGTACTATATCACAATTAAGATATATGTGAATGAGACTGGTGAACTGGGGTTTATGACATTTGCAACCAGTGTAGCTCCAGACATGTCTACGGGGGGATCTGCACTAATCGGCATTTCGTCTGTGAAACAGGTACATGTATCATGCTTCTAAAAGCATGTATCCCAATGCAGCAGGACTGCGCTTAACCCGAATGTTCTGTCTGTAACGCAGGGCTGCGTTACAGACAGAACAGTCGGGTTAGACTGCGCTAGAAGATCATGAGCTATATTGGCCATAAACAACACACACCCCTTTTTTCCAGTCCATCCATAGATGAAACAGATACACTTTATGAGAACAATTCAGGATGATACTGACTGATACCAATGGTTCACTCTTTTACCCCGATAATTCTTACAATGATGGCTACTTGCATTAGAAAAGGGCCTACGGTGTGTGTGTGTGGGGGGGGGGGTGTATGGGTCCAAACAGACGCCGTATTATTGCCGTTTACCCGCATTATGAAGTATGCCGATGGAGTATATATCGTGTGGGGTAAATCCGTCGGTTAGTGATCTGGATGTACACTGGTCGCTAAATCCATTAGTTCCATGTCATCAATGTACTGAGCAAAAATAGAAACGTCCCTCCACGTTCAAATAAAGATTGCTGGAAATCTATAAGGCTGGTGGTACTAAAAACTTTACAGAAAATGAAGTTTATTCATTTGTGGATTCATATCAGTTGACAAAAATGTGCTGCGATGACACGTGTGAGAGTGAGATCATTGTGAAGTCGGAAAGGGCCAACAAATAAACAAATCTGAAGAAAAACATCTTTAAGGATTAATGGTTTCTCAAAAAATGTCCGTTGTATTCAGTATAATTAATTACCGTGTGTGGCCACCATTTGTACGTATTTCTACGGCGCATGGACCCAGCATTAGTGCGTTAGGCAGATTCCTCCATTATTACTGTAAAGCCCATGTCAGATCTAGAATGTTGCCAGTTTGGTGGTTGGCTCTCACCTGACGACTCAGCTCATCACAGATGTGCTCTATCAGGTTGAGATCAGGGGAAATCGCAGGCCATGGAAGGACGTCGACGTTGTTTCGAGTCTAGCATTGAGTTGTGATTCCGGCTGTGTACGTGCGGGCGGGCATTGTCTTTCTGCATCGTTACACCAGTTGCCTATTTCATCAACATTGCAAAGTATACTTTTCTAGCAAAGAATACTTTGAGGGAGAACTAATGACTGCATATATTTGATGATTAAAAGTATGCAGAATTATTATACTGAATGTATTACATTATCACAGCCAAAATGGCTGTGATAATGTAATACATTCAGTATAATAAAAATTAATAAATTTTTCTTTAAATTGAAAATTGAAAAAGTATTTTTTGCAATGTTGATGAAATAGGCTACTGTGCCGTGGCGGCGAATGATAGGCATTGCATGATGAGTTAGCACCTCAGCAATGTAACGCCGTGCATTGAGGTTGTCCTGTATGACCACCAGCACAGTCTTCCCCATGATCCCACCCAACACCAATGCACTCCCTCCCCCGAACATGTCCCTCTCAACAACAGAACAATCGGCGAATCTCTCGTGCTTACGTCTGCAGACGCATAGCCTACCATCTGCATGGCTGAGTGTGAATCGAGACTCGTCAGTAAAGAGAACTGGTTCCACTCCGCCCGCCGCCAAGTTAAATGACGTCGTGCCCACAATAACCTAGCACCACGGTGACGTCGCGTCATTATTTGACCGGTATATGGGCGTCGTGCTCTGATTGGCTCAGCGTTGCTACGCAAATATTACGGATCTGCCCTGATACACCGTGTCGCCTAGCTGTTATGGTGGCTGGCAAACGAAGCTGACGCACGTGCGTGATGTAGCGGCCAGTCCAGTCGGTGTTGACACGGCGGTGACCAGGACGGGGACGATCGCGAACAGTCCCAGTCTGTTGATACCGGGCAACACGTCTCTCTATGGTTTTGCGACAGCAGCTGAACATGCGGTCGACGACACGGGAACACGAGTGTACAGTCATGTACTAGTCTAGTACAGTGAAACCTCTCTAAACCGGACGCCATGAGAGGTCCCCAGGCTATCCGGTTTAGAGAGGTTTCACTGTAAACCATGCATTTGATCATTCTGAGCCATAGCTGTGTGCTATGCGATCAAGAACAGACCTTATCCCCCGAGATAAATGACCAAGAAACGCATCAAAAATAAGATCACAGATGTTTTCTTCAGTTCGGTTTAGAGAGGGTCCACTGTACACTGACCTAGTCATTGCCGATTTGATCAAATCGAGTTGTCACAGTTTCTCTGTGCACTTTCACTGGGATGTTATCACCAATCAGATAATCATGTCAGAGGATCAACGTCTATAATTGCTGTAACCCACTAAGGTCTATTTTCGCAGTGTCCAATCCAAAGTCACAGGTGGAAGACTCGGACACTGGACCCAATACTTGGCTCACCCACCCATTTCCATATACTATAGTCTGTAAGGTATATTGTAAGGAAATGGGTGTTACAGCATGTAAGGCATAGTGTATGGAAATGGGTGGGTGGGGTAATATTTTCCAAATGAGCCCAGTATTGGGTCCTAGGTCCGATTCTTCCACATGTGTCCAAAGTATGTTATGGTTACCAGCTGATAAGCCATGAGTGACCAGTGTAGACCAAACAGTGAATATATACGTGGCTGTGACCACAGGTGGAAGAGTCTGACCTGTGACACAATAAAATACCCGTTCGCAATGGATTTTTTTTGTAATGGGCATGTTTTATTTTGTGTCACATGTCCGAGTCTTCCACCCGGTGTGGCTGTGACTGGAGAAACGGGGCTTATGGGTTTGTGACCCGCGTAGCTCCAGATCAAATAGCACTCCTGCAGCGTGATAATAATATATATATTCCTTGGTAGAAGCATGACAGTTGTTTTATTGATGTAATAGCGAACATTGCAGATCCTGATCAGACTGTGCGGATGCACAGGCTGATCTGGATCTACACTGGTCGCAAAACCAATAAGCCCAATTTCTCCAGTCACAGTCCCATATACATGTAGTTCAGTATAAAGTCATTAATTAGTAACACCATTCCAGCTGGACTGAATGGTAACCAGTGTATGCCCAGATCAGACATTGGTTGTTACACATGTATGTAATGTCACTTTTCTCAGCTCCAGCCTACTGATGTACCGAGGGTATATTTGTAACATACAGACAAACTATAATCTGACCCTATCCTGCACTATCAATTGAGATATGATACAACGAACAGTTATTTATTTATTCTATTTAATGTTGTTTAACCCTTTGAACCCGAAATCCCGCTATAGCGGTTTATGCAAAAAGTGCAGATCCAGATGAGCCGGCTCGTAACGAGCCGTCTCATCAGGATCTGCACTTTTTACAGGTAATTTTCATATTGCTTAGAACGAAAACACACCCTTTTCATAAATGGACGGATCTGAAAATCATTTTGTGACCATTGGATTGGTCGGAACATTAGCATATCACAGTCCATTCCAGTTCCTTAGGGTTGAAATGGTTAATGGCCTGTTACAGCTACAGTAATTTTAGGCCAGGTTTATAGAGTATAATCCCATATTTCAACAGAATTTAATATTTACACAAAAATATATATTCAGCCCGGAAATTAGAATATCCTGATCTGATGCCAGGTCTTCATCAAACCAGTCACTTAGCCTCACTCCGTAAAATTAACAGGATTAGTACTAATCTTACTACTTTTACAATGGGTATAGGTTAGAAGACACCAAATGGTGCGAAACCGCCCAGGGTGTATGCAAAAGTAGTCCGGTATAAAAAAATAGTGCGGGTGTTTTGAGGTCACAGACACCGTTTGCTTGCAAATCTTGATCCATTACTACCCAGTTTCACTTGAGGAACATTTTGGGGTGCCTTCAACACCAGTTTTCAGCATATTTGTAGCATTTAAAAGAAAACACTGACCCTGTTGGTCACTTGATGTAAACGGAGTTTCCGTGGCCAAAAAATGTACACAATATTGGAGGACATGACAAGGTTGGATTTTTCTTTCTTAGGAGTAAGTGAACCTATTGTTTTAGTTCATGCAGAACCAGTACAGACTGACTGCAGGTCATGTACAAGTGGGTCCCACAGCATCCATACGAATAGTGAAAGTAGGAGAGACTGGCCTTATTGGATGGCATTCGGTTAAATTATATAGTAAAACTATTTGGTGGTGTCTAACCTATAAGGTGTGCCTAGGCCCTATGTGAGATATGTTTGTTTGTAGAATTTGAAGTTGGAAGTTTATGTTTCTTGTAGCTATGTCTCTGGGAACATAATTTAAAGTTACTGCGACAAGAATAATCGAGCGGACTCCGCGATGCAACATATTTGTTCTTTTTGTATCTCAGACGGACAGTTATCGGCTTCAAAATCTTCTAAAATCTTGATTTCTCAGCTTTATTTAGTGAAATATAATAAACCAGTGTATGCAAATTACCTGTAGGTGATTGGGCTTGGAATGTGACAGAAATATACACCGAAACAGTGATTATAGTGTGTTTTTAATTTTTTTTCATTGATATTCGCTTGCTGCTGATGGACAATTAAGAAGTTATGGAAAGTGGCGCGACATCGCGACGCTGTTCCAAAATTTGCCAAAATTAGGCGTAATGTGTATTGTTTTCGCATATCGGTATAGTACCAAGACACTAGTACTCAGAAAACATTGTTTTTCCTTTCCTCCTGTGTTATAAAGCAAATTTCTTGACTGACCGTTCCAAGCCAGTACCCTTTTGTCTGTCGACCATTCCAGAGTGGCATACATGTTGGTATAGTTTCAGTGATGAGTCTGTATATGTAG
Source organism: Conchocele bisecta (assembly GCA_029237695.1). Lineage (NCBI taxonomy): Eukaryota > Metazoa > Mollusca > Bivalvia > Lucinida > Thyasiridae > Conchocele > Conchocele bisecta. Next base: position 21,147,757 of record CM055274.1, on the reverse strand, counting down.
AATGGTTAGCTATAACACTATTTAGGGTAATGTTATGTGATTTTATGGAGATTTGTGCTTTTAATTCATCATCTATTAAAATTCTCCATAGTTCTGTAGTAGCTCAAATTAAGGCAGAATGTGGACAGTCACATGGTGGAGTTACACAGCTGCTGTGTGACAACCATTTGAGATATTTGCTCCAAACTTGGTACTGTATCCAGGAATAGAAGCTACTTTTTTGAATAGTGAATATTGTAGAATGATTTGTAGTGGGACTTGGTACACTTATAGGTTAGAAGACACCAAAATGGTGCGAAACCGCCCAGGGTGTATGCAAAAGTAGTCCGGTATAAAAAAATAGTGCGGGTGTTTTGAGGTCACAGACACCGTTTGCTTGCAAATCTTGATCCATTACTACCCAGTTTCACTTGAGGAACATTTTGGGGTGCCTTCAACACCAGTTTTCAGCATATTTGTAGCATTTAAAAGAAAACACTGACCCTGTTGGTCACTTGATGTAAACGGAGTTTCCGTGGCCAAAAAATGTACACAATATTGGAGGACATGACAAGGTTGGATTTTTCTTTCTTAGGAGTAAGTGAACCTATTGTTTAGTTCATGCAGAACCAGTACAGACGGACTGCAGGTCATGTACAAGTGGGTCCCACAGCATCCATACGAATAGTGAAAGTAGGAGAGACTGGCCTTATTGGATGGCATTCGGTTAAATTATATAGTAAAACTATTTGGTGGTGTCTAACCTCAAACCAGATTCAACTCTCAAGTAACAAGAAAGCCAACTAGAGGTCGAGCCCGCCGAGGCTTTGATAGTATACCGAAAAACTTTTAACCAAACACTTTAACCCAGAGGTACATACATACGGACTTACATACGTACACAAGTACGTACACCAATGAGCCGGCTATATCGCGCTGTCCGCAAGTGGGCGCGACAAAAATGTACCTGAGGGCCAAACCAGAGATATGGTGATTCCGCTATGGATGAAACAAATCATTAAGTTACCCTTCGCATTTTATTATGTATCTTTAATACATGTAGCATTTTCATCGTCTTCTACATTGTGGTAGGAATGGTCTAAGCGGCTGACCCTTTCGCTGACCACTATTGTGGGACACTGTATACCTGCAACTATGGTAACTAAACACACAACACAAATACAGTCAGACTGGCTTTAACATTTTTATTTTCATCAGTTAATGTATGTATCACAGGCAGGCTTTAAAATGGACGGAAAATAATTGAAGGGGTCAGTGGAAGAAGGGGGCTAACTCCCTTATGGAGTTGGCCCCCTTCTTCCACTGACCCTTCAGTTATCAAATAAAGTAAACTTGTGGTTGTATTCAGAAATCAAAACGTTTCACTAACACATATAACACATCAGATGGTACTAGAATGATGAAGGGCCGTGGAAGAATGGGGCTAACTGCCTTACAGAGTTATCCCTCTTCTACTACAGACCCCTGCAATTGAATATACAGCGGTTAAAGCTTATCATAAATTGTATGTCATACATGTGCATCAATATCAACAGAACAAACATTGTCGTCTATGTTTTCCAGATTATGTGAATTAAGCTTGCACTCAGTATTAAAAGTAAGTTCCCTGATTTGATTTATTGGTGTTTAACAGCCTATCAACAGCTACGGTCATTTAAGGCTGGGCCAACGGGTTCAATCCCTCATTTAACCTGCTGCATTGGGGCTTCAAATGAGAAGGTAAGCAAGAAACAAAATAATTATCTTTCTTTCTATAGTTGTACTGAATGGTTGTTTTGAAAATGAAAATCTTGTTATAAATATGAATTTCCATGTAAAATGGTTAATACCATAAAATTACTGTATATAATAGCAATATACAAACCACCATCACGAGTCATACAAGAATAGCACAAGCAAAGGAATATAAATGCATTGACTTCCTTCTGTAGGCATATAAAAAAAAATTGATTCTATTATCACATCCATTACATACGTAACACATGATAAAAGTGAACAGTTTGACAACTTAACAGCTATAGGAACACTTGTAAACAGTGATGCATACATAAATAATTCCAGCACAACAATATTTACACAATTCCCTAACATTTGATTGGCCCGTAGTAAGTCTCTGTCCAAAATTTATATCCCAGTAAACTCCCATGCCGAACTACTTTCCGTAACTGTGAGGCGCAGTTAAAATAATTCTTAAGAAAACGGAAAATAAACACATTTATTGAATTTATTTCAAATGCTGGAATTATAAGGAATGAATGGCCTTTTTGTGGAATTTATCGCGGATATAAACTTGGAAAAGTCGCGGGAATACCGGACGAGGCCTTAAAAAATTACAATTTTCGATAAATTGTAATTTTTTACCGCTTCGTCTAGTATTCCCGCGACTTTTCCAAGTTTATACCCCGATATATTCCACAAAAAGGTCATTCATTCCAGTAATAAATGACATAACATTTTTAAAAACGTGATTTTTTTTTTTTTTTTTTTTTTCGAAAATTGTAATTTTTTATCGCTTCGTCCAGTATTCCCGCGACTTTTCCAAGTTTATACCCCGATAAATTCCACAAAAAGGCCATTCATTCCTATAATAAACTGACATAACATTTTGAAAAAAGGTAAATGTTACAAAGCTAAGACAATAAAATGACAATACATTTCATGTAAACTGAAATGAATCCGGCTCTGCAACTAAACCACTTATTGTTACATGACTGCCGTTGTTCGACACCGATCACAGTCGTATTTAAACGTACAGCACATACTGTTTGACCATGGCCATAATGGCTGTAGACAATGCTCATTTCGGGGCCAAGCCAACACCTGCGTAATGCATGTGTCTCATGACGTTACTACATGTAGAACGTGCCATTACGTCACCATACAAATTGATAAAAGTGGCACTGAAATTTTGAAATTTATGTGGCTGCATCACACGACCTGTACTGCACCCCCGGAAAATGTATGGTAAATCAGCTGTTTGAATGGAACAGATTATCAAAGTACTGAAAGTACTGCATATATGCTCAAAATACACAATATTTCTGAAGGAAATGTAACAATAACCGTGGGTAAACATTTGCCGTGGCACTCGGGAACTGTTTGAACCCACAACCTACGGTCTTGGGATTCAAACAGTTCTCTCGCGCCATGTCAAATGTTTACCCATGACTGGATATTGTCGAACCTTATATTGCATCGCCATGTTTCATCTATTATTTTCAAGGAAATACTGCGGCAGCACTGGTCAAAAACCCAGTCCTAGAAGCCCTCTTGTCACAGGACAAATATTGTAGCATACACAATACATACAAGCATAGATCTGCCACTTTAGGATGGTGTCTATGAAAGAAATATTATTTTAAACACATGCTATATTTAAATATCAACATTATGTCATAATTCATATAACGTTGGTTATAACAAAGTGCTGAGTGCATAAAGGAAATATGCATGCTGCCTGTGAAACAGTGGGGTGTAGTTTGGAAAACTCCCTCATAAGCATACAGCCCTCTGAACCAAACCCCCTCTAAACCTGAATTTTCGCTAAACCGAACAGACAATCAAGTTCCGAATTCTCTATATAAACACATTACTTTCTACCCCTCTAATCCGGAACCCCTCTATTCCGTAATCCGAACGACATCTGTACAAAATCTGTTAATTATCCCCTCGCCAAGAGGCAAGAGAAGAGATATAACGTTAGTGCATTTCCACGTTTCTTTTATTATGTTAAATTCCCATGGGAAAATCGTGCAATAAAATCAATATTTGATGGAATTTCATCACATAATTTTTTTTGGGGAGGGTGACTTTTTTGTTATTGATGAAAAAAAGTACTTACTTTTAAATATTTTTGAGATTTAATGTGTTTAATAGCCAAAAGATTGTCGGCAGCAAAACGTGGAACAGACAGTAGTTGCATACAATATACACAAATATCACAGTTGGCAGTGAAAGACAGGCACTCTGCACACAATCAGCACCTATTGAGAAACACACTGACAAGACAGGGGGCCGTTTCACTAAACCTTGTACGACTGAAATGTTCGCAAGTGCAAATGTAGGATCGTCTGTAAATTTCAAATGATGGATTTACATTTATTGAACATAGGCTGCATATGCAGCCTATGCTCAATAAATGAAAATCAAATAATCATAATTTTGCACTGACAAACATTTTAGTCGTACAAAGTTTAGTGAAACGGCCATCAGGTTATTACACGTAAAAGGTTGCACCCAGATACACCTGTATATTTATGCATTCAGAGCCTATTATTGTTGCTGTGCCTCAATATATGAGGGGCGTTCAAAAACTTCTGATACAGAAGTTACACCTTTTGCATTTATCTTGACTTCTTGTCTTGTTTTGAATTTGATATCTGTATCAGAACTTTTTAAATGTCCCTCAAACTAAACTGTTTTCATTGATCACTGATCATCAATGTTTGAACATGTCGAATGGCACAGTTTTGCAATCAGTGAACATGGAGTTAATGTATAGAATTTACCCTTTGTTTGTGAACATTCCATACATATTTACATTCCCAACAAAATAACAAGTGTATAGAAGAACAGCAGCATAGTGAGTGAGTGAGTGAATAGGGTTTAACGTCCGCTTTTCTGACATAGAGGTACAAGCCTCAGGGAGTCTACACGCAGACGGGTCAACGGGGTCGTGTCCCGTATCCACCTGTCCAAGGGGGGTAAATCCCAACTTCAGAACTCAATATTTACAATCAAAATATATATTCAGTCCTGAAATTAGAACAACCTGATCTGGTGCCAGGCCCTCGCCACACCAGCATCATTTATCCCATCCCCTAAAAGTAATAGGATTAGCGCTAATCTTACTTTTATATATGGGGCATAGCCCGACTCAACTCTCACATACAAGAAAGCCAAAAATGTACATGAGGGCCAAATCCGGTATAGTGGGTTCCGGAAAGTATGAACCCAATCGTTAAGCCAGTTTAGTCGCCTTTTACGACAAGCAATGGCTACTGCAGCACTATTCTCAGAATCAGTTGATCCCGCCCCGGTGCCTGCACGGGGCACCAGCAGCATAGATAAAGTATAGCTTTAGATGTCTCGCATCACACATTTAACCCTTAGACCGCTATCTTATTTTGAAAGTCGTCTTTTTTCCATTTTTATCATCACAAACATGCTTTGACAGCACTTTAGAATAGAATAATTTACAACATGCTTTGACAGCACTTCAGAATCATTTCCATTGGAAATGATTCTGAAGTGCTGTCAAATCATGTTTTTATTGAGAAATAAGGCAAGATATAAAAGCAACAGCAGACGACAATTGTTGTGAGTAGCGGTCTAAGGGTTAAGCACAAAGAATAAATATTGTAATATCACATAACATAATAGAAGATTGGTAGGGGCTAGAGTCACAAAATGATTTTCAGACTCGTCCATTTATGAAAAGAGGGCATCACGAGCCGTCTCATCTGGATCTACACTGTTTGCCAATACCACTATACAGGTCTGTGGTGAAAGGGTTATGCTAGTATATAGTTCATAAGATGACATGAACAGCTTTCATGACCAGTAGCCTATTTCACCAAGATTGCAAAGTATACTTTTCTAGCAAAGTATACTTTGAGGGAGTAATCATTTATTTTTCTCGAAATGCATTATATCATATAGAACTAACCACTGCATATATTTGATGATTAAAATTATTATACTGAATTTATTACATTATCACAGCCAAAACGGTAATAAAAATTAATAAATTTATCCTTAAATTGAAAATTTCTCCCTCAAAGTATACTTTGCTAGAAAAGTATACTTTGCAATGTAATACATTCAGTATAATAATTCTGCATACTTTTAATCATCAAATGTATGCAGTGGTTAGTTCTTTTTGAAATAATGCATTTCGGGAAAAATAAATGAAAACTCCCTCAAAGTATACTTTACTACATAAGTATACTTTGCAATTTTGGTGAAATCGGCTACAGATACAGGCGAACAAAACTTAAATGCAAGTGGTTAATAATGACCTAGATAATCCTGTATATTCTATGATATGAACAACTACTGTATGTTTTATGTCTATTGCATGACTGTCTGATCTAATTCTAAATTCAAAGTGTCAATCAATGATATACCCAAACAATTCCAACTGCTTGATTATTAGCACAGTGGCTGTTACTGGAGAAATGGGGCTTATGGGATTTGCGACCAGAGTAGCTGGTGTCCTAATAGTAGATTCCTGTAGCATGATACCGGTCTATATTGCTCGTTAGAAGACCGACGGGTGATTCATTGATGAAAATGACAAACAGTGCAGATCCTGATCAGACTGTGCGGATGCACAGTCTGATCTGGATCTACACTGGTTGTATAATACATAAGCCCCATTTCTCAAGTCACAGCCATATATGTCTATTGCATGACTGTCTGATCTAATTATAAATTCAAAGTGTCAATACATTATATACACAAACAAATCCAACTGCTTTAACGCAGTTCTTTCAGTTTGAATAAGCGTCTACAAGTCTACTGTTAAGATTTTTTCACTTTTTCCAATTTGATAGCGAAAACATATTTCATAGTCCCAGATGCCAATGTTAATATAATGTCAAACTATGTCTTAGCATACGATCAGAAAAAGTGATTAAAACTGCAGTCTTCAACATGTGACTCATTTGTATGCAAATTCTAAAAGTACTATACACAGATAAAAAAGTTGAACAATTATAAGAACATATAAATATTCATATGTAATAAATAAATATACCTCTGAAACAAAACACTGTACAAATGGTTATGTGGCTGTGACTGGAGAAATGGGGCTTATGTGATCAGCGTAGATTCGTAGTCTGTTCAGTATCTGCACCGTTTGCCATTGCATCAATGAAACAACAGTCATGCTTCTAATATGCAATATATATATCGTTATCAGGCAACATGTGTTATTTGATCAGGAGCTACACTGGTCAACAAATGAAAGAAGCCACATTTCTCCAGTCACAGCCACATATATACACATGATTTCGGATGCATTGTAAACAAAACATTTGCAAGTCACAGAGCTCAAGATAAGTTTTGTATCTTAAGAGTATGAAACCCCCAGATTTCAAATTCAATGCATATTTTACTTTTACAAATTATAAATGTATCATTGATTTTATTCCTTATTAAATAGGGAACAAATGATAAAAAATGTTTTTCACTTATTTGAGCTGCAAAAAGCTTTATCAACTTTATTACAGCATTTTACACTACATGTACTCAATTTGAAAATGCATATTTTCACATTGCTGGGAATATTTTGTACTCCCACATTTGATAATCAATGCGTATTCTGCTAAAATAAGTGCGTAAAATACGCTAATATGCAGCTTATCTGGAGTTCTGAACTCATATTTGGAAATAACGCATTATACAGTTTACATAGAGACATCTCAGCAACGTCTACACATATAGCCAAAGTCTGTGTGGTCTCCCAGTGGCTGTCTCTCAGGGTAATACATCACGCTCCGTTAATCGACAAACTGGTTGAAGTTAAAGGGGTCATTCTTGTCCAATCGGAGCGTGGGTGTGCGGGGTCGTGGCGTCTCCTCTAGGTCCTCACATCGTAACATCTGGTACTCGCTCGGACCACCGCGGTCTATCCTCACGGGCTTCAACTTCTCGTGCCTTAACCTGGTAGATGGGTAAAATAAAAAATGTTTAAACTTGGTCCGATTCAAATTTATCTGCGGCTTGTTTGGACTAACTACACAAGTAATGCTGTTAAATTTGGTATTAGCGGAAAACGCAGTCATACTGTTGAAAAATAAGATTTACCTGAGACCTCACGGGCGTCGTCATTACTGCAGTGTAAACAATAGATCACGTGATCCCATACCCTCAGGATCAAGGTTTTATATTTTGTCTTGTATTTTGTGCAGAAATTTTGAAGACAATAAAAAACGCATGAACAAATCTCTAAATGTGGAAAGCTTACCGTTTGCCGGTTCCCTGTTTGAATGACTTGTCGGCAATCTGGTCGGCTATGGTTTGGTCATCCACATGGAACTGTTGTCTGTTGTAGAGGACTGGTGGCGTTGGGGTACGCGCATCCTGCAGGCAAGATTGATTGATTGAATATACAAATGTACACCAGTAGCCCATTTTGTTGAACAAAATAATCTCTAGCTCGAAAACGTGTTGACATAGCGCATCGGGGAATATATCGTTGCAGAGAGCTAACATTTGCAATTGGCAGAAATTATATAAATCAGTTGACTGTTTCATGAGAGTCCATTGTCTCGAGGCCGTCATAAAACGGACCATTAAAAACATAGGCATCTTGTATTGTGTTCTAACAGGGAGTAAACATTTTTTTTTCAACTGATTTTCTCCTACTTATTGATACCTTTAGGTATATTTAATGTATTTATAGACCTTGGCACGTTACTTCAACCTGTGCTGCTGATAGGCCGTTAAACACCAATAAACAAACAAACAAATTGAGAGAAATCATTTTATGCAATAATGTCTTGGGGTCCATTGCATTAAATTTTGTACAAAAAGAAAATTGTCCGACGATTTTTATGAATTTGTTTCGCACATTAAAATGGTTAACTGAAATTCTACCATTTACCACCTGTACATACACACCATTAAATGTGAACACATTCACTAAGAAATTGCCAATATTGGTTGCCAGTGTAACTGTTATTGTAACATTAAAAATTCCACTTACGACCACCATAGTCGTATTGAGAACCATAAGGACCTATGTGCATATTTCATAGTTTTGAGAAAATGCAAGTTAAAGGTTTGTAAGCTTCTTAAAAATCCAGTTTGCTCAGCACCCCTAGATGTTTTATTATATTACATACATCTAGGATAACTGTACATACACACTACTTTATTAAGAAATGTATTGATAATTTATTGGCTTTTGGGGTGTTTTTGCACATAGGTCCTTTTGGAAGTTTCTTTACTGGAGGTAAGGTACGTGTTTTTCTCATTCCAAAAGGGCCTATATGTACATATGCCCTTTTGGCAGGCATGCAAGTTGTCGGTATATGACTTCAAAATCATGTAATTATGTCCATAAAGATGGTGAATGTACTCTACTTATGACTGAATATATTGGCATTGACAATTTATAGGCAGTTTCTCTACCCGAGGAAGACATATATTTTTTCCATTCTAAAAGGGCCCATGTGCACATATGCCCTTTTGGCAGGAATGTAAGGTGTTGGTATATGTCTTCAAAATCATGAAACTATGTCCCTAAAGGTAGTCACTATACTACACTTTCAACGTAACGTTTTGACATTTAATTTTTATTGGCATTTTTTTTGAAGTTTTTGCACATAGGTCGGTCCTTTTGGCAGGTTCTCTGCTGGAGGTAACACACATATTTTTCCATTCCAATAGGGCCTATGCATATAGGCCCTTCTGGCATAACATTTTACAGTTGATATCACATAGGTCCTTAATACTCTGTAATTTTTATATCATTGTAACTTGTATTGAACTATGATATTATTTTGTATTATAGTAGCCATAATATACTACACAATTATGACTCTAACTCAAATTTGGTGAAATTGCTGCATAGGTCCTTCTGGTTCTCAAGTGGCGATACAAGGTTTAGTCAAACGTATTCCCAGTTTGTCAGTTAGAGGCCATTAATATATAATCATTTACCGCATAGCGGTCCTCGTGTATGATCTGATGCATGTTCTGTTTCTCCGCGACCACCGGGTGTGACGGCAGGCTCATCGGGTCTATGAGGACATCGTAGGGCACCATCGGGTGGTTGTATGTCGCAGGGTTGTAGATATCCCACGGGTCGGGCTGGCCAAACGTTCCTGGGAGAAGGGAGTAATGCCTGGTTGGTTGATGTATGCATACTGTTAGATTGATGGACACATGCAAGCAGACACAACAAGGACATCATTATTACGAGGCTAATCCCTCGCTGGCAGCCTTGATAATAAAAAAAACAAAACAAAACTTTAATGCATTTTCCTTACAAGGTGAACGTAATTAACCCTTACTATATATGCTGAATTAAATGTTTTCGTCTGATGGAAATGTTTTATTTTCAATATTTCTCGACAAAAACCTGGTTTTGACAGCACATGAGAATCGTCTCCAGTGGAGACGATTCTCATGTGCTGTCAAAACCAGTTTTTTGTTAAGAGTTAAAGCAAAAATGAAAAACAGCAGACGGCAATTTCCGTCAACAGCATAGGAAGGGTTAAGTCCTCAACGACCTGGACCTTGGGCGGTCGGACGTAGGTCATACACAAAACAAAGTACCATCCCTAGACACGCATTGTGGCCAAATATTACGAAAGTGTTAATAACGATCGCACGCATGCACATACATGGACTAACGCTCTATCCTCTTTTGTCTATCAGAGAGGGTTAACAATGCACAATAATAGGCAAAACCAATCAAACGATGTAAAACTAACAGTATTAAGTAATGGTTGGTTGATGTGCGTATACTATTAGACTTATTGGCATGTATGAGAAAAGTGAAAGTGAATGGGTTTATCGTCCCAGCAACAGCTAAGGTCATATAGTCGGTACCGCATTTTCAAGTCTCATCCAATAGACATAGGGGGCGTTTCCCTAAACTTCATACAACTAAAATGATCGTAAGTGCACACTTATGATACTCTGTAAATTTCACATTAACAATGTTGTCTTGCAAATAATTATTGGATTTACAGCATATGCTTAATAAATGTAAATCCATTAGTTGAAATTTCTAGACGATCTTAAATTTGCACTTACGAACATTTTAGTCGTACGGCGTTTAGTGAAACGGGCCCCAGTGGAATGGAAATACTATGTTAATATTTTTCACACCTAGGGTGAAGGACTATTATCTGTGATCGTTATCAGGTTACATTGGTGTGCCGTACTATTTGATCAGCATGCAGCTACATTGGTAAAATATCCCATAAGATGTTGTTCTACACATACATACAAGTGGGTAATTATAAATTGAGTAACAACCCACATGTGGCTATGACTGGAGAAATGGGGCTTATGGGTTCTGGAACCAGCCAGCGTAGATCCAGATCAGCCTGTGCATCCGTATAGTCTAATCAGGATCTGCACTGTTCGCCATTCCGTTTGATGATTGAAACACCGTCATGCTTCTAAACAGCAATATAAATCGTTATCAATCTACACGAGACTCAGTGTGCTATTTGACCAGGAGCTAAACTACTCACAAATCCCATTTCTTCAGCCACAGCCACATATTTATCCCATCAACACAGTGCGTATGTGCCGTGAAACATTTTTGATATCCTGTCAATACGACCTAATCACTGCGTATGAATATGTGTGGTGACTGGGGTTATTTTTTTTTCATTTTAAAGCCATTTGTAGGTGTTGACGGGATAAATAGAATAGTAGGTTAGTGCCGTGAATGGGAAAAATATTTGGCGCGGCACGGAAATGGGATGTGCTCGGCAGAGCCTCGCCCATCCCGTTTCCTGAGCCTTGCCAGATATTTTTACCCATTCACGGCACTAACCTACTATTCTTTATATGCAGGGCTACTGACCTATATAATGGCCTTCGAGGTTCCACATCCGCACTGTACAGTCAACCGACGCCGACAGCAAGATCTTGTGGTCCTCCACCAGGTTCAGGGATGACACGCTCTTCACATGACCTCTCCACGAACCAATCACTGCACAGAAAACATAACACATGACTTCTCCACGAATCAATCACTGCACAGAAAACATAACACATGACTTCTCCACGAACCAATTACTGCACGGAAAACATATCACACGACTCGTTGCATTATATTTTACAAACTAATCCCTTGACAGAAACATATCACATGATGATCTCTCCACAAACTAATCACTGAGCATAAACATTATACACGACACTCATTGATATTAAAATATCATTACATAGTGCCAAGCACCCTTTCTGCGTCATAATAGGCATATGAGCATTTTAATTTTTAAATTATTGTGAGAGGGGTGGAGGTGCAATGTAACTATAACTTACTGGGCGGGGAGCAAGGTATTTTAGCCCCATGAGTGAATCTAGTAAAATTCACCATCGAGATATAACTCCCGGTAATGTTTGATGCACCATTAGGATATATATACCCGTTCAAGTGCCCATGTCTTGAATAGCTCATTCACATGAATTATCTGTAGCTCTGATGGTGTCTGGGTTAGCGAGGTTCCACCACATATAGTACTTACATTCGGGTGGGTCATAAGACGGCCCATCCTGGCAGTAGCCCTCGATGTTCCACTGGTAGATAAAGCCCAGGCTGTCTCCGCCAAATAGGATCGTGTTTTGGGAGTTGAGTTCAAGATCACTCACCATCGCTCCCTTCAGGTCATTCGGCTGAAACAAGGTACGTCATGTGTGGCTGTGACTGGCGAAATGGGACTTATGGTACTTCCAAAGATCAATTATTGGATTTACATTTATTGAGCATAGGTTGCATATGCAGCCTATGCTCAATACATGTAAATCCATTAGTTGAAATTTCTAGACGATCATAAATTTGCACTTACGAACATTTTAGTCGTACAACATTTAGTGAAACGGGCCCCAGTGAAATGGAAATACTATGTTAATATTTTCCATGCCTAGGGTGAAGATTGAACTCACAACCTCCAGTATTCAAGTGCCTGTGCATCCCCACAGTCTGATTCCGATCTGCACTGTTCTCCATTCCATCAGTGAAACACCAGTCATGAGAACCTCGCTAACAAGGACTGTTATCTGAGATTGTTATCAGGCTACATTGGTGTGCCATGCTATTTGATCAGCATGCAACTACGTTGCTAAAATATCCCATAAGCCCCATTTCTCCAGTCATAGCCACAAATAATTTATCTATATTTGGCTGATAGTATTTGCTGATGTCATTTGTGGTCCAGACTGGAGAAATGTGGTTTATGGTAGACGCTAAGGTCATTCGTTGCTGTGACTAGAGAAATGGGACTAAGCTATTAAAAGGTAATTTGTGGCTGTGATTGGAGAAATGTGGCGTATGGTATTTGCTAAGGTCATTTGTGGCTGTGACTGGAAAAATGGGGTATATGATATTTGCTAAGATAATTTGTTGCTGTGACTATAGAAATGGGGCGTATTATTCTATGCAAAAATGATATTTCAGAATTTCAGTGTGTCAAATCTGAAAAATGTGGGTATTTGACTGGTGATGCGGAGGTAGATAAAACACTGCTGGAGACGTTAGGCTTATGGTATTCGCTAAGATTAGCTGTTTCTGTTATGGGAGAGAGAAGCTTATGATATTTGCTAAGACCATTTGTGGTATAGTATATTTCTGATCAATATAGAACCAGATTAAGCGGGTCGCTCATTATGCGTCCTACTATCCATAGAGCAGACAACTGAATGACTGAATCAGGGTTTAAAGGTAGACCTGTGATTGTGATGGCCTACTGTGACTTACCAGTGGGAACTGTGCCATGAGGCTCCCGCCGTGGAACACATTCCAGAAGTGGATATGGGCCCGGGGCCCGCTGGTGAAGAGACACGCTGCGTCCTTCTGGTAGGCTCGCGTCTGTAGGAATACAAGTTTGTTGATGCTCAGGTCACCATCCACTGTAACACAAACATAGAGTAGGTAATTGATTGATTGATTGATTAATGGATTAATGGATTAATTCATTGATTGATTGGGGGTTTCAATGGGGGGTTTTATGAACAAAATGGTGATTGGGTAACAACACTATGAACAATAAGAGGACAATGGAATGGTGCTTAACGGCCCATCGACACCAAAGAGTATCGTTTAGGACTAAACAATACGAGGGGGGTTTAAACACGGGACAAACATATTGTATATTATATTTATGGTATAATACCTTTGTTGATAGCAATAAGGATATGTCAACTACAGTGCAACCTCTCTACAACAGCCACCCATGGGAACTGGCTGTTGTAGAGAGGTGGCTGTTGTAGGGAGGTTAATGCTGAATTAATTTTGTCGTCAGCTGTTTATTTATTTTCTTCAATAATTCTCATCAAAAACATGATTTGGCAACGTTTTAGAATCATTTTCAATGGAAATGATTCTAAAATGCTGTCAAAACATGTTTTTATTGAGAAAGAAGGCAAAGCAACAGCAGATGACGATTTTTGTGCTCAGCAGTCTAAGGGCTGGATACAGAGGAAATCATCCATATGGGATATAAAATAGCGGCTGTTATAGAGAGGGTGTTGTTGTAGAGAGTTGGCCGTTCGGGGAGGTTCGACTATTACATAATGAACAATGTAGGCCATGATCCAAATGCGTGCTTACCTGGAACTACGCTGGTCACTAACACCAACTACTTTGCTGATGACAGTAACTCTACTTCAATTAGACATTTAGTTTATAAAACATGGATATGTTCCCATGGCATACTGGGGCCAGTTTCACTAAACTTCGAACGACTAAAATCTTCGTAAGCGCAAAATTTTAATTCAGAATCATCTGGAAATTTCAATTAATGGATTTACATTTATGTGTTTCAGCACCATTTCGAAAGTCACAAAGGTCAAGGTCATGTCATTGGTGGTGTGATTGCATCACACATGTTCAGGTGATTGAACTGTCCAAATATTAAAGCAATCCTCTAAGTAATAATGATGACGTAAATGCGCACGGACGGACGTAAGGACGGACGGACGGATGGACGCACGCACATACCAATGTACAGTAACTCATGAGTGATGCAATATGCCACCCTTGCTATCGCATTGGGGGCATAACTACTACTGAATAGCAAGCAGCATAAGCCATAATCATACTGCACAGTGTGATCTGGGACTATGCTAGTCAGAAATGTGTGTCAGCCCACATAAATATTATCTAAAGAATAATATAACTACACAACATACATGACTGGTCTTCATAGTCATCTGGACACGGGGCGTTGAGTGTTGCGAATATATGGCCGGACACCATGTTCCACACGATAACCTGACCGTCGTAGCTCGCCGTCGCCAGCAAATTGGGCGGGCACTGCGCCACTGACAAGATGTCCTCTTTATGGCCCCGATCCTACAACACATCAATATACATGTGGCTGTGACTGGAGAAATGGGGCTTTTGGGATTTGTGACCAGTGTGGCTCCTGATCAAATAGCACACGTCTGTAGCATGATGATGATATATCTTGCTAGTTAATTAAGAAGCATGACAGGCATTTCATGGATAGAATGGCGAACAGTGTAGATCCTGATCAGACGTTATGTGTTATAAAGAAATGTGTTATAAAGAAAGGACAAGTATAAAGTTATTCCCAGCAACATTTTCTAGGACCAAAATCCCAGAACACAAAAAAAATATTTTTTTTAAAAATAAATTACGGTCAGGGGTAAAAAAAATATGGTCCATCTGGTAACAGGAAACACATCTCTTGTTTCGCCTAATGCATATTTCAGATGAACATCATTTGGGTCACTACATCTTGCAGCCAGAGGGCAGAGCTCCAGATAAGGTGCGTATTGGCGTATTTTACGCAATTATTTTAGCTGAATACGCATTGATTATCCAAAGTGGGAGTACAAAATACGCACAGAAATGTGAAAATACGCATTGATTTTCAAATTGAGAACAGAAAATACTGTCATAAAGTTGAACATTCACTTAGTTGAGCTGCAAAAATCTTTTTGCAACTCCAATAAGTGAATGTTTAAATGTTTTATATATTTTGTATCCTTTGTTCCCTATTTAGTAATGAAGAAAATCAATAATCCATTTGCAGAAGTAAAATACGCAATGATTTTGAATTCAGGGGTATAGTACGCTTTAGATACAAAGCTTATCTGGAGCCCTGCAGAGGGCTCAACAACAAAGTACTAGGTACTTTATCAGAGGGCAGTCCAAATTAAATACAGTAGGCTGACAATATCATTGTGCTATTATCAGCTGGGTGCTGCATATGGTGTATACATGAGCATGATGAGGCTGTGACTGGAGAAATGGGGCTTATGAGATTTGTGACCAGTGTAGCTCCTGAGAAAATAGGATAATTCTCAATATTACTCGTTAGAAGCATGATGGGCGTTTCATTGATGGAATAGCGAACAGTGCAGATCCTGATCAGACAACGGATACACAGGTTGATCTGGATCTACAGTGGTTGCAAAACCCATAAGCTTCATTTCTCCAGTCACAGGCACATGTGTGAGACTGGAGGAATCAGGTTTATGAGGTTTGTGACCAGTATAACTCCTGAATAATAAGACACTCCTGTAGCGTGATAACGATCTATAATTCTTGTTAGAAGCATGACAGGTGTTGATCTGATGGAATACCGCACAGTGCAGATCCTGATCAGACTGTGCGGATGCACAGGCTGATCTGGATCTACATTGGTGGCAAAACCCATAAGCCACATTTCTCCAGTCAAAGACACAGATTTTGCTGTTAGTCATATCATCATAATTGCAATGTTATCGTGCCATTTGTCAGCTGGATGTTGTATATGGTGTATATTGCTGTTGGTCATGTCATCATACTTACAATGTAATCGTGCCATTTGTCAGCTGGGTGTTGTATATGGTGTATATTGCTGTTGGTCATGTCATCATACTTACAATGTAATCGTGCCATTTGTCAGCTGGATGTTGTATATGGTGTATATTGCTATCGGTCATGTCGTCATACTTACAATGTCATCGTGCCATTTGTCAGCTGGGTGTTGTATATGGTGTATATTGCTATTGGTCATGTCATCATACTTACAATGTAATCGTGCCATTTGTCAGCTGGATGTTGTATATAGTGTATATTGCTATTGGTCATGTCATCATACTTACAATGTAATCATGCCATTTGTCAGCTGGATGTTGTATATGGTGTATATTGCTATTGGTCATGTCATCATACTTACAATGTAATCGTGCCATTTGTCAGCTGGATGCTGTATATGGTGTATATTGCTATTGGTCATGTCATCATACTTACAATGTCATCGTGCCATGTGTCAGCTGGATGCTGTATATGGTGTATATTGCTGTCGGTCATGTCATCATTGTAGATGTTTATCCGGCGGTCCCACCCGACCGCGACGACGTAGCGGTTCCGGTTCATCTCCACATACACGAGGTCACAGATCTCCTCATTGTCACATTCTGCAAATGGAGAATATCGTGTCATTTGATAAAGGTTAATTTATCAGGCGAGGCTAGGAAAGATGCAGGAATTCCGAGGCTTGCCAAGGAATTCCTACCGTTTCCTAGTCAAGTTTGCACATACATGTACCTCATTGTCACATTCTGGAAATGTAAGGTTCGACAATGTCCAGCCGTGGGTAAACATTTGACGTGGCACGAGGGAACTATTTGAACCCCAAGGCCGCAGGCCACGGGTTCAAAACAGTTCCGAGTGCAATGGCAAATGTTTACCCCTGGCTGGACATTGTCAAACATTATTGTTACATTTCCGTCGGAAATATCGTGAAATTTGAGCATGTATGCCGTACTTTCGGTACTTTGATAATCTGCTCCATTCAAACAGCTGGTTTAGTCGTACATATTCCAGGACCACAGTACATGTCGCGTGATGCAGCCGCATCAATTTCAAATTTCTGTGTGACCGTTAAGAACTGGTCTGGTGACGTAATGGCACATTCTAGTAACATCATGAGACACATGCACTACGGTAGGCATTGGCTTGGCCCCGAATTGTCT
This sequence comes from Conchocele bisecta, assembly GCA_029237695.1. Taxonomy (NCBI): domain Eukaryota; kingdom Metazoa; phylum Mollusca; class Bivalvia; order Lucinida; family Thyasiridae; genus Conchocele; species Conchocele bisecta. The sequence goes on along the minus strand of CM055274.1, from coordinate 21,130,072 downwards.
ACAGCCATGGTCCTTCAGCATGCGCTGTACGATTGAACACGGCTGTGGGCGATGTTGAACACCGGTAGTCATGTAACAATGGAGAATACCGGGCTAGCGTCTTTCAATAAATTCATCGGGCGAGGCTATGAAACACTACCTTTTTTTCCTATCCGATAAGCCTAGCTACATTAGCTGATAAACTTGTTATCAACAGAGATTAGTATTATATTTATGAAGAAATGATTTACCATACGCTATGATTTGCAAAAATGTCAGGATGTATTTTTTGCAATGAATGTTAAAGGTGCATGTCCACTCCGAGTGAGTAGGCACAAAATGTTCTTCATGGAAATTAAATAAGTGTATAATTGTGTCGCTATTCCACCAGTTCTAAAAATATATGGATATAATCATTTAGTAATATTTATTTTACTGATAGTGATGCGCGGTGGTATCAGGCTATTTTCATATGCAAATGAGGCATGATATTTTTTAATTATTTATATTAATTAAATGCGTCACTTAAAACAATAATAGTTTTGACAGATTATAAAGTATGATCATTGCACATCAAAACATAAATACAGAGAATAAATAGTAATGTCCGTTAGTATTTTAATGAAACACGGTTATCGCCCCTGATATCAGTGTGAACATGTCTGATATAAAATGTATAATAATGCCAATTAATACGAGAGGTAATGGTGAATGAATGTTTATTTTGTCAGACAATTTCTCAGATGATGTCTCTGATATAAAGAACATTTTGTGTCTACTGCGTGGGCATGTACCTTTAATTGGATCATTGCACTAACATCATTTGTTAATAATCATATGAAATTCAACCAATGAAACATCTTGTTTCAGTAGAATATGACAATTTGTTATCAGGTTATTGATCAGTGTGTTTAACCCTTTCAACACCACAGGCCTGTATAGTGGTATTGACAAACAGGATCTGCACTTTTTGAAAGTAATTTTCATATTTTTAAGAACAAAAACACCCCCTTTTCATAAATGGACTAGTCTGAAAATCATTTTGTGATAGTTGAATTGGTTGAAAAATTCAAATATCAAAATCCATTCCAGTTACTAAGGGTGAAAGGGTTAATGTTAAACATCAAATTCTCTTCTGGACTAAAATTAAATCACACTACTGTTTTCACATCAACAGACAGCAATTATTGAATAGTTTGTTTTGAAATGAAAACATATCCTTAGAGACAATTCTAATGAAATACTAAGGTGTGTTTTCATGGAAAAATATGCTATATTGATGGTCTGTTTATTGTTTTCTGCAGCATGATAAAGGTACCACAATTGTTTTCATTGCTTTTTGATACTCACAACTTCCGATTTAAATTGGGTTTTTGGCAATTTTAATTGGGTATTTACACAAATACGCAGCTTATCTAGAGCTGGTTCTTAAATACCTGCACTGCAGTAGAATCGCTCTAAACAAACTGGACAACCGTAGAGCTCCAGATAAGTTTTGTATCTAAAGAGTACGTATTATACCCGCAGATTTCAAATTCAATGCATATTTTACTTTTACAAAATCATGTATTATTGATTGTATTCCTTAATAATTCCAGCACAAAAATATTTACACGATTTCCTAACATTTGATTGGCCCGTAGCAAGTCTATGTCCAAAATTTATATCCCAGTAAACTCCCACGCCGAACTACTTTCCGTAACCGTCAGGCGCAGTTAAAATAATTCTTAAGAAAACGGAAAATAAACACATTTTCTTGATGAATTTATTTCAAATGCTGGAATTATAAGGAATGAATGGCCTTTTTGTGGAATTTATCGGGGATATAAACTTGGAAAAGTCGCGGGAACACTGGACGAGGCCTTCCGGCCTTCGTCCAGTATTCCCGCGACTTTTCCAAGTTTATACCCCGATAAATTCCAATAAAAGGCCATTCATTCCTATATTAAATAGGGAACAAATGATAATAAATAAAACACGTTAATGTGTTTGCTTTTTGCGGCTCAACTAAGTACTCCCACTTTTGATAATCAGTGCGTATTCTGTTAAAATAAGTGCGTAAAATATGCGAATGCGTACCTTATCTGGAGCATGCAACTGGTGACCTCACTAGCAACCTCCATGTGTACAGAGGTTTCACTGTATAAAAACTTCAAGAATCTTCAGTATTTTTCTTATATTTTCTTCTCTAACGTACATATTGTGACACTGATATTAACTGTATCGAAGACTGTACAACGTATACTTTTGTGAAGAAAACAGAAATATATTGAAATAAATTATTCACCAAAAAACTGTTGTATTATTTCTGCCGTTTGCATTACCAAGCTGTATGATCACATGGTTACAGCAACAACAACAATTACTAAAACTTCCACAAGCGCCTCCCGATTCAAGGTACGTAACATGTTATATTGTCCTTATTATGTAACAGATTTTTATGAAATATGGCACATCAAATGTATCTTGTTAAGCTGCATTTGGTGGTCTCGGTATTTTGGCCCAAACTTCTATCGTTTTTGCACAGAATCGATATCCGTGCTTACTGTAATACGGACACGGAAATCGATTCTAAGTATGTGCCGACGTCCCGAGACCACGAAATGCAGCTCATGAAGACGTGTTTACTGCGCCATATTTCATCAAATTCTGTTGCATATTAAGGAAACTATCAATTAATACTTATTTTGGAGTGTTCGCGCTTTCAACACTTCAGCCATTGTTGTTGTTGTTCTAAGCATGTGATCATGCACCTTGATTACTGACTGTTATTGGTTAATAATTCCAGCACAAAAATATTTACACAATTCCCTAACATTTGATTGGCCTGTAGCAAGTCTCTGTCCAAAATGTATATCCCAGTAAACTTCCACGCCAAACTACTTTCCATAACCGTGAGGCGCAGTTAAAATAATTCTTAAGAAAACGGAAAATATTTTCTTGATGAATTTATTTCAAATGCTGGAATTATAAGGCATGAATGGCCTTTTTGTGGAATTTATCGGGGATATAAACTTGGAAAAGTCGCGGGAATACTGGACGAGACCTTCCGGTTTATACCCCGATAAATTCCACAAAAAGGCCATTCATTCCTATAATACATGCGACTCTCTTACCCTTTTCGAGCACCTTGAGACAATGGCCATTATTGTAATTCCATATTCGGATGAGTCCGTCCCTGCCACCCGTAATTAGCCTGGAAACAATAACATGTGTCATTTTAACTCGAAAATATGTAAACAAGAGCTGTAGGAGAACAGCATAGCTCGACTACGAGGGTTGTCGATGTACACATAGCTTGACAAAGAAGGTGGCTGCGGCCTGCATAAAAACCTTAACCAAGGTTAACTAAAAACATTAACCAAGGGATTATTGATGTACGTCACTAGGAGATAAAGTTTTCCAAGTATGGTTGCTGTAGGCCCAGGAGTATTTCATATACAAGCTTGACTAAAAACCGTAACCAAGGGGAGATAACTAAGTAATCCAAGGATAAAAGTAGGTCAAGGTCAAATATAGGTCAGGGATTATTGATGTACATCATTAGGAGATGAAGTTGTCCAAGTATGGTTGATGTAGGCCCAGAAGTATTCCATATACAAGCTTGACTATAAACATTAACCAAGTAATTGAAGGTTAAATGTAGGTGAAGGTAAAATAAAGGTCAGGGGTTATTGATGTACATCCCTATGAGAAAAAGTTATCCAAGTATGTTGTCTGTATGCACAATAGTATTTCATCTACAAGCTTGACTAAAAACCTTAACCAAGGTTGAGTAACTAGATGGCCGCGGCCTGCATGTCGCGCCTTGTGGCGAGGCATGGACACTAACAAAAAAGATATAGTACAACGAAAAACTTTAACCAAAAAACTTAAGCAAAAACTTTAACCGGACACACGTACGTACGTACATACATACGTACGTACGACAAAGTGCCGACTATATCGCGCTTTCCGCAAGCGGGCGCGAAAAAAACTTTAACCAAAAACTTCAAAGTAATTTGACCTTGACATTGGGCACAGGGGCCGCACGGGAGGTGGGTAGAATGAAAATATAGATGATGATAAACACCCATGTGAAGTTTCAAGGTAATGGGCAAAGCAGTTGCAGAGATATAGTATAACGAAAAACTTTAACCAAAAAACTTAACCAAAAACTTAAACCAAAAACTTAAACCAAAAACTTAAACCTAACTTTAAATAATTTGACCTTGACATTGGGCACAGGGGCCGCACGGGAGGGGGGTAGAATGAAAATATAGATGATGATAAACACCCATGTGAAGTTTCAAGGTAATGGGCAAAGCAGTTGCAGAGATATAGTATAACAAAAAACTTTAACCAAAAAACTTAACCAAAATTTTTAACCAAAGAACTTAACCAAAAACTTCAAAGTAATTTGACCTTGTCATTGGGCACAGGGGCCGCACGGGAGGGGGGTAGAATGAAAATATAGATGATGATAAACACCCATATGAAGTTTCAAGGTAATGGGCAAAGCAGTTGCAGAGATATAGTATAACGAAAAACTTTAACCAAAAAACTTAACCAAAAAACTTAACCAAAAACTTTAACCAAAAAAACTTAACCAAAAACTTCAAAGTAATTTGACCTTGACATTGGGCACAGGGGCCGCACGGGAGGGGGGTAGAATGAAAATATAGACGATGATAAACACCCATGTGAAGTTTCAAGGTAATGGGCAAAGCAGTTGCAGAGATATAGTATAACGAAAAACTTTAACCAAAAGCTTTAACCAAAAAACTTAACCAAAAACTTTAACCAAAGAACTTAAACAAAAACTTTAACCAAAAAACTTAACCAAACAACTTAACCAAAAACTTTAACCGGACACACGTACGTATGTACGTACGTACGCCAAAGTGCCGACTATATCGCGCTTTCCGCAAGCGGGCGCGACAAAAACCTTAACCAAGGGGAATTAAGTAAGTAATTTAAGGTTAAATGTAGGTCAAGGTCAAATATAGGTCAGGGGTTGTTGATGTACATCACTAGGAGATGAAGTTGTCCAAGTATGGTTGGTGTAGGGCCATGAGTATTCCATCTACAAGCTTGACTAAAAACCTTAACCAAAGAGAATTAAGTAAGTAATTCAAGAGGAAATGTAGGTCAAGGTCAAATATAGATCAGGGGTTATTGATGTACATCACTAGGAGATGAAGTTGTCCAAGTATGGTTGGTGTAGGGCCAGGAGTATTCCATATACAAGCTTAACTAAAAACCTTACCCAAGGGGAAATAACTAAGTAATTCAAGGTTAAAAGTAGGTCATGGTCAAATATAGGTCAAGGATTATTGATGTACATCACTAGGAGATGAAGTTGTCCAAGTATGGTTGGTGTAGGACCATGAGTATTCTATCTACACGCTTGACTAAAAACCTTAACCAAAGAGAATTAAGTAAGTAATTCAAGAGGAAATGTAGGTCAAGGTCAAATATAGATGAGGGGTTATTGATGTACATCACTATGACAAAAGGTTGTCCAAGTATGGTGTCTGTATGCACAATAGTATTCCATGTACAAGCTTGAGTAAAAAGCTTAACCAAGGTCGAGTAAAAACCTTAACCAAGGGGAATTAAGTAAGTAATTCAAGGTTAAATGTAGGTCAAGGTCAAATATAGGTCAGGGGTTGTTGATGTACATCACTAGGAGATGAAGTTGTCCAGGTATGGTTGGTGTAGGGCCAGGAGTATTCCATCTACAAGCTTGACTAAAAACGTTAACCAAGGGGAATTAAGTAAGTAATTCAAGAGGAAATGTAGGTCAAGGTCAAATATAGACCAGGGGTTGTTGATGTACATCACTAGGAGATGAAGTTGTCCAAGTATGGCGGGTGTAGGGCCAGTAGTATTCCATATAGAAGGTTGACTAAAAACCTGAACCAAAATGAATTAAGTAAGTAATTGAAGAGGAAATGTAGGTCAAGGTCAAATATAGATCAGGGGTTATTGATGTACATACCTATGAGAAAAGGTTGTCGAAGTATGGTGTCTGGATGCACAATAGTATTCAATGTACAAGCTTGAAAAAAAACCTTAACCAAGGTAGACTAAAAACCTTAACCAAGGGGAATTAAGTAAGTAATTCAAGAGGAAATGTAGGTCAAGGTCAAATATAGATGAAGGGTTATTGATGTGCATCACTAGGAAATGAAGTTGTCCAAGTATGGTAGGTGTAGGGCCAGTAGTAGTGCATATACAAGCTTGACTAAAACCCTTAACCAAGGTTGACTAAAAACCTTAACCAAGGGGAATTAACCAAGTAATTCAAGAGGAAATGTAGGTGAAGGTCAAATATAGATCAGGGGTTATTGATGTACATCACTAGGAGATGAAGTTGTCCAAGTATGGCGGGTGTAGGGCCAGTAGTATTCCATATACAAGCTTGACTAAAAACCTTAACCGACGCCGACGCCGACACCGACACCGACGCCGGGGTGACAACATAAGCTCTACTTATTCTTCGAATAGTCGAGCTAAAAATATGCTGTCGTGACTGGAGAAATTGGGCTTATCGGTTCTGCAACCAGTGTAGATCCAGATCAGCCTGTGCATCTGCACAGTCTGATCAGGACCTGCACTGTTCGCTGTTCCTTCAATGAAACACCTTTTATGCTTCTAACAAACAATGTAGATCGTTATCAGGCTACAGGAGTCAGCAATGTGATCAGAGGCTACACTGGTTATAATTCCCATAAGCCCCATTTCTCCAGTCACAACCACATAGCAGAATCATTTCAATTAATTGAGTGACTTAACTTTCATTTCCATCCAATTACCAAGGTTTTATGCAGAATGAATTACAACAAATATTCCGTTCTTTTTTCTGTTTTTTATTTTTTTGAGAATTTTAATCACAAACTGGATTTATGAATGCTTTTATTATATAATAACTGTGAGTATCTTCTGCAGAATAATAAATTTTACAAAACTGTGAAATATTTTATTTTCATTTGGTGAAACTTCACTCGCCATTCAGTCGAAATGTCTCTAGATCCAGAGATCAGACTGTGCATCCGCACAGTCTGATCAGGGTCTGCAATGTTCGCCATTCCATCAATTAAACAGCTTACATGCTTCTAACAAACATGATGGATAAATTTGGGGCTGCAGGAATGTGCTACAGTACCGCTTGCGTTTTTGTTTTAAGTTTCCATCCGTAGCCTATTTCACCAAGGATACTTATCTAGCAAAGTATACTTTGAGGGAGAAATTTTCAATTTAAGGATAAATGTATTAATTGCTATTATACTGAATTTATTACATTATCACAGCCATTTTGGCTGTGATAACGTAATAAATTCAGTATAATAATTCTGCATACTTTTAATCATCAAATATATGCAGTGGTTAGTTCTATAAGAAATAATGCATTTCAAGAAAAGTAAATGATTACTCACTCATTTTCATTGGATAAGAATACCAGGAAACGCACAAACAGTTTAAAGTTGGAAAAAACACGGGAAAACCCGTTTGCAAATGTGAAAACATGGATTTTATTGGCCAATACAAGTACACGAAACCAATGTGGAATACCGACCTGCGACCACATTTATCGAACGTCATACACGTCACGGCCGAGTCACCATGGGCCTCACCGTACTCGAATATTGCCGTGCCCGTCTCAAAGTCCCACAGCTTAATCATCTGCAACACAAACACATCAGTAGCCTATTTCACCAACATTGCAAATTATACTTATCTAGCAAAGTATACTTTGAGGGAGAAATTTTCAATTGAAGAATAAATTTATTAATTTTTATTATACTGAATTTATTACATTATCACAGCCATTTTGGCTGTGATAATGTAATAAATTCAGTATAATAATTCTGCATAATCATCAAATGTATACAGTGGTTAGTTCTATATGAAATAATGCATTCTGATGAAATCGGCTACAGGTAAACCATCATCTCCTTGTAATATCCAGTAAAGGATTATGATATATCAAATTTTGTTTGTAGAAAATGTGGTTAACCAATTACATTCTAACGATTCAGCATAGACATATTTTTCTAATTTCACTCCGAAAGTATATGCTGTGACCACCATTTGAACCGTCTCTGCGAGATGGTTCAAATGAGTGGTAACAACATATACTTTCAATAAGAAATCAGAATTTTTTTTTTTTAAATTTACATACACCTACGTGAGTTTTCCGAATACAATGGATGACCATTTATAACAATTATATGTATGTTAAATAGCTGGCACTGTGTACATGTAATGGGGTCATGTACCACTACTGATGTAAGATGTTAATGACTGTGAGAATGATTTTTTTTCTGACGATGTTCGAGGTCACTCACCAAAGATTCCCAATGGTTACTGACAATAGATGGTGACAATACATACACTGACGCACCTAAGATTCACAACACCAAACATTCACACCATACACTGCAATTATTGTACACAGCAAAATGTGCAATTCATATGAACAAATTCATATGATATTCATATGTAAAACATATGAAAAAACATATGAATTGCATATGAAATTCATATAAAAAGAGCCGATATGAAATTCATATGATGTACATATGAATTTCATATGAAGACTTTTCATATATATTTCATATGAATAATTTGCATATGAATTTCATAAGAAAAAAGTATATGAAATTCACATGAAAATTTTATAGATTTAAAATTATTGTACATGGGTCTTCATATGAAATGCTTATGATTTGCATATGAAATGCATATGAAGAGTTTGTATATAATGAATTGTATATCGGCTCACTTTATATCATTTGCATATGAAATTCATATGAAAAATATATGAAATTCATATGCCACACATGTTGTAGTGTAAGCTTAATGTGTGGCATATGAATTTCATATATTTTTCATATGAATTTCACATGAAAATGTATACATGAGTGATGATATAATATATTTATTAAACAAGTTTACTGATTGCACAAGATTTAGAAACGAGGCTATGCTCAGTTCCTTCTGAATAAATCAACACACTTAATAACTGTCAATTTAAATCAACATAAGTGTTAGATTTTATTTATATATTGAAGTTGAATTCATCATGTAACCTGTTTTCTGTGTCATATACACATGTATTGCACTGTACCATGATTTTTCATACACTGCGTTATTTCACTGTGAAAGCCCATTTATGGATATCGATGAAGTTTTTGAACAACCATCGCATGTGTACCAATGATACACTCAAGATATACAAATAAAGGGGCAAATTATAACAATTTTCATCACACAAAACTTTCCAACACCCTTGGTATGTGTACCCAATTTTACTAAGCCAGGATACAGAGCTCCAGATAAGCTGCGTATTTGCTTAAATACCCAATTAAAATTGCTAAAAACCAAAATTGAAATCAGAAGTAGTGAGTATCAAAAAGCAATAACAAATTTGTGGTACATTTATCATGCTGCAGAAAATAATAAACAGACCACAAATATAGCATATTTTATTATTTTTCCATGAAAACACATCTTGGTATTTCATTAGAATGAAATGAAATGCCAAGATATGTTTTCATTTCGAAGCAAACTATTCAATAATTGTTGTCTGTTAATGTGTAAACAGTAGCATGATTCTATTTTACCCAATTAAAATATTGAAATACCCAATTGCTTCACTGAGAAATAATAGAGTGACAATAATCAATTACTAATTCCTTATATCTGGAGCCCTGATAACAGTTTTCCCTGAACGTTTTGAACACCCCTCATTATGTGTACCGCTATACATACTGAGCTCTCCGAGGCAGTAACGACCTGCTTGAAGCTGGGATTGTACATACAGCAGGTGACCGGTTCTTTGTGGGTGATCACAATGTCCGCGTGTAGCACCGGTCTGTAAGCAACGGACAACACTCACACATGTACAATGGAGGTACGATGGAGGTACAATCAGAGCTCCAGTTAAGGTGCGTAATTTGGAGGTAAATTTCTTATTTCTCCATCAAAAATGGCAAGTTGGGAGTGCTTTAGAATCGTCTCAATGAGACGATTCTAAAGGACTCCCAACTTGCCATTTTTGATGAAGAAATAACGAAATTTCACCCAAAGTTTTTCAGATTACGCACCTTAACTAGAGCACTTGGTACAATATAGTGATATTGATGTTCACGATACAATAGCTGGACATGTTTGTTACCATATTTATTCTAATAGTAGACGGGGCCCGTTTCAATTCATAAGTTTGTAAGTGCAATATTAAAATTTACGATCATATTTATTCAGATGCAATGCTGGAAAATAAATGACAACATCTGTGGATTACAGTGAACAACAAAGTTACAATATGACAATCTCATTGCCCGCAATACACATTTTGGCATGACAATATCCAAAATAAGCAATATCTTTCTTTCTATTGCACAAATACCTTTTAATGGGACGAATATTCAATGAGATACACAGTGATAAAGGTATAAACAATACTGTAAAGTGATGTTATCTAAAAACACAAGAAGCTGAAATTCACAACCTCTTTATATAATTCTAATATTGGACACGGTGCAGTCATATGAACGGTCAGCTGGCAATGCAACATTTCAGTATGATCTAAAATCTACACCAGTTACAAATATGTAGAGAATCTTACAAGAGTGATGATTTAATATGATATTTATTAAACAAGTTTACTGAATTAACCCTTAGACCGCTATCTTATTTTTTTTTTGTCGTCTGCTGTTTATTTTCTATTTTCCATTTTTATCATCAAAAACATGCTTTAACAGCACTTTAGAATAATTTAAAACATGCTTTGACAGCACTTCAGAATCATTTCCATTGGAAATGATTCTGAAGTGCTGTCAAACCATGTTTTTATTGAGAAATAAGGCAAGATATAAAAGCAACAGCAGACGACAATTGTTGTGAGTAGTGGCCTAAGGGTTAATATGAAACGAGGCTACACCAGTAGCCTATTTCACCAACATTGCAATGTATACTTTTCTAGCAAAGTATACTTTGAGGGAGTAATCATTTATTTTTCCTGAAATGCAATATGTCATATAGAACTAACGACTGCATATATTTGATGATTAAAAGTATGCAGATTTATTACTCTGAATTTATTACATTATCACAGCCAAAATGGCTGTGATAATGTAATAAATTAAGTACATGTATAATAAAAATTAATAAATTGATCCTAAAATTGAAAATTTCTCCCTCAAAGTATACTTTGCTAGAAAAGTATACTTTGCAATGTTGGTGAAATAGGCTACAGAATCACAACAGATATTGGCAGGCTGAAGTTTGCACACTATATCTGAGAGCCTTGGTATTGGTATTATTATAGGCTACAGGTCATATTTAATCAACACAAATGTTATATTCTATTTATTGCATAAGCATGTAATCTTAACTTGAAGCCGTACTGAATACCCAACATGTTTTCCGCGGGCTCATATGCATATTTATTACACTAGTGTATTGTGATCTTTATCACACTGTGTTACTAAACTTTGAAAGCACAAATGATTGCAATTCCTGATTTAGATTTCTCATAAAATCACCGTTTTTCTAACTATCGAAATACATGTATATAACATTTATTTATACTAACAGGTTTGAACGTTCTGTATTTTTCCAGACTCACTCAGCGTGCTAAAATACCAAATACCGCCTTAGACATTCTAGGAAAACATTGAAACAGAAAGCTTATATGAAACAAGATTTGTCAGTAAGCAAGGCTTACGGAATACCCTCCCCCACCCCCTGCGTGGGCCCAGGTACCCCTAAATATGTAAAATATTTCCAAGTGTGTGGGCTTGTGACCTTGACCATGGTCAGTAGCAGTAGCATGGTAGTACTGTAGAGCCTTACAGGAATGCATGTGTGAAATATTAAGCATTTTAAATGAAGGAAATAGAAGTTATAAACATATTTCTCTGATGTTAAGTTTAGTGACGGACGGACGCACGGACAGACAGACAACCTGACTCCAGTCTACCCCCCACAACTCGTTGGGGGGTATAAATAGCACAGCTGTAAGAAATGAGAAACAACTATTGGAATTGTATTGTACTAAAATAATCTAATAGAAGCTACTGAAGAGGAAACAAAGAATAGCTCATGGGAGTAGCATGACTCGCGCCATGGAAGGAGGGTGTTAATATCGTGTTATTGTTTACCCTAGTTTCTCGACCAATGAAAGAACGGCATTTCGTCTCAATTAATCACATATTGCGACGCTTTCGTCAATATCTATTAAATTAATCATTAAATGGTCAGCCGCTATATTTAGAACTGATTTATGCCTTGCTGTCATCTGTTCACGAGACGAAACGCATGTTATCGCCCACACACACGCTAACTTCGTGTCACACCGCCAATCACATGCTAGTATAGCGATTCAAAATCACATTTAGGGGCGGAGCTTCGCGACTGGGCTGGTAAACAATAAGTATGTTATAGTTCACATATTGAATTATTAATAAATTAATTTCTCGCTCGCTAGCGCTCGCTACAAAATTCATTTATTAACAATTAAATATATGAACTATTACTTAAAAATAATATTAGAAATTACTGCAGCATGGCAAATGGCAAATATGTCAAGGCTAAATATATGTCGGCACTAATGTATAGCATGTCACAGGAAGAATTTTTTTATAAAATGACAGACATGATCACAATCAATAGTAGTATACATCCTTGAAGACTAAAAGTTGTCACAGATAGACTTGTGAATACTGGTGGGGCACACATGAATAATGTGAAAATGCTAAGACTGACACATATACACGTAGATGATATCTCCAGATGGGAACATGTACTTTATCATGTTAGAGACCAGCAAAGACCCAGATCAGAATTCTGATCAGGGTCTATGCTGTTCATCATTCAATCACCAAAGTTAACCTAATGTTAGCGAACATCTGTGAGCCTGATGAGGGTTTATGCTGTTCGCAAATTTATACAAGATAATCAGAATCTAGACTGGTTGCCAATGTTGTCCTTTCCCTTTCTGTCGGTGGCTCAAATATGGGCCATGATCTGTAGAAGGGTTATTTCCTTTGTACGGAGCCCAGCAGAGGACGTAGAATTTTTTTTTTTTATTTATTTGTTCCCACAAAATAACAATTTGTTCCCTTAATTTAACAATTTATTCCCACAAAATAACAATTTGTTCATTCATTTTAACAATTCGTTCCCACGAATTAACAATTCATTCCCACAAAATAACAATTTGTTCCCACGGGAACGAATTGTTAATTTGTGGGAACAAATTGTTATATTGTGGGAAACCATTGTTAATTCGAGGGAACAAATTGTTAATTTGAGGGAACAAATTGTTATATCGTGGGAACGAATTGTTAATTCGAGGGAACAAATTGTTACATTCAGGGAACAAATTGTTATTTTGTGGGAAAGAATTAATAAAAAGAATTCCATGTCCCCTGTGGGTCTCCGTACCTTTGTGACCAATGAAGACCAAGACTGTGCACATCCACGAGTCTGCACCTTTCACTATTGTCCCGAAAACTGTCCAAATTTTACGACCATATCCACAATGCAAAAACAATATTGTTTTTGCGTTTTTTTTGTACATGTATAACCATAAAATATGGGCAGGTTTTGTGAAACAGACTGTAGTCATTAGAATGAGGGTAATGCAAAATCATGGACAGACAGATGGACAGATGAACAAAGGTTAATTTTACCAACTTGAGGTGAAATTTTGTTATTTCTTCATCAAAAATGGCAAGTTGGGAGTCCTTTAGAATCGTCTCATTGCAGAAATAAGAACTTTACCTCCAAATTACGCACCTTATCTGGAGCTCTGGTTCAGGATGACTATATGTACCCTGATTGTTTTTTGGGGTACATAAAAAGCAAAAATAACCAGCATATTTAATGTGCCCATAAATGTTTCCATAGCAATATACATGTGATAATATTAGTAACAGAAGCCAAATAAAGTAAATACAGTGAAATCGCGTTGGCTCGAAATGCGATGGCTCGTAATGTCGGGCTCGCTCGAAATGGCGTCGCGGTCCCGATAATTTTCCCTATATGTTTAATGTATTTTACATGCGATGGCTCGAAATGCAACTCCTCGAAAAATGCGATCGCTCGAAACAATTGTAAAGTCCCGCGGACACATTTCTCTCTATTTTGCTATACGATGACTCGAAATTGATGTCGAAGTTTGTGTTTGGCTAATTTTCCAACTTATTACGATCAAAGGCCGAGCCGCGCTCTACCTGTCTGTGAAAGGTGATTTTTGTGCAGTTAATTGCCTAAAGTGGTGCAATTTGATCGTTAACGTTGTTGATGGCGATCATTTTGTGAATTCTATATTAGGTTATTCGGAAACTTTCAACATAATTTGTGGAAACTCTATTTATTGTTATGCTTGTACATTATTTGTGAAATAAAAGTTATTGTATTCTTAATTTGTTGTTGTTTTGTGTCCCATAACAGCTCAACGGCATACGGTGATTTATTAAATATTTTGGGTTTCGTCCACTCGGAGTATTAAATAGAGTCTGTCGTAAGTCATTGGTCGTTTTTCGTTTTAACTCCCGTGTTATTGGAGAGGCTACCCGAGAGTTACAACGAAAAACGCCCATTGAAGATACCACTGTTTCGAGTGACGTCACAACCACCTGCTGCATTAATTATGTGCGCCGCTATTTATAGTGAATACTGGACCTTTTCACCTTTTCGACTTTGATAATACATGTAATTAATTGAAATAAAGACAGTTTTGTAAACACATGATGATGTAGTTTATTTAATTTCGCATGATAACTAATCTGCGAATAAATGTTATAATCATCTAAAACATGGATACATTCTATTGTGCTTTCTTTATTTCTTAAATCCGATGGTTACAGTAGTCAGCAAATATAACAAAATCGAAAGATGCGATGGCTGGAAATATGCGATCACTCGAACAAAATGTGCGGTCCCGTGGCATTTCGAGCCATCGCGATTTCACTGTAGTTCATAAATGAGACAAATTAAGCAAAAAATAATTATTGAATTTGGTACTTGCAACAAGCCTAGACACTGATCATTGGCACAACATCCGTTAAGATCAATGACGTTGACCCTGATCAGACTGCCAGTATATGTGTCTGATGAAATCAGTCTGTAGACGGGTTGCAAGTATCAACACATATATATCCCATTTCATGTTGAGGAGACGCCATTTTGTCTGTGGAAAATCATACATATATTCTTTATATGTGCTCAGAAGTATATGTCACAACCACCCTTTGAACCATCTCGCTGGGATGGTTCAAATGAGTGGTCACAACATATATTTTCATTCATTGAGAAATAACAAAAATAAACAAAAGCATGTGGCCTATCAACACACAAATGACCCCGGTGGCTGATTGAAAAAACGCCGACAAATTGTTAACAAGACTCATACACGGACGGACGGACAGACACAGAGTCCAAACACTATATGCCTTCGGGTTCTAACAAGACCAGGGGAATAAAAATACAAGACAATGTGGACTGTTGACACACAAATGCCCTTTGTGGCTGATTCGAGAAACTAAAGGGAAACTTTGTAATGAGACACACAAATGGACGGACACACGGCAAGACACACAATCCAAACACTATATGCCTTCCAGCTTTACCAATACCAGCTCTACCCCCCCCACCCTGTGGCTGATTGGAGAAACTACAGCAAACCTCTTAACCAGACACACACATGGACGGACACACAGTCCAAACACTACATGTATATGCCTCCAGCTCTATTGAGACGGGGGGGGGGCATAAATATTTTAAAAAATTCATACCCGTAAAGGTGTATTCCATAAAGATGTAATGGGATATATGACCACTGGTTGAGAAAAAGAAGCTTAAGACAATTGCAATGATTGCAGTAGCCTATTTCACCAACATTGCAAAGTATACTTATCTAGCAAAGTATACTTTGAGGGAGTAATCATTTATTTTTCCTGAAATGCATTATTTCATATTGAACTAACGACTGCATATATTTGATGATTAAAAGTATGCAGAATTATTATACTGAATTTATTACATTATCACAGCCAAATTGGCTGTGATAATGTAATAAATTCAGTATAATAAAAATTAATAAATTTATTCTAAAATTGAAAATTCCTCCCTCAAAGTAAACGGGCTACAGATCTTGCTCCTCTTGCACAGACAGTAAGTAGAATTACAATCTAATTGCATTACTGACGGCAGTTAGCCTATTTCAGTGATGAACGGCGACCAGTGTAGGCCCTGATCAGACTGCGTGCGCAGTCTGATCAGAGCCTACACTGGTCGCACACATGTCATAACGTCCCTTTTCTCAGCTCAACAAATAAATTTTTAAGAATATTTCTCCAAATTGACGCGATATGGACAATACTAGATTCAGGACTATGAACAGAACGTTTTCATCCCGCAATATGTTCAGCCAGATTCTGTAATTCTGTGAAGCAAAATTCAGCGTTTTTTTTTCCATTATTTTCTAATTTTCCATTTTAATTTTTGTTTTCATTTATAAATCAATAAACCAATTTTTTTTTCTCACAAAAGACAGTAAAACATGCCTCGACAAATTCTTAACTTTCCACTCATCCAGATTGCATTGAAATTTATAGTTATATTCATAAATGTTTTAATGTTTATCTATCTTTGAATTACCACTCGTCCACATCAAAATTTAACTCGCAATACGAGCGGATGAGTGAATTTGTCGAGACCTGTAAAAACAATCCAGTATCAGCCATATTTTCTTGGAGAAATAATCTTAAATAGCGGTGACAGAAACTGAAAATTGTAATAGAAATGTCAGCCCTTTACGTACAGCAAACACATTCTGCATGCATCGATAATGAAGAATATTTCTTTAGTGTGTCAGTTACGACAAATTTAATTTTAAAGATTCTTAATTTTCTTATTTCTCAACAAAAGTATATGTTGTTGCCACTCAGTTGAACCGTCTCGTTGAGACGGTTCAAATGAGTGGTAACAACATCTACTTTCATTGAGAAAGAATGAATTTCAAAACATAAACAAAAAACATGTAGCTATTTATTTTTATTTCTGTGAATCAGTGTCCAGTTCTGCAACGAGTTAAAACAGAATAATGTCATAAAACTCGTAGAATATGTGTCTAAATAGCTTTATAGCCAAATTAAGAATTAGCTAAAAAATAATAAAAACTTTCACAACATGTAGGTATAATGTGTCAGCGGTAGGTAACAGGCGACATGGGTAATGTCCCCTGTGATAAATGCTAAGACAGAGTGGTGTCCCTTACCTGCTTGGTGGACCCGTGTCAAGACTAAACGACAGACAGTGATGGTGTAAATGGAGGCATTGATGTATCAAGTATTTTTCGATTTATACCCAGTTGATTAGTTTGTTTTAGATACAAGATATAATATACTACTACGCTAATTTTGCTTGTACAGTCGAACCTCTGTAAACTAGACAGAGAAACAAGTAAGTTGTGCTTAATTTTGATAGGTTTCGTTGCCATTTATCTCCGAGGATAATGTCTGTTCATGAGTATCTTGAAGTAGTTATATGAAAGTTTAACAGTGGAACCTCTCTAAATGGACACCCTGGGATGCCAGGTTCCACTGTAGTATGTAACACATACATAGACCATGTTGACACAATTGTGCGATACATCATCAGAAAGATTGCATACAAAAATGGATACTAATCAACATGTTCTATGTTCTATATTAAATCACACGACTAGCTAACCTTGTTGTTGGTGTCAAATCAAACTTATGATCATAAATCTTTCAGTAGCCTATTTCACAAACATTGCAAAGTATACTTATCTAGCAAAGTATACTTTGAGGGAGAAATTTTCAATTTAAGGAGAAATTTATTAATTTTTATTACACTGAATTTATTACATTATCACAGCCATTTTGGCTGTGATAATGTAATAAATTCAGTATAACAATCCTGCATACTTTTAATCATCAAATATATGCAGTCGTTAGTTCTATATGAAATAATGTGTTTCGGGAAAAATAAATGATTACTCCCTGAAAGTGTACTTTGCTAGATAATTATACTTTGCAATTTTGATGAAATAGGCTACTGAGTATGAACACCTCAAACTCAAACTCAAAATGACACGTTTGAATTTGATTGATGGAGGCTGAGCAAACAGTTTGGCTTCACCTTGTTAAACTGCATGATTTCGGACTCGAACCTATGACAAAAGACAGTCCATTAACATTAAAAACAAGAGAGCCATGATGGCCCTAATTCGCTCACCTGACTCCATGAACCCCAGAGGAGAATGTGACATCGAGTTCATGTGTTTTAAAAAACATTGTGCTATTTTTAGATGGCGGTCATCTTGGATTAAGCGATGACTCATTTTACCAAATCTGAAAATGCTTCACCCAAGGATCTTAACTTCCTATGAAGTTTGGCCAGCATCGGCCATGTGGTTCCTGAGAAAAAGACGTTAAAAATATCAAATAAATGGACCTTTTGGTGTCCATCATGGATGTTATAATCATCCGATTCCGACAAATTTTGCACCAGAGCAATCGCCTCATCGATACCTTCAATTTGATATATAACATGACCATATTCGGTCAAAAATAAAATTTGACACCAATTTGACCCCACGGACCACGCCCATTTTTGACCCCGGGGTCACCATTTTCACAAATTTGAAACAGGATTGTAAATCGATCATTCCTACCAAGTTTAGTCGAAATCCGGCCAGTGGTTCATGAGAAGAAGATTTTTTAAGAATTTATGCTATTTTTAGACGGCGGCCATCTTTGATTAGCGATGACCTCCATTTTAACAAATTTGAAAAGGCTTCACCCATGGACCATAACTTTTAAGTTTGGCTACCATGGGCCAAGCGGTTCATGTGAAGAAGAATTTTGAAGTCTCTAATAAAAGAACGACATTTTGACCTTTCGGCGGCCATCTTAGATGACATAACCATCCGATTTCGACAAGAAATGCACCAGAGTGATCGCCTCATTGATACCTTTTGAAGAATTTGTGCTATTAATAGATGGCGGCCATCTTGGATTACATAATGACGTCATTTTAAAAATTTTGTAATCCCCCTACCTAAGGACCATGACCAGTTTGGTGACTATAGGCCCAATGGTTACCGAGGAGAAGACGTTTGAAAATGTTCAAGGACGACGGACGACGACGGACACATTGTGGTAACAATAGCTCACATGAGCTTCGCTCAGGTGAGCTAAAAATCTCATCACCCATCCCACCGTTGTTAATCACATTATCCCACCCACCTGTTGTCGTACTGTACGTTACGGTTATCCGTAATGTACAGTACGACAACAGGTCGGTGGGCAATGCTATTTTTGAATGGTCATTTTTTTCTGTCATAGGTCCGAGTCTTCACCTGGAATCATGAATAGACGGTGCAGTGCAAAGTGGTCAAACTTATCTACACTGATGGTATCTTTAGACAATTCTTTTGTCAGTGAATAGCCTAGTTTACCAGTGCCGGGTGTCTTAATTTCTAATGTAAAGTGTTAGACAACTGGGAATCGGGCATACATGGGGTAATTAGATTCAGAGATGCGAATTAGACAGCCAAACAATTCCTCGAGAGGGGATATTATATGTCAGCGTGTCTGCCCATTAAATGGCATAATGTCTATATGGGAAACCATCTATGATCTATGCTTAAATCATTGGGAATTAGACAAATATTAAATGTGGGGATCAGGAATTAGAGTTACTTTTATAATTATTCTAATTGCAAATGGGTCTAATTACAAACCTGGAAAGGGAAAACAGTCATGAGTTCATAAGTTCTCCATGACTGATTGTGGAACTACTTACTTTAAACGAAGATTGAGCACCGCCATTTGGTCTGTCGCCACAGCAACAGTTTTGGAGATATTGGAATAGTAGCATGCCTGGAGGTCGCCACGGATTTTATGGCCCTTTGGCCGGACCGTGAGTAAGATTGTGTGGTCCTGAATGTCCCAAACCTGGTAGAAATAATGCAAAACACATGTTTAAAGCCCATTATTCTAGTCAAAGCCATAATTACATGATTGCTTTATTGTTGGGCAAGTCCGTCATTGAAAACTAGGCTCCAAAATGAACACAAAACCGAGTTCTTCATTTCATATTTGCAAACAATTGGAAACTCCTGAATTAACAATATGTGGATCTGATAAGAAAACAACATATGCTTTATTAATATAACTAACGGCCCACAGGGGCATACAATTTTGCAAATTTTGCTCCCTGTGAATGAGTTCCAACATGAAGCGAGTTAAAGTATCTATACTACCTTCACACATTTGTCTGTGGAGAAGCTAAATATTCGGTTCTCCTCCTCTGCCACAAACAGGAAGAATATTGGAGCGCTGTGGCCACGTAACATCGCTGTCGGCTTCCTGTAATACAGGCCGGTAACAGTTGTATGTCAGTGAAATATCTACATTTCAATTGATTGATTGATTGATTTGAAGTTTGTATACAAACAGGAATGCACCTGCATGCAGTGAGAACTGTACATTCAACACTGAATTTATAATAACAAATACAATTTGAACTTTTAATTACAAAACAGCAATCTACAGCAACAACAAAATTAATGTTTTATAGCCAAAGTCTCCATATGATGGGGACAACAACAGCTATTGAAGGGCAATAGGTTTGAAAATATCAGACTCACCCCGACACATATGGATTCCACAGTCGCACAATTCTGTCCATACCTACAATGGCCAGACATGAACATGTATTTATCCCGTCAACACAGTTTGACACATACAGCAAATAATATCACAGTAAACCAAATCAAATTTGGTTCAATAGATAATAGACAGATATGACAACGGCAAGCTATAAATGTGCCGTATATGATACAGTAACGAGGCACATTTATCCCGTCAACACAGTGCGTATGTGCCGTGAAACACGGTGCCGTGAAACATTTTTGATATCCTGTCAATACGACCTAATCACTGCGTATGAATATGTGCGGTGGCTGGTGTTATATTTTTGCATTTTTGCCATTTGTAGGTGTTAGGGATAAATAGAATAGTAGGTTAGTGCCGTGAATGGGAAAAAATATCTGGTGCAGCACGGAAACGGGATGTGCTCGGCTCTCGTTTCCTGAGCCTTGCCAGATATTTTTTTTCCATTCACGGCATTATCCTACTATTCTCTATACATACTAAACAATATAATGACAACTAACGTAATAACCCTAAATATAGAGACAAAATTCATTCCAGGAAACACATATAAATATCTGGTTTCCCATAACAAAGGCTGTCCCAATGTTTAGGGTTAGTATGGTTGTACTGGTTTATCACAATGGCAATGTATTTGGATACAATTTGTTTTGGGAAACCCCTATAACAAGGTACATAATCACGTGGTTATATCAACAACAACAACAGTGGCTGAAAGTGTTGAAATCTTGCCCACTCCAAAGTACGTATTATTTGATATTTTCATTAATATGAAACAGATTGTGATGAAATATGGCGCATCAAACGTGTCTTCATGAGCTGTATTTGGTCGTCCAGGGAGTTCGGCACAGACTTATGTCGTTTTTGCGAAGAATCGATTTCCGTGTCAGTAGACACGGAAATCGATTCTTCGCAAAAACGACATAAGTTTGGGCCAACGTACAGAGACCACCAAATGCAGCTTAACATTTGATATATTTCATAAAAATCCGTTACATAATAAGGACACTATAAAAGAATACGTACTTTGAATCGGATGGATTCTGGAAGTTTCAGTACGTGTTGTTGTTGTTAGTACCACGTGATCATACACCTTGTATAATAGGGGTTTCCCAAAACAAATTGTGTCCGAATATTGAGGGTTATATATACGGTATCACACCAAAGGAAGTATTTCGGACACCAATGACAGAGGGAGGATACAGGTGAAGCCAGTTCGAATTTGACCTTGACCTCGAGCACATGCGCTGCATGGATGGGCTATAGAATGAAAATATGGATGATGACAAATAAGCAAAGAACAGTTCAAACCAATCTGAGAGATATTAGGTTGTCAAAAACACTAAAGCGAGTCTTGGACAGACAGACGGACAGGGTAAAAATACATGTACAGTAGAACTTCGATAACTAGAACAGGTCTGGCTCGAACACCATGGAAAACTCGAACTGGTTCGACAGTTCCGGCAAATTTCCCTATATAATTCATGTAATAAAACACCTTAAACTCGAACTATGAATTACTCGAACAGTCGAACCTGTGGATTAGTCCCGTGGACGGTCAAACAGTGGTAATTACCGCTAATAACTCGAACAGGTAAGTCTGTGTATATGAATTTGTTTTCTGGGCACATAAAAATATAAAATAAAGAGATTAACACGTCATACTGAGATAAGATCTTGTGTTCTGGATATTCACTAATTAAAATATAGGTTTAAATATTGTTAAGATAAATTCAGTTTTCCTTGACCGCCCTGGTGGTGGCACAAAAAGTCAGCAGCTGGAAATGAAACAGCCTCAGATAATAAAAACATAATCCCAAAACATATTCTTGAAAATGACGTAAATGATATGAAATACACATGAAGTAGATTAACATCAATTCTAATGCACTCTATAAATATCACGCAATCTGATTGGCAGATTGTCATACATTACAGGTATATCATTGTTGATGAACGGTCACAAATTATTTCAATATGTATTCCTACGTCAGCAGTAAAGGAGTGCATTAGAAATAGGTTGACCGCATTGTAATTTTGAAATTTGCGGCGTATATCAGAAAATTATAGGTCGGAAAACATGCTAGCGCGTCGCCATTAAACAGATTTTCCGACCTATCATTTTCTGATATATGCAGCAAATTTGAAAATTACAATACAGTTAACCCAGTTTCTGCAAGCAAAAATATCAGGGCCCAGTTGTTCAAAACACCAGTTAGCTTAACAGACTGTTAAATCCTTAACGGACTGTTAAATCCTTAACTGAATGGTTAAAATCTCTGTTAAAACAGAGATTTTAACCATTCAGTTAAGGATTTAACAGTCCGTCAAGCTAACAGATGTTTTGAGCAACCGGGCCCTGGATTATTTTCTTTACTGTAATACTTTTGACTACACAGCACATGAATATCTACTGATTTATCGTGGTTAACCCTTTCTCGTAACGAGCCGGCTCATCAGGATCTGCACTTTTTGCAAGTAATTTTCATATTTTTGAGAACAAAAACACCCCTTCCCATAAATCTACTAGTCTGAAAATATTTTTGCGATTATTGGATTGGCTGCAAAATTTAGATATCAAATTCCATTCCAGGTCAAACCTGTAAACCCAACCATACCTCCGGTGACAATGATATTCTTGTCCTTGGAGAAGTCGAAGCACTTTACGCCCTTGTAGATCTTGAACACTGCCTGGTCTGCCTCGAGCCGCTGCTTCATCATCCCATACGAGTATTTGTTCTTCGACTTCTCCGGGCCGGCGGCCGGGTCGCGATTCTCCTTCTGGTCCTTACTGTCCTTCTGGATGTCCTTGACCTCCTTCAGTTGTTGTTCTACGTGGGTGCTGCCCGTCGTACAACCTGACAAATGTATCAGAGCTCCAGATATTATTTATTTATATTTATTATATTATTTGAGATGCAAAAGAATTAACTAAGTAAATTTTCAACTTTATTACAGTACAGTGAAATCGCGATGGCTCGAAATGCCATGGGCCTGCAAATTTTGTTCGAGTGATCGCATCTTTCGAGCCATCACATCTTGCGATTTTGATATATTTGTTGACTACTGTACCCGTCGGATATACGAAATAACGAAGCATAATAGAGTGTATCCATGTTTTAGATGATAATAGTATTTATTCACAGATTAAAGTTATCATGTGAAATTAAATAAGCTGTATTTACAAAACTGTCTTTATTTAAATTATTATCAAAAGAGAAAAGCTCCAGTATTTACTATATATAGTGGCGCACATAATTAATGTTGCAGGTGGTTGTGGTGTCAGTCGAAACAGTAGAATGGGCCCAGCTCAACGATGTTGTTATACGGCGCCCATAAAAAATCGGGAATCCGTCATGAATCTTTACTTAATTTCTGACCAGTGTGAACGCTGATCAACAACTTGCAGACCCCTGCAACTTGATATGGGTTTACTATTTCACTATATTATTCATCACGAATAGCTGTCGAGGACGAACATTTCAGGTCCTGAACTGAATGTGCAGTTCCAACTCGACTTGAACCCGAGCAACGACTCTGGTTGTTCCTGTGATACTCGGGTTACTTGAGTATCACGCGTGAGTTACCACGAAAAATGGCCAATGACTTACAACAGACTCTATTAAATGCGCCGAGTGACCGAATCCCAGAATATTTGATAAATCACCGTATATCGTTAATCGCAATCAACAACGGTAACAATCAAATTGCACCACTTTAGGCAATTAACTGGACTTGAAAAGAAACCACATTTCATAGACAGGTAGAGAGTGGCTCGGCCTTTGATCGTAATAAGTCGGACACGGAGGTGTGAAAATTAGCCAAACACAAACTTCGACATGACTTTCGAGTCATCGTATGGCAAAATAGCGATAAATGAGTCCGCGTGACTTGAAAAATGTTTCGAGGGATCGCATTTTTCGAGGAGTTGTATTTTGAGACATCGCATGTAAATTACATTAAACAAATAGGGAAAATTATCGGGATCGCGATGCTGTTTCGAGGGAGCCCGACATTATAATACGTGCCATCGCATTTCGAGCCATCATGATTTCACTGTATTTTCACTACTCCATTTGAAAATCAATGCGTATTTTCACATTGCCGTATTTTGTACTCCCACTTTTGATAATCAATGCATATTCTGCTAAAATATGTGCGTAAAATATGCCAATACGCACCTTATCTGGAGCTCTGTGTAGTCATGTCTTTCCAACGAATATACCGTAATTACCCTAAATATTCGGACACGAAAACCAATTGTTATAAGTGTCATAAACATTTATCAAGTTGATTATGTTGTCCAATGAGGCCTCCGAAGCATTCTGTGAAAATGGCAAATAGTGCAGACCCTGATCAGACTGCTCCTTCAGGAGCAGGCTGGTCTGGGTCTACACTGTTTGCTCACATATTGGTGTCCGAATATTTAGGGTAATTACGGTACTCGCGAAATATGCACATTTCACACCACACGATGAACACACCATTATGCACAAGTTAAATATAGACATTTCACAAATCACATAAATAACATTTCTCCAGTTACAGCCACAGGTTGAAGTAACGGACCAAGGTCTATAAATACATTAAATATACCTAAAAGCATTAATAAGTGGAGAAAAAAAAAAGCTAAACAAATTCTTTACTCCCTCCTATACACAGTACCATTGAATGGGGAGTAGAGATTTTTTTTAGCTTATTTAAAAAATAGTACTGTGCATAGGAGGGAGTAAAGAATTTGTTTTGCTCATTTTTTTTTTTACTTATTAATGCTTTTTAATAGGTATGTTTAATGTATGTATAGACCTCGGTCCGTTACTTCAACCTGTGGTTACAGCCACAAATGGGTTTACCACGTACCTATGACGAGAGCGGTGTTGGGATGATTTGAGCACGATATAACCTGGCCTATGTCATGGTAGTACTTCAACTGAAAAAGAAAGAATTATGAAGAAATAATACTCTCAGTTCATGAAAAGGTAAATCACCAAATGAGACACGCCATGTGATCATGAAATTTACAAAATTTACAATATTTTCCGTAAATGACGTTAAAAGTTGACAAAATTTCAGGTTACATAGAAAAGTACATGTATAGACGTGTTCGTCAGTAGAATTTTACATATTCAGAATTTCATATAAAGTCTACCTGTTGAACCCAGTCTCCGTGTACGGCCCAGCGGATAAAGTTGACGTTCTGGCCAACTGCGTCGTTCAGCGATATACTGGCAATAAACCCGTCATTCTTCGGCAACTTCTTCCATGTTCTGTAACATGTAGAGGATGTTTATTGTTTACAATTTATTTATTTTTCATCTAGTCAACACAAAGAGTAGCTTCGCAATTCTTAGATGTTCGAGCGCTCCAGATAAGGAATTAGTATTTCTGAAACAATTGGGTATTTCAAAATGTTAATTGGGTAAATTAAATCACACTACTGTTTACACATCAACAGACAGCAATTATTGAATAGTTTTCTTCGAAATGAAAACATGTCTTGGCATTTCATTAGAATTGGAGACAATTCTAATGAAATACCAAGATGTGTTTTCATGGAAAATAAGAAAATATGCTATATGTGTGGTGTTTCGTGGTGCTATATTGTTTTCTGCCACCTCACATATTCATACCCAGTGATTAGGTCGTATTGACAGGATATAAAAAAAAATTCACGGCACCGTGTTTCACGGCACATATACGAACTGTGTTGACGGCATAAATATTAGTGATAGTTGTATCTAACAAAATGAAGACTAATATATGACTACATATAGTTTTTGTTTTTTATGTATCTAAATCAGTGGGTAGACTTCTTTTTTATGATGCACAATATTTACACATGATTGCGCATGCATTGCCAATGCACAGTTGCACGTTTCTGGCGCATGCATCAATTGTTGTTACGAGTTACGAATAGTTAATTATCTATATAATTATGATACCATCTTCTAACCAAGTCGGCCGCCTATGGACCATACAGTCGACTGTGACGTATCGGAGAACTCACCAGCTGAGGAATGGGGCTTATGTGCTTCATTGATGGAATGGTGAACTATGCAGATCCTGACCAGACTGTGCGGATGCACAGGCTGATCAGGATCTGCACAGCTCACCACTCCATAAATGAAACACCCGCCATGCTCCTAACAAGCAATATAGATCTATATATCTACACTGGTCGCAAAATCCATACGCCCCATTTCTCCACATATTAGACTGTGACGTACCGAAGACACTCGCCGGCCGAGGTGATGACTAGGATGTTGATGCAGCCCTGGCTGTCCCCAAACAGGATCAGGCACTCATCGTGGCCCGTAGAGCTGGAAGACAAAAACGTAGTAAATATATTCTAACTCCTATTCCGTAACTGGTCAAATGGGACTTATAGCACTTGTGGCTGGTCTAGCTCCTGATCTGAAACTGTGACGGAGGAAATTGGGCCTACCATAATGACCCTAAATATTTGGACACCATTTGTTTTGGAAAACCCCTATAAATAGGGGTTTTCCAAAACAAATTGTATCCAAATACATTGATATTGTGATAAACCAATACAGTACAATCATACTAACCCTAAATAATTGGACACTTTTTGTTGTGTTAAACTATATATGTACACGGGTTTCCCAGAATAAATGCTGTCCGAATATATAGGGTTATTACGGGATATTATTTATGGCTGGTCTAGCTCCTGGTCTGAAACTATGACAGAGGAAATTGGGACTGTATTATTTATGGCTGGTCTAGCTCATGGGCTGAAACTGCAACTGGAGAAAAATGTCGGAAGCAAGTAAGGTGTCTTTATGATCGAATGGCGACCAGTGCAGATCCTGATCAGACTGCGCAAATGTGCAGGCTGATCCAGACCTACACTGTTCACAAATGCCACAATCCAGTCACAGCCACATTATCACAAAAACAACATACTGCACCTTCTTCAAAGGCTTTATACATAGAAAATTCATTTATAATGTATAACCGAGTGACTAATTAATCCTTAGACCGCTAATCACAAGAATGTCGTCTGCTGTTGCATTTATATCTTGCCTATGGCATAACAAATCTGGCTTTTTTTTTTTAACATACTACTTTTGACTACACCGCGTATGAATATCTGATGACTTAGCGTGGTTAAACCTTTAGCACTCGCTATGAAATTCAGACCACTGCCGACACATACATTTTCACCTGGGCAATTATATCCGAACGCAAAGTCTTTGCCTAAATTAAATGGACCGTATCATATAGGCCGTATAATCTCATTTTATCCCGTCAACACAGTGCGTATGTGCCGTGAAACACGGTGCTGTGAAACATTTTTGATATCCTGTCAATACGACCTAATCACTGCGTATGAATATGTGCGGTGGCTGGGATTATTTTTTGCATTTTAAAGCCATTTGTAGGTGTTGACGGGATAAATAGAATAGTAGGTTAGTGCCGTGAATGGGAAAAATATATGGCGCGGCTCGGAAACGGCAAAGCCTCGCCCATCCCGTTTCCTAAGCCTTGACAGATATTTTTTCCCATTCACGGCACTAACCTACTATTCTCAATATTCTTACCAGTAGTTGAGCTTCAAAGTCTTTGCCTAAATTAAATGGACAGTATCAATAGCAAGGTGCATGATCACGTGGTTACAACAACAACAACGTCGCCAACTCCAAAGTAAGTATTATTTGATATTTTCCTTAATATGCAACGGATTTTGATGAAATATGGCGCAGCAAACGCGTCTTTATGAGATGCATTTGGTGGCACAGGGAGTTTGGCACAGACTTATGTCGTTTTTGCAAAGAATCAATTTCATTCTTCGCAAAAGCGACAGAAGTTTGGGCGAAAATACAGAGACCACCAAATGCAGCTTAACAAGACGCGTTTGATGCGCCATATTTCATCAAAATCTGTTACGTAATAAGGACAATATAAAAGAATACGGCAATCGGATGGATTCTGGAAGTTTCAGTACTTGTTGTTGTTGTTAGTACCACGTGATCATACACCTTGAATAGGCCGTATAATCTCATTATTCTTACCAGTAGTCGAGCTTCAATGGCACTGTCTCCAAGCCACTGATCTGGCAGTAGGGCTCAAACGATGACAACTCGAAGAACTGGATCTCTCTATCTCTGTAACAATAAACATGTCCCAATAATTGTCACTGGAGAAGTGGGGAATTCTGATGGCCATTGCGATCAGTGTAGACTGTGATCAGACTGCGCATCTGCCGAGAAGTACATGTTCAAGTGATTGAAAATAATTCAATCAAAGGACGGAACGTCCTGACATTCTTTGCAGTATTTGTTTGTGGATGAAAAATAGACTAAAAATTAATCTACAGTGGGAAGTGTTTAGTAGGGAAAAATAAGCGCGGGAATTTCACAGCAACAACATGTTTTCAGAAACCTTATTGTATTCGTGCACCGAACCATGGAGTTACGAATCACGAATAATTGAGTATGACAGTTAATCGCCGCACCCTTAACTCTTTGCGTGCTAGCGGCGAAAATATCCGCCAAACGAATTAGGAGTATATGTATAAGTTTTATTTCTCTCTGTAAATATGTCTTGAAATTTCATTAGAATTGAGTCCTCAGGACTCAATTCTAATGAAATTCCAAGACATATTCATGATATTTACGGTGACTGGAGAAATACAAGAAAATATGATGAATTCTTGTCCGCTAGTTTTGAACTATTTATAGCCCACAAGTTTCCCAGCATGCAAAGTTAAACTACGGAAACATTTACAATAACATAAATTTAGCATAAAAAGCAAACAAACCATTTATCACACTGAAAAGGCGATCAAGCTGTTGAACTAATTTATGACGTAAGACCCGTGCTTTTAAAAAGTTCAACCCGCAAAATATGTGCTGCGACCGACATATGCTCATTTGCATAAAATCGGTCAGATATTAGATTGGATGTTGGTTGTAAAAATTCTTCGCTAACGCTCAAATAAAAACAAGAAATGTGGCCTGTCACCACATGAATGTTCCCCACCGACAGCCAAAGAAAGAAGACATTGTGTGACAAAGGTTGATAGGTAAAATAAGATGTTGATCACGGTATCATTCTCCTTAAGAATTTATCACAAACGGAGGGACAACTATTACAACAATGGCTGTGTGAAACATGAAGAAGTTCCGTGAAAGTAAACAAAAATTATAAGATAATTATCTCAAGTATGTGAATGACCTTGACCTTGACCTTGGGATTAACTGGGGTCAGAGGATAGTGGATCTGTCGCAACAAGATAGAGAATGGACCGTTCAGAAGAACACAAAAGTTCTGTGAAAGGACACAGAAACTATGAGAAATTTACCTCAATGTTTGTTACGTTTGTAAATGCTGTAAGTGTCCGACTTTGACCTTGGAGTTGGTGGGGGCCAGAGGATCGTATATTTACTAGTATAGTAGTTGTCAAAGTGTTAAAGTGTCAACAGTATTAAAGATTACAGGTCCATTAAAAGTGTATGCAGACTGCAAAACCAATGCTGGAGTGATGATACAAGCACTGTCTGCTAGATTGATTGTCAGAGTAAGACAATAGTCATTGACAACTTACCCCGTGCCCACAATGAACTTGTTGTAGTGGGGCATAATTACGAAATCTGTGATCCACTTCGACTTCGACCTCACATTCTGTTCCGTATTCTGAAAATAGCATGTATATGTGGCTGTGACTGGAGAAACTTATGGGCCTTGCGTCCAGTGTAGATCCAGATCAGCCTGTGCGTCCGCACAGGCTGATCAGGATCTGCACTGTTCGCCATTCCATCAATGAAACATCTGTCATGCTTCTTACGAGCAGGCTACATACACGTGTGATATTGGATCGGGAGCTACACTGATCACACATCCCATAAGTCTAATTTCTCCAGTCCCAGCCACATATACATTATATATGGCTGTGACTGGAGGAACGGGGCTTACGCGACCAGTGTACATCCATATATACGCATCCGCAGTCTGATCAGGATCTGCACTGTTCACTATTCCATCAATGAAACTCCCATAATGCTTCTAACATGCAATACTAGTAGATTGCTATCAGGCTACATAGTGGCGGTGTCATTTGATTTGGATCTACACTGTTCACAAAACCCAAAAGCCCCATTTCTCCAGTCACAGCCACATATATGTATGGCACTGTTTGATTCAGCAGTGAAAACAAAACTTACAAATGATAACATTATGGTAACAATATGCTTATATGCGTGTCAATAAATATGACATCAGTCAATATGAAAAGTGATGGGGAATGGGTTGAACGTCCCAGCAACAGCTAAGGTCATATAGAGACAGGACAACAGTTTAAAGTCTCATCCAACAGACCAGTGGGATGCAAATACTATGAATATACCATGAAAGTATTTTTGATGCCCAAGGCGAGGTTTGAACCCACAACCTCCAAATTGGAAATCTGGTGTTCTGACCCCTAGGCCACAACCCATCCCTCAGTGAATAAGACTTCTGTAACTTCTGCATGCTTTATCGCACACTGGTAAAATTTGGCCATAGAACACGATACATATTCACTATGAAAATACACAGATCATACACAATTATTGAAGAAGCAATGGTAACAAGGACTCCAGATAAGGAATTAGCAATTGAGTATTAATTTTTGTCACTCCATCATTTCTGAAGCAATTGGGTATTTCAAAATTTTAATTGGGTAAAATAAAATCACACTACTGTTTACACATCAACAGACAGCAATTATTGAATAGCTTGCTTCGTAATGAAAACATGTCTTGGCATTTCATTAGAATTGGAGACAATTCTAATGAAATACCAAGATGTGTTTTCATGGAAAATAAGAAAAATATGCTATATTTGTGGTCTGTTGATTGTGTTGCATCATGATAAAGGTACCATAAAATTTGTATTGCTTTCTGATACTCGCTACTTCTGATTTCAATTGGGTTTTTGGCAATTATAATTGGGTATTTAAGCAAATACGCAGCTTATCTGGAGCCCTGGTAACTATGGTAAATTCATGTAATGGTGAGCTACGAGATAATTATGTACTTACAACAACAAATCGAGTCCGCTTCAGATCCAGAGCCGGCGACCAGAAGGACACCATACCATCCTACAGTGAAATCTTGCCTTTATATTTCTCAATAAAAACATGCTTTGACAGCACTTCAGAATCATTTCCAATGGAAATGATTCGGAAGTGCTGTCAAAGCATGTTGAAAATTATTCTAAAGTGCTGTGAAAGCATGTTTTTGATGATAAAAATGGAAAATAGAAAAGAAACAGCAGACGACAAAAAAATTCAGATAGCGGTCTAAGGGTTAATTTATAAATAATTGACGACATCTAATTTCTGAGGCAATATATGAAGGAGCCAGCAGAAGAAGGAGGAGCCTAAGTCTTCTACTGACCCAAGCATAGACAGTCAAACCTGTGAATAAAGGCCAGCCATGGGAAGTAAAAAATCTGGCCTTTGTTCACAGGTGGTCTTTATTAGCAGGGTAATTGTGCCATTGGGACCGCAAAACTGTGGCCTTTACAGCCAGGTGATTGCTATTCGGAGGTGGTCTTTAGCACAGGTTCGACTGTATAGTGGGAAAATATTCAGCGAACAAATATTTACAAAAGATCAAGTACCACATTCATTCATTCAGCTTATACTTAACTCTTTGCATGCTGGGAAATTTGCGGGCTATAAATAGTTCAAAAATAGCAGATGACAATTCATTATATTTTCTTTTATTTCTCCTTATAAATGTCATGAATATGTCTTGGAATTTCATTAGAATTGTGTCCAGAGGACACAATTCTAATGAAATTTCAAGACATATTTACAGAGAGAAATAAAACATATACATGTAATCCTAATTCGTTTGGCGGATATTTTCGCCGCTAGCATGCAAAGAGTTAAGGGTGGGAATTGGCTCGAACACCTTCCATACCCCGGATATAGCCCAGTAATAATCCAGGCCGATGGTCGTCGGCCTGGTTTATATTTCCGAATTTTGATAAATGTTTCAGTTATTCAGGCTCCATACTTATGTTGATTTTGTGAAGAATTTATTTCCGTGTTGGTAGCACGGAAATTGATTCATCGCAAAAACGAGAAAAGTTTGGGCCAAAGTACAGACACCATACCACCAAATGCAGCTTAACGTGTTTGATGCGCCAGATTTCATCAAAATCCGTTACATAATATGGACAAAATAAAAGAATATGTTCTTTGAATGATTATCCGACAGAGGGCTTTTGGAAGTTTCAGTACTTGTTGTTGTTGTTGTAACCACGTGATCATACACCTTGATAATATACACAATATAATACAATTATTGAGTTTTATAAACTTTATGTTGCCACATTTACTAAACATGGTTAAAATACTTTTATTGTGAAATACAGAACGAGAACAATTAGTTGCATATTGTGATGCTTTTGCCAATATGTATTAACCCTTACAAGCTGTTTCAGTTTTTTTTTCATTTTTCTTTTTCATAAACAAAATGGTTTGAAAGCACTAAATATAAATGTTTTAAAGTGCTGTCAAACCATATTATTATTGAGAGAAAACACAAAATAAGAAACAACAGCAAACGATAACTTTCATTTCCCACATTCAAAGGGTTAAATCAATCATTAAATGTTGCA
Organism: Conchocele bisecta; assembly: GCA_029237695.1. NCBI lineage: Eukaryota > Metazoa > Mollusca > Bivalvia > Lucinida > Thyasiridae > Conchocele > Conchocele bisecta. The sequence continues at coordinate 21,096,755 of CM055274.1, read as the reverse complement.
ATAAGTACAACACTATATTTAACACTGATGTCAGTACATGTATAGTATATACAGTATATTTCGCCATCCTATTACCAAGCCCACCGCCTGTGAGCCATGGCAGCATGTATTACCACAAACACCACCATACCTGGCTACAGGCGACAAAGTTTCCGTCAGGCGTGTGTGTGATCCTCAACACGGGGTCCCTGTGGGGGATGGTCTCTATCTTGGCAGGCAGGTGGAAGGCGACTTCCCTGGCGCGCAGGTACGAGTCCTCCTTCTCGGCGTACTCGAGCTGCATGTACGTACAGAACTCGTCCCACGTGATACAGCCCTCCGACGCCCAGTCTATCTTCATAAACAGCGAGTCAATCTGGGCCTCCTGTGATATAAATAGTTGATGGATTTACATTTATTGAGCATAGGCTGCATATGCAGCCTATGCTCAATAAATGTAGATCCATCAATAGATAGATATCAGGGGACCGTTTCCCTAAACTTAGTACCACTAAAATGTTCGTAAGTGCAACTTTAGGATGGAAATTTAAATTTATGAATTTACATTTATTCAGCATAGGCTGCATTTCAGCACCAATAAAAAAATGTAATTAGAAGTATTTTTGGCAAGAAAATAAAAAATTTACGAAATTTCTTCAAAAAATATTTTTTAAAAGAGAGCAACATTTTCATTGTTTAGGAAAAAAATACTTGGGGTTTTGACAACATTCTGATTCCAAAAAAATGATTACCCATCGAAGATTTTTACAAGGAACAGACAGCACATAGTGACTATTTTTGCACATGTTCTGGGATAAAAATTCACCTTAGACAAGGTAAGTTAGGATAATAATGCATTTATTCTTATCATGAATTCAGTAAACTTGTTTAATAAATATCATATTATCAACACCAATGCAAGATCGGCTACGTAATACATTGACAAAAGTAGGAGTGTCGGACTGGAGTGAAGTGCTGTATATACAACATGCTGCCGGGGACACTAACCCAGGTGTTGGAATGCTTGGCAATCATGATACAAAATTCTGGTCACACGTGTACAGGGCTTCCGTAGCCTATTTCACTAACACTGCACAGTATACTTATCTCGCAAAGTATACTTTGAGGGAGAAATTTTCAATTTTAGGATAAATTAATTATTTTGATTATATACTAAATTTATTACATTATCACAGCCATCTTGGCTGTGATAATGTGATAAATTCAGTATAATAATTCTGCATACTTTTAATCATCAAATATATGCAGTACATGTAGTAAGTTCTATATGACAATGCATTTCGGAGAAAATAAATGATTACTGCCTCAAAGTATACTTTGCTAGATAAGTATACTTTGCAATTTTGATGAAATCGGCTACAGATATTGATCTTCCAATTTATAATATCTCAAATACACTATCATTGCTAAATTATACTAAAATGGTGAGTGCACTTCCAAACTTTTCTCTTACAACATTATGGTATAAATGGGTGTAAGGAATTTATGCTGAAGACGCGCAATTTTTTGAAATAGTATAAGTGGAATAACTTTGTCTTACAATGATGTACTTACATACTGAGATTGACAGTGTTTAAACCTTAGATTTATGACATGAGAATGCGTGTGGCTGTGCTTCAGAGATGGTCACCAAGCAAATGAGACAGGGACACGGGAGTGGGAGGTTACATGGGGAATCGCCCATGCCTTTCCCAACCCTCACAATTTCCCTCTCACATTCCGTGGACGGGGGGAGTCGCCCCCGAGCGGCGTAAATGGATAGTGAACCACTTAGTTGAACCATCTCGCCGAGACAGTTCAAATGAGTGGTAACAACAAAGACTTTCATTGAGCTATAAAGATGTAATGATTTGAAATTCCAAGACATATTCATGATATTTACAAGGAGAAATAAAAGACAATATGATGATTTTTGTCCGCTATTTTTTAACTATTTATAGCTCACAAGTTTCCCAGTATGCAAAGAGTTAAATTTACCCTTCAAATTCTCCCAACCAACCAACCAGAAGAAATAAAGAAAATGGAAAACCTGTTTGAAATATTTATACCTGTGAATCAGTCATCATGGGTTAACCATATTGAGATAAAGGCACCAAACATGAAGTCACCCTGGTTGTATGATACATGTATACATGTACGTACCCTATTTCCGCTGACCGCGAGTCGACTCTTAAGAAGTTTTTTGAACTCGCTGAGCTCGAGTTTGCCATTCTTGTTGGTGTCGGCCTCGGCAAATCTTTTCTTCAGCTCCTCTAGGGCTTCGATGTTGATCCGCTCTTCAATCTGGAGAGTATATAGAGTATATGGATTATGGAGTATATGGATTATAAGGTAACAAGCTATGCATTGACCGAATACACACGGACTGGTCGCAAGTTGCCGTATCCTTCATTGACTACATATAGTTTTATCACATATTGGCTCTAATATGTGGCTGTGGTTGCAGAAATCGCGCTTATGTGTTTTGTGACCAGTGTAGCTTCTGATTAAATAGCACTCCAGTAGCTTCATAACATTCTATAGTGCTTGTTTGAAGCATGACAAGTGTTTCATTGATGGAATGACGAACAGTGCAGATTCCGATCAGACTGTGCGGATGCACAGGCTGATCTGGATCTACGCTGGTCACAAAACCCATATGCCCTATTTCTCCAGTCACAGCCACATATGATATGTAATGCATTGATTGATAATTTTCTCACTAACTGAATGAAGTTTCATGTCTGTTTAACAACAAAGTCATATACAGAGGGCAATGCACATGTATGAAAGAAAGCTAACCCTTAGACCACTACACACAACAATTGTCGTCTGCTGTTGCTTTTATATCTTGCCTTATTTCTCAATAAAAGCATGTTTTGACAGCACTTCAGGAATCATTTCCAATGGAAATGATTCCTGAAGTGCTGTCAAACCATGTTGTAAATTATTCTAAAGTGCTGTCAAACCATGTTTTTGATGATAAAAATGGAAAAATAAACAGCAGACGACAAAAAATTAAGATAGCGGTGTAAGGGTTAATGATGGAATGTCCCAGCAACAGCAAAGGTCATATAGAACTGGACCTCAGTTTCAAATCTCATTCACAAGACCATTGGGATGGAAATACTACGAAAGTAGTTTACATGCATATGACGGTGATTGAACCCATGACGTTCGGTATTGAAGTCCAATGCGCTACCAATAAACTATAAACCCATCCCCACACAATGTGTAATGGGAGTGACTACTGCAAATACGCGAGAGAAGTCATGAGATTTTGCGAATGTGCAATTTTTTATGAAAAATATTTACAGAAACTATGATATTTTCTATAACATCGGAAATTGATGAAATGATACTATTCCGCATTTGCTCTGAACATTTTGTGAAATTTTCTAATGTGTTATTGTCTTGCACAATTTGATATACATTTTATATGTTGCTGTCAGTCTTGATTTTAGTGCAGTCACACATTTTCTTCAGAACAAAATTACATGGCTCGTCTCAAGTTTGAACAGGGATGAAGTTACAATTTCCTTTCAACACTACAATGACAAGTGTTTAACCCTTACAATGCTGAATTAATTTGTGTCAGCTGCTGAATATTTTTTATTTTTCCATTTTTCTCATCAAAAACTTGGTTTGGCAGCACTTTAGAATCATTTCCAATGGAAATGATTCTAAAATGCTGCCAAACCATGTTTTTACTGAGAGAAAAGACAAAATATGAATTATCAGCAGACACTATTTTCCCGCAATCTAAGGGTTAAGCAAACAGCTGTTTATGGTACTTTTCTTGTGAGAGTGTGCCGTCTCAAGTGCGGTATATTAAATTGATTGTGAAATTTGAAACATAACAAAATGAATCGGTGAAAAGGTTAAGAGCTGAATCAGATACCAGAAAAGTGTAACACTTTATGTGGCCCAAAAGAATAGAGGATTGGTGTGGATATATAGTGCAAAGGTACCACATACCTTACAAAGTCTGCGACCAGCGTAGCCCCTGATCAGACTACGCATCCGCAGAGTCTGATCAGGGGATATCAGGGGCGTCGGAACAAGTCTGGCAGGTCCGGCCACTGCCGGATCAATAATTTTGACATATTTGTAATTCATATAAAAAAAGGAATGTAAATATTTTTTTCGGCAATTTTGCTCATTTCTCATCAAAAGTGTATGTTGTTACCACTCAGTTGAACCGTCTCGGCGAGACGGTTCAACTGACTGGTAACAACATACACTTTGGGTGGGTAGCGGGGGCACCCAGTAGATTCGCCGGACCAATCTTATGATGATTCCGGCGCCCCTGGCTATGCTGTTCAACATTCAGTCATTGAAGTAAGTTGCATGCAAAGGTACCTTACAGTGCAATGACTGTGAACAAGTTCACGTTCTTTTCAATGAAAATCAAAGTTATGTTTGCCCATCCATAGCATAAAATATTATCTGATAAATAGAATGCCATTATAGTGTCTTTTGATCAGGCTCGGCTCGACAACGGTAGGAATTCCTCGGCGAGCCTTGCCTAATAAATTTGACATCAAGCAACACTAGCCTGGCATTCTCTATGTACGTATACCTCTGATGTATCGCCAAATTTCTGAGGAGTTCTAGCACCACGTGACGCAAAATTATCATCATCAACATCATCACCATACCCCACCCACCTCTCCAGATTCTCGCTGATTACCGACCGCGCTAGAATAGTCTCACTAAAACTGATCACACTCGAAGTTGCTCTCTCGATCTCGGGCATACTCTCTACACGCTGAACCAGCCGTCCCATCTCGGTTAGAAAAGTCTTATTTGGTAAGTAAGAATTCCTGTGAATTCTTGAATAATAACTGTTTTTGCGATGATTCATTTTGTATTCTTTGTAAATTTACACAAACTTTTGAGGTTGGTTTAATTCCTTTTCACAAATGAGTAGCTGAAGATTAATTGCGAGCAATCTATTCTCAGACAGTTTTCAGGCAAGAGGAAAAACAATATTTCATTTCCTATTCTGTGTCACATTACAATATAGCACACAATTTTGAAGTTCACTTAATTCCTTTTCACAAATGAGCGACTGAAGACTGTGAGCAAACTACGGTATTCTCAGACAGTTTCCCAGCAGAATAAATGATACTGTATTTCATGTCTTATTCCTCGACACTTTTGAAACAGCTTAATTCCTTTTCACAAATGATCAACTGAAGATTGCGAGCAAACTGTTCTCCGAAATATATGTTTTTCTGATTCTGTCTCTTTCTTGGACTAGTGAGGCTGAGGGCGTTGTATGTGGATGGGACTGGAGAAATGGGGCTGATAGGATTTGTGACCAGTGTAACTTCTGATCAATTAGCACGCTCCTGTAGCCTGATAACAATATAATTAATTTCCTTGTTAGAAGCATGATTTCATTGATGAACTGGCGAACAGTGCAGATCCTGATCAGACTGTGCGGATGCACAGGCTGATCTGGATCTACACAGGTCGCAAAACCACTAAACCTAAAATCCATAAGCCCCATTTCTCCAGTCACAGCAATACATTACTTCACCATCCAATAATTAATTAAATCGTTTTATACGTTTCACGGAAATATTCCAGGCAAAACACAACAATACTATATTCCAGAAACAATATAATCCAACAGGAAGTGTTTGGTGCTCCCCCACCCAGTGAAAGTTCAATGTGAAATCATGGGCAACATGGCCTTGCAACCTTATCATATTTTATAACCTCCTGTGAAGTGTTTGCCAGTGCATCAGAAAGAAATATAGAATATATATGACACCGTTATCATAACCATTAACCTGTATATCATACAAAATATTTATTGTTTTAATAATTATAATCAAGTTCAGGTGAAATATACATTAACGATTATCCATGATTTTAGTCAAAAACTGAATATGTATGCAGTAACAAGACATTTAAAACTACATGTACATACTCATGTACTGTTGTAACTAATAGCCATATATACATGTATAAACGGCATACATGTATACAAGAGCCTATGGGTGAAAACAGGGGCCGTACGACATATGCACCAGCATAGAAAGGGCCCTTGTCGTTCACCATTCAATCACTATGTTGACAGCGCATGTGAATTTTCTCTAATGGAGAAGATTCTCATGCACTGCCAAAACATGTTTTTCGGCTAAGAAACAAGGTAAAAATCGGGCGGTACAGTAATGAATCAAAATCAACACTTGTTGCAAATGTTGTAAGGTCACTTTTCTCAGCCAGCTAACGATATATTGTTACATTTTAATTGCCTCACGAGCATGATAAATAGCATGATAAAATTACCGTAAAATGATATGCAAATGAGTTTATGCAAATTTCATCTTTCGCTTACCTGGAAGGAATATTTTGCCCTTGGATGGCATATCAGTAATTTAGATATATCCATTATCAATCACACTGATGGGGACTAAAACAAATTCCCAAGAAATTTACATGTCTAAAATCAGTAATAACGCGCGAAGCCAGTCCAAATGACAAATATTAACACTAACAAACCATCGAAGAAGAGTAATAAATTCCGCAAATGAAGTTTATAGGGCGACTTGAAACAAGAAAACACTGATACTGCGCTAGTCATAAACGATCAAATTGCCCCTCGATGTAATGTTGGTTACCAGTCAACATGACACGCCTATAAACTAGGATAATGAATGCAGAATCAGGTGTTACATAATGATGTTACAAAAACAGGGGGTCTGACATGTACATGTGTACATACATCTAACCATGTCACCCCTAAACAGCCAACATTGAGTTTTCCATGCTAATTTTCAGACTACATGTATTGCATTAACCCATGGGATACAGTTACACATGTATTGTTTTATGAGAAAATAAATCTGTATTTTCTATATTTCATCTTGAAAGTATATGTTGTTACCACTTGTTTGAACGATCTGAATGAGGCGGTTCAAATGAGTGGTAACAACATATACCTTCATGGAGAAATAAACAAAATACTGAGATTTTTTCACAAAACTTAACGTATCCTTAGACTGAAAAGGGTTAATAAAAAAATGCTGAATGTTGTCTTAATTGACAATACTCAAGGTGCATGATCACGTGTTACAACAACAACAACGTCACCCACTCCAAAGTAAGTATTATTTGATATTTTCCTTAATACGCAACGGATTTTGATGAAATATGGCGCAGCAAACACGTCTTCATGAGCTGCATTTGGTGGTCCAGGGAGTTTGGCACAGACTTATGTTGTTTTTGCGAAGAATAGATTTCCGTGTCGCAAAAACGACAGAAGTTTGGGCGCAAATACAGAGACCACCAAATGCAGCTTAATTAACAAGATGCGTTTGATGCGCCATATTTCATCAAAATCCGTAATAAGGACACTATAAAAGAATACGTACTTTGAATCAGATGGATCTGGAAATTTCAGTACTTGTTGTTGTTGTTAGTACCACGTGATCATACACCTTGATACTGACAAACACTGTAGATCATGATGAGAGGCATCAACTCTTTGCATGCTAGCTAACATCCAACAAATTATGGACATGTTCGTATTTCTCTCTGTAAATATATCTTGGAATTTCATTAGAATTGTGTCCTCTGGACACAATTCTAATGAAATTCCAAGACATACGGTATTCATCTTATATTATGTATAGGGAGAAATAAAATAAAATGTAACAAATTGTTGTCTGCTATTTTTGAACTATTTATAGCCCACACATTTCCCAGCATGCAAAGAGTTAACCCATTATAGACCGGATACAATTGCAATAGTATACAAATTTGAAGATTTACCCCGCTATTTTCTCTATTTCTGTTCAAAATTATATATTGTTAGCACTCGTTCCGGCCTTCAGCCAGTAATGTTTGACTTTTAAAAGTTTATACCACAATTCTAACATTTCACACCTATTGTTATGACCTTGACCTATAACATCTGTCTGTCACGCATACTGCTCACCTTATAGAATCGGGTCGATGCCTCGTCATAGTTGTATGTTCTATCTGTGCCCTCCTTATGGGCATAACCTCCAACATATACACACCGCTTAAAGAAACACTCCAACTTAGTTTGTACACGTAATTTATCCAGAACCATTTCCATGGTTACAACTTACAAACTTATTACAGAGCTACATCACTTGTACCGTGTCTGATTTAAAATTTCCACATGTGGCATAATTATCAACAATGGCTTTGCACAAACATTACCCATTACGGCGATTTTTTTGCTATTTTCCTCATTTCTCCTCTAAAGTATATTATAGGAATGAATGGCCTTTTTGTGGAATTTATCGGGGTATAAACTTGGAAAAGTCGCGGGAATACTGGACGAAGGCCGGAAGGCCTCGTCCAGTATTCCCGCGACTTTTCCAAGTTTATATATCCCCGATAAATTCAACAAAAAGGCCATTCATTCCTTATAGTTCCAGCATTTGAAATAAATTCATCAAGAAAATGTGTTTATTTTCCGTTTTCTTAAGAATTATTTTAACTGCGCCTCACGGTTACGGAAAGTAGTTCGGCGTGGGAGTTTACTGGGATATAAATTTTGAACAGAGACTGCTACGAGCCAATGAAATGTTAGGGAATTGTGTAAATATTTTTGTGCTGGAATTATACTGTTATCACTCATTCAACCATCTCATTACAATGTGCCATGGTCCTATATATTACCTTTTGATCAAAATAAATTATCAATAAGGTAAACTCAAAATAACAGGCACTAAAGTGACACCAGATGCATATTACCCTCAGATACAGAAACAAATTGACTTTAAAAGAACACAAACAAAATATTTTCCAAACTATTTGTCACAGACCTTATTCCAGATATTTCAATGAACAAATCCAATGCGGAAAGAGAAATAACAAACGGCGCTCAAATTCACATAAAATTTAAATAGCAGGAAAGGTTACAATTTAACATTGGTAATAATTGTGACACATGCACGCAATCCAACAATATCCAGCAATATCTGGTTCTCATTCTCTGAATTACTACAATCAATCATTTTAAAATCCCAAAGGTCAATAATTTCCAGTTTTTAACAAAAACCAACCAATCAGAATCACAGCTGGAGCGAACCCTTGAGAGTCATTTAAAACCCACTGTATTTGGAATACACCTTTATGGGTGCAATTTTGAAAAAATAATTTATTTTTATTTTTGTCATTTCTCAATGAAAGTATATGTTGTTACCACTCATATGAACCGTCTCGATGAGACGGTTCAAATGAGTGGTGACAACATATACTTTCAAACAGAAATAGAGAATTAGTTCTCAAAATGTTCAAACTACTGTAATTGTATCTAGCCTATAATGGGTTAATGAACCAGATAAATGGTAGCCCAGCTCTGATATGTTCTCCCTGTAGCCTGATAACAATCTATATCGGTTGTAACATTGAAGTATGAGTAACGGGTGTTTCATTGATAGAATGACAAACAGTGAAGATCCTGATCAGACTGTGCGGATGCACAGTCTGATCTGGATCTACACTGGTTGCAAAACCCATAAGCCCCATTTCTCCAGTCACAGCCAGAAATAAGTATTATTAATACCGGAATCAAATATTTCACCCTTTCAAGGGTTCTTCATAAATCTTCACTGTCGCTGAATACTGCATTATAATTGAGGCAAACAACGTAACATTACCTACGTATTGTTACAATAGTCAAAATTTGGATTTTATACAATAAAATGTATTTAACCTTAAACACACAGAATGAATTAGTTGAGACGTCAATTGAAACGTTTAATGAGGATATAACAGCTTGAAATTAATGTAATTTTAATTCAATTTCTGCTCAAGACAAAATACTCACGACTCGGATCACAGGTAGAAGACTCAGACATATGTGACAAAATTTACTTTAAAAAAATCCCATTATTTGACCCTGGTGTCGTACTGTACATTACTGTGCATGATAGTATGAATTCACACGTGAAATTTGGTGGACATCGGCCATATACTATTGGAATTATATAGTTTAGCTGGTATGACATTGAACTTGGTCAGACGCACCTCATATTCAATCGGTGTCTTTCCCTGATCAATATGAATTCGCATGTGAAGTGTGGTGGACATTGGCCATATTGTATTCAATTTATTGTGCAGGAATGACAATATTGCGGAATAAGCAATAAAGTTTTAGCAGGTGGTGACCTTGAACTTGGTTGGACAAGCTACACTTTCAAGAGTTGTCTTTCCTTAATCGATATGAATGCACAGGTGAAGTATGGCGGACATTGGCCATATTATTGGAGTTATTCTGCGGAAACAACAAAATTTATGTTAAAATTTATATTTAGCTGCTGTGACCTTGAACTCGATCAGACAAACCCCACTTTTCAATAGGTGTCTTTCCTGATTGATATATAGTGTTAAGAGTTATCGCGCAGAAACGAAAACAGACAGACAGAGAGACAAATGGACAACCAGGGTCAACACTATAATATAACCGGTGTGCCCCTGCAATGATAGTTGTCAGTTGCAGGGGCATACCAGTAACAGGTTTTCCTTAAGCAAGTTAAGCAGTAGCCGATTTCACCAACATTGCATTGTAACAAAGTATACTTTGAGGGAGTAATCATTTATTTTTCATGAAATGCATTATTTCATATAGAACTAACAACTGCATATATTTGATGATTAAAAGTTTGCAGAATTATTATACTGAATTTATTACATTATCACAGCCAAATTGGCTGTTGGCTGTGATAATGTAATAAATTCAGTATAATAAAAATTAATAATTTTATCCTAAAATTGAAAATCTCTCCCTCAAAGTATACTTTGCTAGAAAAGTATACTTTGCAATTTTGGTGAAATAGGCTACAGATCATGCCCAAATGCATATGCTAATGTAGCTGCACGATTTCCGCCTTATAAGCAATAGGTTCACTATATCGCAACACCACAGTCAACGGTATAAATTTGCGGAATAACATTTCCATTTCGCGCACTAAAATGTAGCAATAATCTGCAGGGCGTCAACGTTCATACTTCGCTATATCATTATTGATATAAATTTATACAATATGAGACAAAACTATTATCATAAACTCACATATTAAAGCGTATATTAACAAAATTATTAGGTCACTTTCCAAATGTAGAAAATAAACAAAGAACGCTTCAAACACAAATTTAGAAATACTACTCCGTCATAACTGTCATGTAATGCAATGTAATGTAATGTACGTATAGTTATGTATTCATTTCAAATGTCATTTGAATAATGCATTCAGCAAGAAAGCTTGTACCGTAGAGCCTCTCTAGACCGGACAACGAGCAAGATTGGTGTTCTTCAGTATCAAATTTGGAAATACACATGTACTACTTTGTCAAAACACTAATATAATGCAATGTATTGTAATGTAATTAGAGTTATGTACTCAGAACAAATGCTAATGGTAATACCGTAATAACCCGGAATATTTTCGGACACCATTTAATTTTGGAAAACACATAAAAATATATGATTTCCACATAATAGAGATTGTGCCAAAGTTCAGGGTTAGTATGGCAGTACTGGTTTTATCAATGTATTCGGACACAATTTGCTTTGGGAAACCCCTATTTAATAGGGGTTTCCCAAAGCAAATTGTGTCCGAATATATAGGGTTATTACGGTACTGCATTTTATATTTTACCTCTCTCAAATGTTGAAGATTTTCACCAGCTATAGACACTCTCACTTTCACGTAAGGCCGAATTTGAATAGAATTGGATGTGATTTTGTCTGGCATACTTAATTTTACCACTTCGATAGTTGCCATGTAGTAGACATACATACGTACACTCCATAGAATTTACTTCCAGAAATTCTACCTACAAGTTAACCCTTGAAAGGCATGAAACAAAAAATTGTCATCTGGGTGCTGTTTTATTAACCCTTACTACGATGAATTAAATTTTGTCGTCTGCTGGAAATGTTTTATTTTCAATATTTCTCGATAAAAACCTGTTTTGGCAGCGCATGAGAATCGTCTCCGCTGGAGACGATTCTAATGTGCTGTAAAAACAGGTTTTTTGTTAAATATTAAGGCAAAAATGAAAAACAGCTGACGACAATTTTCGTCTCCCGCGTAGTGAGGGTTAAACTTCACACAACTAAAATGTTTGTAAGTGCAAATTTAGGATAGTCTGGAAATTTCAATTGATGGATTTACATTTATTGAACATAGGCTGCATACTGTATAGCCTATGCTCAATAAATGTAAATCCAATAACTATTTACAAGAAAACGTTGTTAATGTGCAATTATCATAATTTTGAACTTTTTAGTCGTACAAAGTTTAGTGAAACGAGCCCCTGCTGTTTTATTATATTTTGTCTTCTTTCTCAATAAAAACATGTTTCACAGTCATTTAGAATCGTTCCCATGGGAAATGCTCAGCATTGTAAGCGTTTAAAATACCTATAATTAATAAAAAATTGTATTATGTAAAATCCTTTGAAATCACAAACTGACGATAACAGCATAAACAATACATTGTAACAGACTGCAGTTGAACACTTCACGGCTGCAGTTGAACACTTCACACAGTAACAGTAATCTTTGATATGATAACAAACGAATTGCTCCATTGATAACAAGTAATGAAAGGTGTTTCGGCACGTTTGTTTCAACGAGATAGATTTGACTTTTCAACTTTTAGAAGATTTATAAACAAATACCAATCTTCGTAACAGATAACAAAATGTTGTGCCCATCAGCGCTCCAGATAAGGGATTAGTAATTGAGTATCGTCACTCCATCATTTCTGAAGCAATTGGGTATTTCAAAATTTTAATTGCGTAAAATAAAATCACCCTACTGTTTACACATCAACAGACAGCAATTATTGAATAGTTTGCTTCGAAATTAAAACATGTCTTGGCATTTCATTAGAATTGTCTCCTTGGAGACAATTCTAAGGAAATACCAATATGTGTTTTCATGGAAAATAAGAAAAATATGCTATATTTGTGGTCTGTTTATTGTTTTCTGCAGCACGGTAAAGGTACCACAAATTTTTTATTGCTTTTTGATACTCGCTACTTCTGATTTCAATTGGGTTTTTGGCAATTTTAATTGGGTATTTAGGCAGCTTATCTGGAGCTCTGGTCCATTCAACTTGAACTACAAAATGGGAAACCAGGGGCTGGAAAAAGAAATCTTTCAACGTCTGTATATAAACAAAAAACTTTTGCGGTAACATATTGAATGATTATGATGAACCACAAACACAACTATGTCAACATCATGGGTTTGTGGTTCATCTGCATCATTAGCATCGTTCAACTTCTGTGACCCGTGTAGACCCAGATCAGTATGTATGTTTGGCAGCCTGATCAGGGTTTACACTGGTTGCCATTCACTCATGTTAGCAATATTTATGTTAATTAACCCTTTCACCGGAATCGACTATGATATGTTAATTTTCTGACCAATCCAATCATCAGAAAATGATTTTCAAAGTAGTTCATTTATGAAAAGGGGGTCTTTTTTTCATAATAAAATATTAACATTACTTGCAAAAAGTGCAGATCATGTGACACGGCTCGTCACAACACTATAGCGGGCTGTTACAGTGTTGAAAGGGTTAATACTGTGATGACCTGTAGCCTATTTCACCAAAAATTGCAAAGTATACTTATCTTGCTAATTACACTTTCAGGCAGAAATTTTCAATTTAAGGATAAATTTATTAATTTGTATTACCGGGTATACTGAATTTATTACATTATCACAGCCATTTTGGCTGTGATAATGTAATAAATTCAGTATAATAATTATGCATACTTTAAATCATCAAATATATGCAGTCGTCAGTTCTATATGAAATAATGCATTTCGGGAAAAATAAATGATTACTCCCTCAAAGTATACTTTGCTAGATACCGGTATGTATGCTTTGCAATTTTGGTGAACTCGACTACAGAAACAAAATGTTCACGCATGCACTAAAATACCTTTTATTAGGCCCTATTTTTTACTGAGAATTGACCAAGTAGTTGTAGACTGAAAACAAATTGCTGTATCAGACAGTTGCGCGAATAAAATGTATATACATGTCTGTCAATCCATATTGGGAAATTACCATTTTGCTGATGTTTTATTGGTTGAATAACATCATGTGACATTAACCCTTAGAATGCGGGAACCGAAAATAGTCGTCTGCTACTGTGTCATATTTGATCTCTTTTCTCAGTAAAAACATGGTTTGACAGCATTTTAGAATCATTTCCATTGGAAATGATTCTAAAGTGCTGTCAAATCATGTTTTTGATGAGAAAAAATGTAAATCAAAAATAAACAGCAGACGTCAATTTTTTATTCAGCATAATGTAAGGGTTAACATATGATGTCAATGCGAAGAAACAAAATCTCCATTGGAGATAATACTCATGTACTGTCAAAGAAAAATGGAAAATAAAAAGTAAGCAACAGACATTAACATTTAATTTATCATGCATGGGCTAAAATTTAAACATTAAAGGTACATTCCCACTCAGAGGGCACAAACTGTTCTTTATAGGAATTAAATAAGTGTATATTTGTGTCACTATTCCATCAGTTCTAAAAATTACGAGTGCACGCTATACAGATATAATCATTTAGTAATATTTATTTTACTGATAGTGACGCGCGGTGGTATCAGGCCTTTTTCATATGCAAATGAGGCATGATATTTTTTAATTATTTATACAAATTAAATGCCTCACCTGAAAAAATAGTGTTTTCGATAAATTATAAAGTATGATCATTAATTGCACATCAAAATATAAATACAGAGAATAATTAGTAATGTCCGTTAACATTTTAAGGAAACACGGTTATCGCCCCTGATATCAGTGTGGATATTTACCTCGGATATAAAATGTATAATAATGCCAATCATTATGTGGTGAAATGGTGAATGAATGTTTATTTTGCCAGGAAATGTCTCTGATGATGTCTCTGATCTAAAGAACATTTTGTGCCTACTGAGTGGGCATGTACCTTTAACTCAAAACATTTCAAACAAGCTTAGATACCAAGGAATGAATAATTGGGCCATAAGCACGATAAGGAAAATTGCATATCTGTAGGTTTTAATTAACAAAGAAATCAATTTTGGATAATACTTTGAAAACCCAATACAGACATAATAATCCATGAAGTATTTAAGTTAAAATTTTAATAAACTGAAGTAGGCTTTAGAGTCTCAACTTCGAGTCTTCGTTTACTCAATACTTTACAGTCAAATGACAAATAGAAAGTTAATGTCATACAATGACAATACTCTGACATTAAATCATTTCATGCCCAAAAACCCATTCAGATATCTAAATTTACAAACTTTTTTTTTGTATTTTCTTCATTTCTCTATTACTCCAGTAAAGAAAGCATTTTTGGTTGGCAAAAATAGTAAAGAAATGAAACATATGGAGTTAACATGTTTTGAGCCTCCTAAATAACATAGGTTGGTCTCCCAAACTGTCCGAGGTGAGCGTTCGTCGTAAAATCTGAAAATCCAAGATGGCCGCCAATCTGAATATATTTTGGAAATATCTCGGGAACTAAGCCAGTTGCTACACATATGTTTCCGATGTCTACCTATAAGATGGTAATCACCATCATGTATTTCAAAATATGTGCTCTCAACACTGATATCTTACACCACGACGCCCACTATTATCGGTCTCATTTACACCATAATTCCCATTGTAACAACTTTGCGCTTGTGGTTATAGCACCAAATTGTTCCAGACACGAACATGCAATTAAAATGCAATAAGCCAGGTTTGGTTAGAAAACGCCTCAAGTAGTTCTTCTATATATAAATCGCTCTCTTGACGTTAGCATTGTTAAAAAGATGCTAGCCAATCGGATGCATAATTAAGCAATGGTTAAATACGCGTCACAAGCACCATTCGTCGCAGTTTCATCGAGACTGTAGCGAATGTAGCACGTTTTACTTTCGTACCAAATCGATAATTATATATTGCATATACAGATATAGTACTCTTCATATAGTGATTGTTGTGTGTAGACATACGACTGTCATATCAGTATTATGGATATGCAGGAAATGTGTCTCCTATGCCAGTAGGCATTGTCGGAAGAAGACACAGTAGTAGTATCAATGGGCCTAGATACCATACGAAACTGCAGTATGGGGTGTAACGATGAGATCACGACATGCGAATCGAACATCACTTCTGCACAAATCCCTTCTCTGAAGAAGACACAAACTCTCAGATCCGCCCAGCAAACATTTGACATCACATTCATTTGTTTTGCGATGAATGCGATCAGATATTTGATCAGAAAAAGCCTGTAGACAAATGAAATGCGTAAAATACCAAACAAAGAATCAATTCAACAGGCGGCAGCAGCAGTGAAGCAGTGATAAGCGACTTGGTGGCTGCTGAAGCCAGATATCACACCCCATGCTATTGCAAATTCTTCAAAATGCCATCTAATCGTAAGAAAGGGCGGCCCACATATGATTTAACAGCAGCATTTGACCGTCTGTATTCCTTTTTAAGGGACAACGATGTATGTCAGTACTCGTTGGAAAGAGTTGTTTGACAAACTTGCTGAATATCTCCCAGATTCTGTCAGAGTATGCTCCGAACGGTCAATGAAGAGAAAGATTCTCGATCACGGTAATGACATCATTATCACCTGCTTGCCCAGCAAGAATTTGGTAATATGTTTCCGAAATACCGGTTACAAGATTCTGAGTAGCGCTTGGTACCCACAGAAATCACAGGATCAAAATCAAGAGCGTTTACAATTTTGTCAAAACAGCTGCATCAATCGACAGGGAAGACATTAGGTCGATGGCATACGAAACAGATGTGTATGCCCCAGCAGACAGTGCGTACGACGATACAAATTCTTGATGTCACAGAAACACTGAATACATTCATGGACAATGTGATAAATACAGGGAAAAAGGACCTGAAATAGATAGGAAACAAAAATGCACAGTTATCAACCATGCAATAATCACTCACTGCCACTTGACCGCGGTCGTTTATTTCTATGATTCAGGTCGGACTATCAGTCTACGTGCACAGGCACGTGGGATCCATGCATCTTACGGATGTACTGTACGGTATGTGTGTGTGTTCCTCCCACAATGAAGCACGGCGCGATGAAGCATCTGCGATGCTACAAAACAGGCCTTCTGTAGTAGCACATTCATTCAGTCAGTTCGTATTTGACAATGCGGATTTCAATGTGAGAACTCTGGATGGTTATGGTACCTTCCACAGCATGTGAGATATCACGTGTGTGACACCTGAGAGTGCAATCACGAACACTGACGTTACTGAATGCATAAAGGTACAGCCGACGGCTGCTACCCTAGCGCAGGTGAACAAAGTGAATTTGCAAACATACACAGCTAGAAACACAAAAGGCATCGATGGTATATCAGTGAAGGATCTTGGAGACATCAGACGTCTGTCCTCAAAAAAGTCCTTATACCCTTTGCTAGACACGCTGTGGATGTGTGGTACTTGGCTAAAGGCACCAACAAACCCAAGCTGGAGTGGGTATATGGAGTTGGTAACAAACGAAAGCAAGGAGTACCAGACTTTCTAGGTTCTGGTGTTTGCTGCTGGGGAGTGTAGACGACACGGTCAGAAAACGTGTCTTGTCACATTCGATCTGCCTCTTTACACCAAAGCTGTGGACATGGTGACTGTTGCAAGCAGTGAGAGTGACTTGTCATCGATCGTGGTACGACTAGATGGGTTCCATTTACTGATGTCGTTCATGGGTGCCGTTGGTTACATAATGGGTGGCAGTGGTCTAAAGGATGTATGGTCTACCATTTATGCGACAGATTCCATAGAAAATATGATGACTGGGCATGCGTTTGCTTGAGCATTGCGTGCTCACTTTCTTACTCAGCTCACTCTAGCGGTCATTATCTTACAAGAACTGGGACTCAACGAGGATGAAAGTACCCAACTCGGTTCACTGCACAAGGCGGCCATGAATTCAACAGAAACTCCGGAAGACATTACAAAGTGCACACTCCTTGCTAAAGTATTGAGCAAAATGGCAGTTAGCAAGTTACATGCCATAGGCATCAGTCGCACAGCTAAGCTGTGGATGCAATACTACCCTAATGCACCGCTAATGCACCGCTAATGCACCGCTTTGTATCTGCCGAGCGCTGTGGAGATTGGGCATTACACCTCGAAACTGTACGTGATATGATGCCACATTTCCATGCAGACGGACATTTTGCATATGCAAAATATACACACCTGTATCTGCAGGAGATGTCCGAACTGGAAAACAAGATGGCAGCAGACGAGTTTAGACAGTTCACGTTGGGTTACTTCATGGTCAGACGCAGTGAAATAGTTTGGGTTGGAGTGTGGACTGATATGACAATCGAGAAGGTGTTGATGAAAGCCATGAAAACATATGGGGGTCTTGTTCGCGGTCGTGGCATGACGGATAGTGTTTTGAGTCTATGGGTTCTCGGTATGCTAGGTTGTTACGAACTTGGTCACCGCTTCGAAGAGTTTTGTGGCACCGATATCACATCGTCAGAACAGCATGTCGACCACAGAAAATCTCGATAGTTATGTGATGGACGTTGACAAATTAGTAGAATGGTTCACCTTACACCCACCACTGCCACATACCAGTGAGTTAAAGTCCATTGGTACTGGCGTAGTATGCGACGAGACTATTAACTGCGATTCTGCCGTAAAAGTATGGACAGATGCCATGACGAAAATGACGGGAATGACGTTTGGAAAAGTCAAGTACAGGAAAGAAAGAGTTCTTTCTCTGACTGCAGTTAGCAGCTCAATTAAGTTGCATGAGGAGATCATATCTCTCAATACCATGCGACTGTTCAACATAATTATTTGTCTGGTGAAGTCAGATGAAGATTTTGCCTTGTGTCTTCAGTATGAGCTGGCTACTCGTCCTGTGTCTCTGTTCAATGATGTATCAATGAGAAAAACCATCATGTACAAGGTAGTAGAGACAGCATCAGGGGTGTAATGTGAGGAAACCTGTCCGACCGACAGCACATACAGTGCAGTCTGCGTTTTTGTTCCACCGTAGACAACACTTGCAAACTCAACGCGAACGCAACGGTTTGCTGTAACGTTGTATACGTTGTTTAAACATATAATACGGTTCGTACACGTGTAATACACGTTGTCAAACCGTTTAGTTTAAAAGCGTTGTATACGTTGTTTAAACGTATAATACGGTTCGTACACGTGTAATACACATTGTCAAACCGTTTAGTTTAAAAGCGTTGTATACGTTGTTTAAACGTATAATACGGTTCGTACACGTGTAATACACATTATCAAACCGTTTAGTTTTAAAGCGTGTAATACGTTTAGCTTCAAGGCGTATAACACACTTTGGCGTATACATATGTAGCGAGGTGAAAGCGTTGAAACGTGTACAATCCTTTACCTGGAAGCGTGTAGCTATATGAAAGCGTTGAAACGTGTACAACGGTTACACGTTTTAACGCGAATACCTGTTCAGCCCCGATCGCTTCGAGGAATAGAAAGAGAAAGACACCGCATACTCTAGATATATATATATACACACACGAAGAACGATCTGAGCATGCGCATTCTACGCGATACACGGTTGGCATACCAAAACGTGTAATGCGTTAAAACCCGTGGAAACATGTTATACGTATAACACGGTTTCATCTGTACGGTGCTGTGTACATGTAGAAGCGTGTAACCGTTCGTCAAAGAAAGCGTTAAACCGTTTAAACGGTTTACCTTAGCGTTGTATACGTTTACAACCGTTGTACATGGATTACACGCTTTTGAAACTCAATGCATTGTTTACAACCGTTGTATACGTTTATAACCGTTGTACACGGATTACACGCTTTTGAAACTCAATACGTTGAGCACGGTTTGTTCGACTTTTGCGCATGCGCAAGAGTGGGGAAACGCAATGCATGGCCGAAAACGTATTACACGTAGACGACACACGGTTTGAAACGCAAGTAACGGAAACTCCACGGATACACAACGCACAACACTTTGTACACGTATAAACCCGGAACATTTTGACAGAAACGACTGTATGTGTTAGATGGTGGATACCTGCTGCGGCGAGTCGTTTGGCCACAAAACGGGATATACAATGATTTGTACAGAACTTATGTAGCATATGTACAGAAGCACTTTCCCAGAAACTGTCATGTCGTGTTCGATGGCTACGGTGATGCTCCCAGCACGAAAAGTGCACAACAAAATCGAAGGGCCACCAAATTCCATTCCACCGAAATACAATTCACTGATGAAATGCCAATCACCATCTGACAAGAGAGGTTTCTGTCAAATTGTAAGAAAAAGGCCAGGTTCATTCATGCTCTGACAGGACACTTGGAACAAGTGGGAATAGTGGTGAAACAGGCGACAGCAGATGCTGATACTTTAATAGTCAGTAGAGCAATGTCTCTGTCAGGTGAAAACGCTGTGGTAGTTGTGGGAACTGATGTTGACCTTCTCATCCTCATGATTCAACTTGCCGGGCCAAATGAAAATCTCTACTTGTCTAAGCTGGCAGTGGAAATACCCAAATAAGGTGTACACTATCGCATCAGTTCAGAAGAACATGGAACGCTTGAGTGGAAGTCTGTTTTTCATGCATGTAATGACATGTTGCGACACCACATCTGCCCTGTATCGACAAGGTAAGCAGAAAGCAGTCAACTTACTGCAAAAGCAACCCGACTTGCAGAAATGTGTGGACGTATTCATTGAGCCATCATCACCAACGGAGTCAGTCACGTCAGCTGGAGAAGACTTCCTGTTGGCCTTGTACGCTGCACCGAAGGACACGTTGACACTGAACGAACACAGACATTACTGCTTCCTGAAGTATCCAATACACATCAAGATCAAACTCGAAGCCTTACCACCAACATACGAGGCTGCTAGACAACATTTTTTGCATGCTTACCACCAAGTACAACACTGGTTAGGACATGAACTACCACCAGGAGAGTGGGGATGGGACTTAGACAATGGACAATTTCATCCAGTTCTAACCAGACAGCCTCCTGCTCCCCCTTAACATCCGAGTTTGATTTTGTGCAACTGCAAATGTGGCTGTGAGCGAGCTTGTGGTTGTCGGAAAGCTGGCCTTCATTGTTCGGTTCTCTGTGGCCAGTGTCGTGGTAGTGGTTGCGCCAACTCCGACATTCCAGAAATGGACGAAGATAACAATCATCCCCTGAATGAAGACAATGATCACGGACGGTTCAGATGACTCCAGTAATGAGGATGAATATGTCATGAGTACACCAAAACAGATGCCGCCGAATATTGATCAGTATTTCGGAGCATCCACTTCCGACATTACGAGACTATTATGAACGCGGAAGCGGAAACTAGTAACAGAGTAGTGGAGACACATTATCAGTTTATAAGTATGTGCCTGTGTGTGTTGCGGTTGTACTATTACCGTATAATACTGAACATTTAAATTTCAGATGACACTGAAACTATCTGGAATAAAACTCGCCCTCAAATCGGAACATCCAAGTCACGGGCATAGCCAAAAAACATATACACTTATAACTGATTCCGTGATTGGGATATTGTCAGAAATGTGTAGTTGGGGACTGTCAGCTTGAATTTTAATGTACGCGTGCCGTCGTTTGCGCGGTGTTGCGTGTTTGTCTTGTTTTCCTGTGACTCTTTTGGTGTTTTGCCTCTATTTTATAGATATATTTACCCATTTATTGAGAGAAAAAAAGGTCATTGGTGGCGGCCACTTTGAAAACCATGATCGTAGTCATAAAATCATTTTCTGTGTATCACCATCCGATAGCCAGGCACCGATAATGTGGGTGTAAGCTCTGAAAGTTTGTTCATAACTAGCTTAGTTCTTGTGATATTGTCAAAAATGTATCCCGGATGGCGGCCATCTTGGATTTTCCACTTTTCTGGCGAACGCTCACCCAGGACAGTTTGGGAGACCAGCCTATGTTATTTAGAAGGCTCAAAACATGTTATCTACATAGGTTTCATTTCTTTACTATTTTTGCCGACCTTTTCCAAATTATCAGCCCAGTTTACTGGAGTATATGAAAGTATATGTTGTTACCACTCATTTGAACCGTCTCGGCAAGACGGTTCAAATGAGTGGTAACAACATATACCTTTGTTGAGAAACAAAGAATATCGAGAAGAAAATGTGGGTAAATTTTGATACTTGTGAATCAGTATCTTGCATGAAGTGGGTTGACATTTGATATAAACTGATACAATTAGCAGATATTCAGTATCTATATTAATGGGGTAACAGCAATTTATTTACACACTTCATGCTGAGGATACACAATTTTGTTTGCGGAAGTCTCGTTGAGATGGCTAAAATGAGTCAGGTCACAACATATACATCTAAAAAGACCTTTAGCAGTGTTTGCAACGAGTGTAGTTCCAGATGAGCCGGGTAAAAACCAGACATATCATGATCTGCACTTTTTCAAGTACATGTACAATTTTCTTACCGTATATTTCATTAAAAAAACACACCCTTCTTATAAATGGACTAGTCTGAAAGCCACTTTGTGACTAATTAAGTGGTCCTTATGTAACAGTTATAGTTCTTATATTGAATTTTAAAATAAATTAATTTTGAGCGAGCGTAGTGATCAAAGAAATTAGTTTATTAAAAAATTAAATATTTGAACTAAAACTATCTTATTGTTGGCCCAGCCCCTTCATTAGCACTTGTCCTTTGGAATGAATAAACATGCTTTTGAATTGTGATACTAATACGTTATTGGTGGGTTGACACCGAATCAATAGAGCACATGCAGTGACATGGTTCACATCACCGCAAGTTAGGTCAACAAGATGGAAGCTCTGGCTATAAATATAACTTTCTATGTATTGACACATTTAATGATTAATTTAATAGATATTGGTGAAAGCGTCGCAATATGCCATTAATTGAGATGAAATGCTGCGCTTTCATTGTTCGAGAAACTAGAGCAAACAATAAATTAACATATCACAGTCCGTTATTCCAGTTCTTAGGGCTGAAATTGATAAAACTTACTTCATTATAATTCCAGCACAAAAATATTTACACAATTCCCTAACATTTGATTGGCCCGTAGCAAGTCTCTGTCCAAAATTTATATCCCAGTAAACTCCCACGCCGAACTACTTTCTACAGGTGCGCTGTCAGTGCTGTCAATGTAAACAAATGGCTGCCGTCTGTCAAAATAAACACATTTTCTTGATGAATTTATTTCAAATGCTGGAACTATAAGGAATGAATGGCCTTTTTGTTGAATTTATCAGGGATATAAACTTGGACAAGTCGCGGGAATACTGGACGAGGCCTTCCGGCCTACGTCCAGTATTCCTGCGACTTTTCCAAGTTTATATCCCTGATAAATTCCACAAAAAGGCCATTCATTCCTATATTATAAAACTTACTTCATTGTATAAATCTTCATCAATAAATTCGAAGTGCCTCCGTACCCGCTCCTCTGGGGCCTCCTGGATATGTACGCGGGTGAGCGGGAATGGTAAGTACACCTGCTTGCTCGGCTCATGATTGGTATCGTCCAAGTCTATATCAGGCAGCGGAGGTTTTAATTTCGGGAATTTCACATGCGTTATGAAAACGCTATGAAATTCAATTGTTCCAAACGTGACTACGTTCATTGTTTGTCAGGGATAGTTCACTATATTTTCACATTTAAGATATTTCTTTCTAATTACGCTTTCGCTTCCTTCAATGTTTCTCTGTCTAATTGTCTTGTCTCTGTATTATTCCACCTCTCCATCGGTGCACCAAGAACATCCAGAGTCCTCGTAGCATGTTGATATATTGATTCAAGTTGTCTATTTGTTCACGTCTTGTTTGTTACTATGTATGCAGGGACCATGCTGGATAGCTACAAAACTTGAAACTCTATCATGTATGTATAGACACTTCTGTATTTAACCCTTATAAATTGCGGGAAATGGAAATAGTTTTCTGCTGTTGTGTTATATTTTGTCTTCTTTCTGAATAAAAACAGGTTTTGAAAATGATTCTAAAGTGTTGTCAAAACATGTTGATGAGCAAAATGGAGGATAAAAACAGCAGACGACAAAATTTAATTCAGCATTGAAAGGGTTAACCCTTACACCGCTATCTTATTTTTTTTGTCGTCTGCTGTTTTCTTTCTATTTTCCATTTTTATCATCAAAAACATGCTTTGAGAGCACATCAGAATAATTTACAACATGCTATGACAGCACTTCAGAATCATTTCCATTGGAAAGTGCTGTCTAACCATGTTTTTATTGAGAAATAAGGCAAGATATAAAAGCAAAGCAGACAACAATTGTTGTGTGTGGCGGTCTATGGGTTAATTCTGTATTTTAATACTCTTACTTAAATTCCAGGGTGAAAATTAAATTAAATGGTTGAAATAATTCAAATTCTCCACGGGGTGAAACTGTACTGGACAAAACATGTACCGTATATAACACACTTTTTCATGATTGGTTGATTTGATTATTTGAATACACAGTCGTCGAACATGGTCTTTAACTTAGAATAGCTGGCTTTATATAATACTTAACCCTTAGACCGCTACACACAACAATTGTCGTCTGCCGTTGCTTTTATTTCTTGCCTTATTTCTCAATAAAAACATGGTTTGACAGCACCCTGTTGTAAATTATTCTAAAGTGCTGTCAAACATGTTTTTGATGATAAAAACGGAAAATAGAAAATAAACAGTAGACAACAACAAAATTAAGATAGCGGTCTAAGAGCTAATTGTACAGTGGATTCCGTCTAGTACACTGTTTTATTCCATTTTCCGCCTATTGCTACCTTTAAGCATAATAAATAATGTTATTAATATCATAAGATGATGTTTAATTCCAATCTTGCACCTATAAACAAATAAATTCTTCCAAACATTTCTCCCTTGTAACCACAATTAACTCCTACAAAAGTACCGGTAGGTTGCATATTTACGTGTAACTATTTAATGAACTAATTATAACGCGTAATCTTTTCAGTCTGAATCTTCAGTACAGAACAATAGACAAAATATGTCACACAACCTAACAGTATGAGGTTTATTATCATTGAGATTTTGACCTGCGTAATTCATGACCAACTATCGCACTCTTGCACGAAAAATGGTACAAAGCAATCATTCAAAGGATCAAGAATGATTAATTAAGTAAACGGCAGAGGTTGTAGGCACTGATCAGATTGCGCTAATTTACCTACGCTGATCACAAATGTGATAAGACCTAGCGAGGCTCATATTGGCAATTGTTAACCCACTATGTTCCGAAATTACACCATGTTACTGACGGAAAATTTCAAATAATTTCTTTACTACTCATCAGATGTATATGCTGTGACCACCATTTGAACCGTCTCGTCGAGACGGTTCAAATGAGTGGTCACAACATATACTTCCGATGAGAAATAAGAAAAATATGAAAGAAAATATTTTAAAATTTCCAAAAGCATAAAGGTGTATTCCGAATGTACCTGGTTCATTGTAAAGCCACCGTTAACAACAACTAGGAATAAGGAATATCATGAATACGATCTTTTGGCAGCCCAGTGTTACGTGCACATACACAATACCAAAAGAAATGATTTGTACGCCGTGATTATTATGCGATATTCAGGTTATTTAATTGCATATCACAGCCACACAGATGGAAAACAAAATCTGCCAAGATAACCAAATCAAATTTGCAAATCAGGTTTTGTTCGTTTTGTGCTAACTTGTGACTGGAGAAATTAGTTTCACGGCTTTTGTAACCAACCTATACCCAGACCAACCTTTGCCGTATTACACACAGTTGAATCAGTGTCCATACTGGTTAATTAATTGCTATTAACCCTTTCAACACCACAGACCTCTATAGCGGAGTTTGCAAAAAGTGTAGATCCAGATCAGGATCAGATCAGGATCTGCACATTTTGCAAATAATTTTCATATTGTTTAGATACTACGCACACCCTTTTCATAAATGGACTGGTCTGAGAATCTTTTTGTGACAATTGATTGGTTGGAAATGATTCTGAAGTGCTGTCAAACCATGTTTTTATTGAGAGATAAGGCAAGATATAAAAGCAAGAGCAGATGACAATTGTTGTGAGTAGCGGTCTAAGGGTTAAATGTACCCTTCACATGCTACCGACCAGCCACCCTAGGTACAGATGAGCTGGCCTATAAAGTGGCTGTGACTGTCGAAATGTGCATTATGGGATTTGTGTCCAGTATAGATCGAGATCAAATAGCACTCCTGTAGCCTGATAGTGATATATATTGCTTGTTAGATGCATGACGGGTGTTCCATTGATGGAACGGCGAACAGTGCAGATCCTGATCAAACTGTATGCACATGCTGATCTGGATCTACACTGGTGGCCCAATTTCTCCAGTCACAGCCAAATATATTTTGAAGTCATTGCAAATAGGTGCCAAGAATAGATCCTGGTGATTTTTGCTTATTTTGCACACCTACATACAAATACATGTTCTTACGCAAGATCAGCGACTCAAAATTGAACACAGCAACAAAATATGGGTAATAATATGTCGAATAACTATAAGACAACCTTTTAATATAAAGCTGCATAATAATTTAAGCAAACAATATGTCGTTGAAATGTAATCTACAAGGCTATCATAGCTGCACTACCACATGAATAAATAATCTATTCAGTACATTATAATAAATAGTTAAAGCACAGATTGTTGAGTATGTAGAGGATATTCCATCGTACATTTTGAATAGCGGGAAATAATACACGAGAGTGCGTCGGCTTCCTCGTAAGCACGGACGCCGGCGGACACGAGTGTATTATTTCTGCTATTCAAACATGTACGATGGAATATCCTATTTATTACACTTCCACGGCGGATATATATGCACATTTATCCCGTCAACACAGTGCGTATGTGCCGTGAAACACGGTGCCGTGAAACATTTTTGATATCCAGTCAATACTATTTTTGCATTTTACAGCCATTTGTAGGTGTTGACGGGATAAATAGAAAAGAAGGTTAGTGCCGTGAATGGGAAAATCCCGTTTCCTGAGCCTTGCCAGATATTTTTTCCCATTCACAGCACTAACCTACTATTCTCTATCTATTTTCCTTATTTCTGAACCAAAGTATATGTTGTGACCACTCATTTGAACCGTCTCGGCAAGACAGTTCAAATGAGTGGTCACAACATATACTTTTGATGAGAAATAAAGAAATTCCTGAGCGTTGCCGGATATTTTTTCCCATTCACGGCACAAACCTACTATTCTATATTTAGTCATGTGCGCATGAATGGTTATACAATAGTTATACACGCGTTTTGACGTTACGTTGTGTGACGTCAAATGTGACGACTCATGTGAAACCAAATTACTCAGCTGTTTCTATGAGCCAGATATATTTGAGTGCATGTTTGGAATGTGTTCAATCACATTAAAATTCTAGATTAGTCTAGACCCTTTCCAAATTTTCAAATAACTTTATTTTGACTGTAATAAAAATTAAACATTTTGCATGATAGCTCGTGGTAACTCCAAGAAAACAGGTACGCAATTACGGGTGTTCTCTTCACGGTGTATTATTTGTAAGGAGTTGATTACGGGTTTTCTCTCACAGCGAAACCCATGAAAATAACGTGCAAGAGTGTAATAAACATAAGTGCCTTTTATCCCTCGCCCATACCCGTACAATGTCTGTTTTTTTCTAATAACTGAGAACCATTTGTTGAGAAATGAGACAAAATATCAAACAGCAGCAGACAACACAATCCATTTCCTGCACTCTAACAGTAAATTAATACTCTGTATTATGCCATAAGCCCTTGAGTCTCAGATTTGCATAAACAGTGCTGATTGATTAAATGGAGAGTTAAGTCCCTTCACTGACATGGTCCTATACAGTGGAACCTCTATAAACCGGACACCCTGGGAGTCTATACAGTGGAACCTCTATAAACCGGACACCCTGGGAGTCTATACAGTGGAACCTCAAAAACCGGACCCCTGGGAGTATAACAGGTGGACCTCTACCCGGACACCCTGGGAGCTAACAGTGGACCTATATAAACTGGACACCCGGGAGGTATACGTAAACCTCTATAAACCGGACACCCTGGGAGTCTATACAGTGGAACCTCTATAAACCGGACACCCTGGGAGGCTATACAGTGGAACCTCTATAAACCGGACACCCTGGGAGTCTATACAGTGGAACCTTACCGGACACCCTGGGAGTCTATACAGTGGAACCTCTATAAACCGGACACCCTGGGAGTCTATACAGTGGAACCTCTACCGGACACCCTGGGGAGGCTATACCATGGAACTATATAAACTGGAACACCCTGGGAGGCTATACAGTGGAACCTCTATAAACCGGACACCCTGGGAGTCTATACAGTGGAATCTCTATAAACCGGACACTCTGGGAGGCTATACAGTGGAACCTCTATAAACCGGACACCCTGTGAGGCCATACAGTGGAAACTCTATAAACCGGACACCCTGGGGGGCTATACAGTGGAACCTCTATAAACCGGACACCCTGGGAGTCTATACAGAGGAACCTCTATAAAGCGGATACCCTGGGCGGCTATACAGTGGAACCTCTATAAACCGGA
This sequence comes from Conchocele bisecta, assembly GCA_029237695.1. NCBI lineage: Eukaryota > Metazoa > Mollusca > Bivalvia > Lucinida > Thyasiridae > Conchocele > Conchocele bisecta. Next base: position 21,068,105 of record CM055274.1, on the reverse strand, counting down.
CACCCTGGGAGGCTATACAGTGGAACCTCTATAAACCGGACACCCTGGGAGGCTATACAGTGGAACCTATATAAACCGGACACCCTGGGAGGCTATACAGTGGAACCTCTATAAACCGGACACCCTGGGAGGCTATACAGTGGAACCTCTATAAACCGGACACCCTGGAAGGCTATACAGTGGAACTTCTATAAACCGGACACCCTGGGAGGCCATACAGTGGAAACTCTATAAACCGGACACCCTGGGGGGGTCATACAGTGGAACCTCTATAAACCGGACACCCTGGGAGTCTATACAGTCGAACCTCTATAAACCTGACACCCTGGGAGTCTATACATACAGTGGAACCTCTATAAACCGGACACCCTGGGAGGCTATACAGTGGAACCTCTATAAACCGGACACCCTGGGAGTCTATACAGTGGAACCTCTATTAAACCAGGACACCTGGGAGGCCTATACAGTGGAACCTCTATAAACCAGACACCCTGGGAGGCTATACAGTGGAACCTCTATAAACCTGACACCCTGGGAGGCTATACAGTGGAACCTCTATAAACCAGACACCCTGGGAGGCTATACAGTGGAACCAATCTATAAACCTGACTCCCTGGGAGGGCATATACAGTGGAACCTCTATAAACCGGACACCCTGGGAGTCTATACAGTGGAACCCTCTATAAACCGGACACCCTGGGGATAGTCCTATACCAGTGGAACCATCTATAAAATTTAAACCAGTCACCCTGGGAGGCTATACAGTGGAACCTCTATAAACCGGACACCCTGGGAGTCTATACAGTGGAACCTCTATAAACCGGACACCCTGGGAGTCTATACAGTGGAACCTCTATAAACCGGACACCCTGGGAGGCTATACAGTGGAACCTTTATAAAACCCTGACACCCTGGGAGTCTATACAGTGGAACCTCTATAAACCGGAGGGACACTGGGAGTCTATACAAGTGGAACCTCATATAACAGGACACCCTCTGGGAGTCTATACAGTGGAACCTCTATAAACCGACACCCTTGAGGCTAGCAAGTGAAACTCTATAAAACCGACACCCATGAAGTATACAGTGGCCTATAAAATCTGCCATGGAGTCTATACAGTGGAAGCTCTATAAACCGGACACTCTGGGAGGCTATCAAGTGGAACCTCTATAAACCGGACACCCTGGGAGTCTATACAGTGGAACCTATATAAATCGGACACCCTGGGAGGCAGCTGCATCTGGTGGTCTCTGTATTTTCGCCCAAACTTCTGTCGTTTTGGCGAGAATCGATTTCCGTGTCTCCGACACAGAAATTGATTCATTGTAAAAACGACATACGTCTGTGCCAAACTCCATGGACCACCATATGCATCTCACGAAGACGCGTTTGCTGGGCCATATTTCATCAAAATCCGTTGCATATTAAGGAAAATATCAAATAATACTTACTTTAGAGTGGGCGACATTGTAGTTGTTGTAACCACATGATCATGCACCTTGTGATTGGAGATCATAAACAGAAAGTATTATCAGAGACAGATGGCAATGCAACATACCAATTAAGCACAACTACTTTTTCTCTGTGTCTGGTTTAGAGAGGTTCCACTGTATACTTACAAATACATGTATATTGAAAACTAGATTGCAGCAGAACAATCCAACTGCTTTTAACTCTTTGCATGCTGGGAAACTTGTGGTCTATAAATATTTCAAAAATAGCGGACAAAAAATCTTCATATTTTCTTTTATTTCTCCTTGTAAATATCATGAATAGGTCTTGGAATTTCATTAGAATTGAGTCCTTAGGACTCAATTCTAATGAAATTCCAAGAAATATTTACAGAGAAATAAAAAAATACACTCCTAATTTGTTTGGCGGATATTTTCACCGCTAGCATGCAAAGAGTTAATAATAATACCCATCAGACCTAAGTTAAATATGGTCAAAGGGAGATAACCTACTTGATTATAAGAACTGATTAATATGCACTTGAACAATCTGATCTGGTAAATCCACTGAGACTCTTGTAGTTTTCATGTAAATATTATTTTAAGCTCATTTTGTTTTAAAAGATCATTGGATTGGATGGGTTAGGCTACAAAAAACTATTTTAATTTTCAGGCAATACTAAAACGAGGTCCTGAACGGCAAGGCTCAGTTGCATGCAATATTGTTTTGTAATAACATGTTCATATTGAAGTATTGCTAGTCATTTCTCTACATATTCTGCGACACAAATGACATTATCCACACCTGGAACCAGGCAGTATATCTACACTATCTGTATTCCACACTGGTTGATCAAACTCTCTTGGTCAGCAATAAGACCTTGAAACTTTTTTTTTTATCAGAACAAGATAGCCGCGCCCTACATGTCAAGCCCTATGAGGCATTTATCAGCTAGTCTTGCGATCAAACTCCCCCAAAGTCATTATAGAGATCAACACAATGTGAATCCGGAGGCGCTTTCACTCCCAACCAATCTTTCAACACAGCTGTAGACCCGGCTGCAGAGACCTTTCGTGACTTTACAACGACAAACACTTGTATTTTGTTCTCAAAAAATCATCGGCCCGGTGAGAGACGCAGACGCTTGCATGGGTGCTGTAGTGTGCTATGTAAAGCGCTCAGGTGAAAAGATGTGGGAGCCGTATAATACGCGGACCGCATCATTTTTGTATGGTTTTTTAATTGTTTGTCTTTGTTTTTTTTTTAATAAAAAACCATCGGGCGGGCCGTTTTATTAGGGGCGGGCGAGGATGAGAATCTAAATATTAATTATTTGTAGCCTTACATGATGTTTATTATTGTTATAAATATAACAATGAGCTAAGGAGTGTATGAAAGTAATTTCCCCATGTTAAATATCCATAGACATCTTCACAGAGTGAAGATATATGTCTATATGGGATTTAACATGGGGTAATTTTTAGAATTTCAGAAATACTGGACCGATTTTGAAATTTTAACTTTTGTTTTCTTAGTTAGATCATTTCTAGCCATCATTGCTAGTTATCTAGCCAGGTTTCGGAGTCAATTTCCATTTATTTTTTTTGACTCCTCCCACAGCTCCTCCACCTCCTTTTCCCCCATGTTAAATTCCCATAGACAAATCAATTTGTCGTAATAAAATCAATATTTAACCAAATTTTATGAAATAAAAAGAAGGCTCATTCTTAAATTTTGATAAAATTTAATATTATCAAAAAATAAATACTGGCCGTAAAATTTGGCCAGGTTTCGTGAAACAGACAGTAGAAATTTCAATGGAGGGGGATGTGTGGTGTACATCTCTATATTCCATGTTCGCTGCGTGATGACATAATAAAATTACAGGGTTCACAACATAAGTTATTTTTCAGTATTACCGTATAACCCTAAATATTCGGACACAATTTGCTTTGGGAAACCCATATTTCCCACAACAAATTATATCCAAATATAATGTTATTGTGATTAGGCCACTATTGCCACACTAACCCTAAATATTGGCATGCTCACTGTTGTGGAGAAAACATATATTTTTATGTCTCCCCAAATAAAGTGTGTCCAAATTGTTAGGGTTACAACAGTATACAGCTTAATGTGTTTCTTTACCAAACCCTATGTTTTGGGTTGAGAAATATTATATAATACAATGTATATACAAATAATTCCAGCACAAAAATATTTACACAATTCCCTAACATTTGATTGGCCCGTAGCAAGTCTCTGTCCAAAATTTATATCCCAGTAAACTCCCACGCCAAACTACTTTCTACAGGTGCGCTGTCAGTGCTGTCAATGTAAACAAATGGCTGCCGTCTGTCAAAATAAACACATTTTCTTGATGAATTTATTTCAAATGCTGGAATTATAAGGAATGAATGGCCTTTTTGTGGAATTTATCGGGGATGGAAAAGTCGCGGGAATACTGGACGAGGCCTTCCGGCCTTCGTCCAGTATTCCCGCGACTTTTCCAAGTTTATACCCCGATAAATTCCACAAAAAGGCCATTCATTCCTATAATAAATAAGTTTTTACTAATCTATTCCATTACTTTCTGCTCATATTTGAAACCAAATGAAATTAAATCCAAGACCTGAATCAAGACTCACCCAGCCCTTTGTCTTTACAAACCCCTCGGCCGTCTCCCCCTGTATATCCCAACTGCCCCTCCGTATAGGGAACAGTAAAGGGGACAGTAGATCCTTAAACTGAACACTTAATTCCAAAGTCGGTTTCTGCTCTAAAACCTTCACGGAGCGTATATTGCTGTCATCCAAACTGACTCTAGTTTTATGTATGTCAACCTTAGTTGGGTCTCTGTGTACAAGACGTATGAAATGAGAAGACATTGTTACAGACTGACCGAGCTGTGCAGCAACAATTAGTAACTGGGCAGATCCTATTGTTATGTTGATAGAGATTCTATATGAGCTAGAACATGCAAAATACACTCTATCAATACATCACAAATTGCAGATGGATTTTCTGGAATCGAAAATCAGTAAAATTTTCAGTACTGAAAGTTAACACAAATTTCAGAGCAAATGCGGATCCCGAAATTTTGTTCAATTTGTCAACATTATTTGCATAACCTTTCAAATTTACTTACTGAAAATTTTGAAAATGCAAGTAGGGTTGTTTTGTCAAACGTCTGTGCCTATGAATTATATATACAGCACAATATCCCAGAGGAATCGCATGCATACAGACAGTAACCTTATCTAGATTAACAATCGCAGAAATCAACTAAATTAATAATTCAGGAAGAGTCAGGTTAATTGTCAGGAAATGCCTTTGCATACATCATGTACATGATTAAAGGTACATGCCCACTCAGTAGGCACAAAATGTTCTTTATATCAGAGACATCATCAAAGACATTTTCTGGCAAAATAAACATTCATTCACCATTATCCCACGTATTGATCGGCATTATTATACATTTTATATCAAACAAGGATTTCCACACTGATATCAGGGGCGATAACCGTGTTTCCTTAAACTTTTAACGAAAATTATTATTAATTCTCTGTATTTATTTTTTGATGTGCAATGATCATACTTTATAATCTGTCGAAAATATTATTTTTTCAGGTGACACATTTAATTAGCATAAATAATTAAACTACTGTCTGTTTGGAGGAGCGCCGTGGCGTAATGATTAGTGTGTCGGACTACTGATCCAAGGGTCGTAGGTTCGAGCCTGCCTAGCGGCGTGCGTTGTGTCCTTGAGCAAGACACTTTATCCACACTGTTCCAGTTCACCCAGCTGTAAATGGGTACCGATAATTCGTAGTTGCTCTGTAAATACGAATTACCGGCTTCTCTCAAAAAATCTCTACCTCCGTTCTTTCTCCCATTCTTGGGAGACGGCATGCAAGGTCCTAGAGCCAGTGCCGCCGTTAAATATAAGCAAAAAAAAAAAAATAAAAAATACTGTCTGTTTCACGAAAGCTGCCCAAATTTTACGGCCATATAAACAATTCAAAAATAAGATTTCTTTTGATAATATTAAATTAAAGGAAAAATTAAGAATGAGCCTTCTTTTTATTTCGTGAAATTTGGTCAAATATTGATTTTATTGCGAAAACAAAATTTCCCCATAGACATCTTCACGGAGTGAAGATGTCTATGGGGATTTAACATGGGAAATTGTTTTGAATATTAGAAATACTGGACCGATTTTTAAAATTTAACTTTTGTTTTCTTAGTTTCGGAGTCAATTTCCAATTTTTTTCGTTTTTTGACTAATCCCACACTCCTTTACCTCTTTTTTCCCAATGTTAAATTCCCATAGACAAATCAATTTTTCGTAATAAAACCAATATTTGACTGAATTTCATGAAATAAAAAGAAGGCTCATTCTTAAATTTTACTTTAATTTAATACTATCGAAAAAAATATGGTTTTTGAATTGTTTATATGGCCGTAAAATTTGGGCAGCTTTCGTGAAACAGACTATAGATGGCCGCGGCCTGCATTTCGCGCCTTGGGGCGAGGCATGGACACTCGTAATTTTTAGAACTGGAGGAATAGTGATACAAGTATACACTTATTTAATTCCTATACAGAACATTTTGTGCCTACTGAGTGAGCATGTACCTTTAACCCTTAGAATACGGGAACCGAAAATAGTCGTCTGCTGATAATTCATATTTTGTCTTTTCTCTCAGTAAAAAACATGGTTTGGCAGCATTTTAGAATCATTTCCATTGGAAATGATTCTAAAGTGCTGCCAAACCAAGTTTTTGATGAGAAAAATGGAAAAATAAAAAATATTCAGCATTGTAAGGGTTAATGAACAGAACATCACTGTACATAGTGGCTCTCGCTGTTGTTGTCTTATCACTGCACACAAACAAGTATATTTACATTATTATCTTTGCATGCTAGCGGGGAAAATAGCAGCCGACAATTTAGGAGTATTTTTTCTTATTTCTCTCTGTAAACATGGCTTAGAATTTCATTAGAATTGCATCCTTTGGACTCGATTCTAATGAGTATTTATAGACCACAAGTTTCCCAGCATGCAAATAGTTAACCTACAGTAACAGGCGTCAGAAAATATCAAAAGGAAATAAACATGTGTTAGTTATTTTATTTGAAATTACTCAGTTCTCCAATTCAATTGAAAATAAAAATAGGCCAGTGAAATGGATGTGTTTATATGTGGATATTGGTGACTACTGGCTGTTTCACGAAAGCTGCCCAAATGTTACGCCCATATAGACAATTCAAAAACAATATTGTTTTCGATAATATTAAATTAAAGGAAAATTTAAGAATGAGTCTTCTTTTTATTTCGTGAAATTCGGTCAAATATTGATTTTATTACGAAAAATTGATTTGTCTATGGGAATTTAACATAGGGGAAAAAGAGGTAAGGCAGTGTGGGAGGAGCAAAAAACGAAAAAAATTGCAAATTGACTCCGAAACCTGACTAGATAGCTTGGATATGATCTAACTAAGAAAACAAAAGTTAAATTTTAAAAATCGGTCCAGTATTTCTAAAATTCAAAAGAATTTTCCCATGTTAAATCCCCATAGACATCTTCACTCCGTGAAGATGTCTATGGGGATTTAACATGGGGAAATTGTTTTTTTGCAATAAAATAAATATTTGACTAAATTTCACGAAATAAAAAGAAGGCTCATTCTTATATTTTCCTTTAATTTAATATTATCGAAAAAATATTCTTTTTGAATTGTTTATATAGCCGTAAAATTTGGGCAGCTTTCGTGAAACAGACAGTAATGTAAGGTGGAATGGAATGGAATGAAAGAGTGGTAACCAAGTTCCATTAACTAAGAAAAAGGGTTCTGGAGAAAATGTGTGAAAAGTGTAAGAGCAAAATAGTGGTAAGTCATTGAAGAAGAAAACACAATTTAAGGGCATTGATCAAGGATTCCGCTGGTGATCGCCACTTTCACAATTGGCGATAAAAATAAACAATTGGCGATAAAAAATTATAATTTTCGAAAAAAAAATCGCCACTTCAAAAAAAAAAAAAAAAAAAATATTTTCCCCAGCGGAATCCCTGATTGATGAGTGATATAATTAGTGATCAATGCTCCAAGAGGCGTTGAATAAAAAAAATAGATAATGAAATGAACGATGCCTGAGTGATGACAATTACAGTACAGCAGCCTCTATATATATCAGAAACCCTGTAGCCTATTTCACCAACATTGCAAAGTATACTTTGAGGGAGTAATCATTTATTTTCCCCGAAATGCATAATTATGTCATATAGAACTAACGACTGCATATATTTGATGATTAAAAGTATGCGTAATTATTATACTGAATTTATTACATTATCACAGCCAAAATGGCTGTGATAATGTAATAAATTCAGTAAAATAAAAATTAATAAATTTCTCCTAGTAAAATTGAAAATTTCTCCCTCAAAGTATACTTTGCTAGATAAGTATACTTTGCAATTTTGGTGAAATAGGCTACAGAACACCTCAGTGTGTGTAACCTTTTCACTCCTAAGGAACTGACATGGACTATTTCACATTACATTTGACATAGTTCCATTAGGCTACAAAAAATTAATTCTCATCCAAATTTTGGGGAAAAATGGGGCGGGTGGGACACTTTTATTTTCAGGCAATACTAAAACGAGGTGTTGAACGGCAAGACGCAGTTGCGTGCAATAGTGTTTTGTAATAACATATTCATATTGAAGTATTGCTAATCTCGAGGGGGCGGGTTCCGGGGTTGCTGTATTGCGCTACGTAAAGCACTCAGATAAAAAGCTGTGGGAGCGGTATAATACGCGGGCCGCATCATTCTCGTAAATTTTACCAAATGTTTTTTAATTAAAAAAAAACAAAAACCCTTGGGCGGGTCGTTTTATTAGGGGCGGGCGGGGATGAGACAAAAGGATGCAGATGGTGCAGATGTTGATGGGACGGATCACTACCAGCCGGCTGATCAGGGTCTACATTGTTTGTCAATATTGGGAAAGAAGTGTTGGAAGGGTTAATTTTAATGTGTTTCATTCAAGTATATCAACAATTTTTTACCAGACCAGTCAAAAATTTACCAAATTGAAAATAATAACATTGATTTGGTGTAATATTTCAGAGTTTTCAAGTATATCAGTCATGTAAGTAAGGCTAGCTAGCATGACAAAAAAAAACAGAATTGGACATACCAAAGGGAGAGTTAATTTGAAGTTTGGAATAGAAAAGTAAAAAAAAAACATCCGCATTATAGTGAAATTTCTCAAACATGGGCACCCGAAAGGCGCGGATCCAGGATTTTGGGTTAGGGGGGGCGTAACAATTTTGCAATACTTGACTATATTATCGAACGAGCTAAGCTCGTTCGATAATATAGTCAAGTATTGCAAAATAGTCGACTGAGCAGAGCTCAGGATAGTGCTAGGAGGGTCCGGAAATATTTTGAAATCTACATCGCATTTCCTGCGTTCTGGCATTTTGGAGCAAAAATATTGACACTGTCACAGTATGTTTAGACATGATTTTTGATTGAAAACGTTTAAATTTTGATACAATAAGACAACGACCGAAAAATGCATGGAATACATGGCACTTGGCATGAAACGTGCCTTGTAACTTGTAAAAAATCTTTACTCGGCGAATTTTAGGGGTGGGGGGGGGGGGGTGCGCGCCGTCCACACCCCCCTGAATCCGCCCATGATATATCTCCAAGATGTCTGGTTCAGAGAAGTTCCACAATATGCATGCAACTGCATCACAAAATTTATGAGATCAAAAGAATCTTTGTAACCCAAAGACAGTCATATAATATACTGGGCAGGTAGCTGATATTGAATAGTTGGAATGAGCTTAAAAACCATCCACACCCAGGGAAAATGAACTGACATGGGGTTCAACTGTCGGACATAAATATATTGGTCAGAGCTGCAGATAACGTGCGTATTTGCGTAAATACCCAATTAAAATTACCAAAACCCAAGTGAAATCAGAAGTAGTGAGTATCAAAAAACAATGAAAACATTGTGGTATCTTTATCATGCTACACAGGCGCGGATCCAGGATTTCTGGTTAGGGGAGGCGTAACTATTTTGCAATACTTGACTATATTATCGAACGAGTGTAGCTTGTTCGTAGACCGAAACAATAAGACAACGACCGAAAAATGCATGGAATACATAGAAACGAACGTAGATACGTGCCTTGTAACTTTACTCCGCGAATGTTAGGGGGGGGGGGGGGCGCATGCCGGGTCCCCCCCCCCCTCCTGAATCCACCCATGCTACAGAAAACAGAAAACAATAAACAGACCACACATTTAAAACATATTTTCTTATTTTTTCAATGAAAACACATCTTGGTATTTCATTAGAATTGTCTCCAAGGAGACAATTATAATGAAATACCAAGACGTGTTTTAATTTAGGAGCAAACTATTAAATAATTGCTGTCTGTTGATGTGTAAACAGTAGTGTGATTCTATGTTACACAATTAAAATTTTGAAATACCCAATTGCTTCAGAAATGATGGAGTGACAATACTCAATTACTAATTCCTTATCTAGAGCCCTGTTGGTCCATCATTGTATATCTATATACACATATTATGTGGACCATGATCCGAAAAATACAGATGTATTGTGTCAAGTGCATATGCACAGTCTGATCAGGGCCTACACTGTTCAGATTCAGACTTCACAGATGTGCAGCAGACCTGTGTGTACACATGTATGATCAGGGCCTACACTGTTCAGATTCAGACTTCACAGATGTGCAGCAGACCTGTGTGTACACATGTACAGGCCATCGGCTGATAAAAAGGCCCTGAGAACATGTCTGACCAGAGTAGATCCTGCTCATCATACAGGACTCCAGATAAGTTTTGTATCTAAAGATTATTATACCCCCATATTTCAAATGCAATGCACATTTTACTATTACAAATGTATTATTGTTTTTCCTTCTTATTAAATAGGGAACAAATGATACAAAACAAAACAAATTTAAAAATTCACTTATTTGAGCTGCAAAAAGCAAACAATGTTTGCTTGCTTAAGCAAACAATGTTTGCTTTTGCAGCTCAACTAAGTACATTTTTCAACTTATTACAGTATTTTCACTACTCAATTGGAAATTAAATGCATATTTTCACTCCCACTTTTGATAAAATAAGTGTGTAAATACGCACCTTATCTGGAGGCCTGTCATATGTAATCATAAAATCAATAGAGTAAACAAAATGTGTTATTCAGGAACATAAACACCAACCTACTAAATGACAAACCATGTAGGCTCTGATCAGACTCATGAATGCACAGCATGTAGGCTCTGTAGCCTATTTCATCAACATTGCAAAGTATACTTTACTAGCAAAGTATACTTTGAGGGAGTAATCATTTATTTTTCCTGAAAAGCATTAGTTCATATAGAACTAACAAATGCATATATTTCATGATTAAAAGTATGCAGAATTATTATACTGAATTTATTACATTATCACAGCCAAATTGGCTGTGATAATGTAATAAATTCAGTATAATAAAAATTAATAAATTTATCATAAAATTGAAAATTTCTCCCTCAAAGTATACTTTGCTACTAAAGTATACTTTGCAATGTTGGTGAAATAGGCTACTGATCAGACTCATGAATGCACAGCACATGCTTATCTTGATCTGATTCTACATTTTTTAAAGATCCATTTTCTGATCCGGGTTGGGGTGGGGAATATGTACAGCAGTCTGCGTTTCTGGCAGTTTTGCTGATTGAACTGTGTAGACTGATGTGCAGTCTGATCAGGATCTACTCTAGTCACCATTTAGTCAACACATCTTAAATAGCAATGCAGGTCAGTATCAGACCCTATCAGCCTTCTGTTCAGGATATGCACTGGCCAGAAAGTCAATAAGGTTGGTTTTGTCAGACCATGGTTGTGATACAGTATAATGTTGTTCTTACACTGTATAATATGCTATTATTTTGATCTAGTCATAATTATCTTGTTTGTTACATCTATGTTTTTGTATGTCTAAAATGTATGTGTCCATGTGATTGTTTAATTGTTTATATATGTTAGTTGGTATCGAGCCTTTGTATTATGTTTTAAACCAATAAATATCATTTGATTTGATTTGATTTGATTTGATTTGGTCTAAATGTCATATGGTCCCTTTTTGTCTGTTAGTGGATCTGAATGTCTTGGTCCAAGTTGGATCTGCATGACAGTTGCCAATGTATGCTGTGTTGGGACAAATGTGCGACATTGTCGATCCAAAATGTGTGATACCTAAATGTGAAATGTAAATTTGTGTAATCTGTAATGTTCACCAGAAATTAGTGCGCCGATACCTGGAACATTGGTGGTTTCTGACCCGAGGTGGTTACAGGTACTAACGAATGCAGCCTACGGAAACAGCCGAGGACTATTGTACGACCGGTGAACACATAGAAAAGAACTAATGACACTTCGGATTCTGATAGTGACGAGAACAGAACGAACTCTAATGAAGTGCAAGATAACTAGATATAGAGGTGTAATCCGGTAGTGTAAGGGATTGTTTTAATAATGTCAGACCTCCAAGAGGCTTGATATTACAATGGCGACGAGGATGTCAGAATAGTTTTCACGGCGTGGGAGAACTTGCAAAACAATTTTTGCAATTTGCTTATCTGGAGTTGAATTCCAGACCAGATCAGCCGGCGTGGGAAATTGTCCATTTCCACATTGGAATCCACGTTTATCTCTCCAAGAGAGTAAACACAGCGTTGTATTCAGATATAGTCCCCCATATGTGCTTGAATTGGATTGTATTTTCAATAAATTGTGATTTAGTTTTGTTTTTATTTTCTTTCGCGATATAAGCGGCTCAATTTTCACGGGAAAACAAACACCAAGAAGAAAATTCGGGTTTCCATCTAATTTTACAAGGTTATAATAATATAATCATCAATTGTAATTAATAAATAATTTCCCCAAAGTAATTTGTTTGTTTTTAGGTAAAATAAAAAAGGAAATAATGTTTGTTTTTTTGAAAGACGGTTCAAGTGAAAGGAAGGGGGGTCCATTCTGAAAATTTGCTTCAAGTTTCTATTGTTGATTCCAAGAATCAATTAAATAGCCCATACTAAGATGTAGTTGTTGTGCAAGTGTAATTTCGCAGTAGAAAAAGTTGTAATTTTGACTGGTAATTTTTGTTTAGAAAAAAATATATAATTTAAATTTATAAGTTCCCCTTTGTACAAAATAGCCACAGCACCATACATTTGACACCCAAACAACCTCAGCCCAAACTCTACAACCAAGTTGTAAACACGGCCAGGCATATGACTGAGGAATTTGATGACACATTGCCAGTGGAGAGGCGGTTTATAGAAAGGGAGGAGGAGGAATGTGCATCTACGGGCAGTTACGACAATATTAAGGCGGAAGTCGAGCAAACACTGCAAATTGTCTCTCACTTATTAAGAACTGAGCCTAGGTACAAGGGTGGTCTCACAGATGCTGAGTATGGTGGTGTCGGACCCAAAAGTAAACTTGAGGGTGATACTCGGGAGAGAAAACACAGGGAGACACAACTGCAGCAAGTGGGTGACGTGCTGTTGAACAACAATGGGTTACATAAACAACGTGTGGAATCGGACAGTGAGCCAGAGTCAAAGCACCCAAGGTTAAAGGGTGATATTTCCGGAACCAAGTTCTGGCATAGAGATGTCAGTGGTCATCATTCTCGTACCAAGTACGACAATGCCGAAGGTCGAGAGAGAAATAGGCGTACCTCTAGGTCGACAGAGTATGATGTCGAAAGGGAGAGGTCAAGGTCATTTGGGTCACCTAGGGACGAACGGTACTCGCGTACTAAGTACGGGAGGGATGCGGTACATCGTAATAGACGGTCATGGTCTGGGTATCACTCCCCAGATTCAGAAAGTAGGTCAATGTCACAAAAGGCGAAACGGGACAAACATTCCTATGACATTGATGTAGGTGCGCGGCACAATAAACATAGAAGCCGATCAATTTCCAGTTGCACTTACAACAGTAGGAGTAGGTCAAGGTCATACCAGACGATAAAGGACAGACATTCATACACTCGACATGACAGGCGGACTATACACAGACATAGGTCGCACACCAGTGAAAGTAGGTCAAGGTGGTTCCGGTAGAAGTAGGTCAAGGTCACCCAGAACTAAGTATCGTTCGAGTACCAAGTACTTGAATACGAGACCTAAGGTCAGTCGTCACAGGCGAAACGGGTCACGGTCAGAGTCTAGCCAAAGTAGGTCAAGGTCACCTAGAACAACATCACGGTACCACTCGAGTACCAAGTACTCCAGTTACCGGAGTCGGTCAAGGTCGCGCACCAGTAACTTTGTAGACGTAATTAAAAGTTTACCTAAGGGTCTGCAATACGATGGTACTAGTAACTGGCTGACATTTAGACAGCGCTTTCTCCAGTATGCAGACGCATGTCAGTGGACACAATATGTTCGTGTTCATAGTTTGCGCTGGTGTTTGTGTGGGAAAGCCGCTGACTTTCAGGCCATGATAGCGACAACTGACATGACCTTTGATCAATTATTGAGTAAATTAGAAAGTCGATTTAGTCAAGAGTTGACCGAGACTATTCAGGTGAAGTTTGAGACGGCAGTGCAGAATCCTGGAGAGAAGCTCAATGACTGGGCTGATAGAATACAGTTGCTGGCAGTTCGGGCATTCCAAGATTTGCCCGAACATTACTGTAACCAGCAGGCGGTAAATAGACTTTGTCAAGGTTTATTGGACAAAGAGGCAGGCCAGCATGTATACCTGGGTAGACCGGCAACCATACAACAAACCATCAACGATGTACTCTGGTACCAGCATGTGCACTGTGCGATGTATGGTAAATCTAACAGGAGAGAGACCAAGCGACCGCCAGATCTTGACAATGAGGGACCCCAGGTTTTTGAGGTGAAAGCTCTGCAGCAGAGGGAGATGGTGCCCACTCCAGCCAGACCTGAACCAACAACTTCAGAAGGCCGCATCACATCATTGGAAGATGCGTTTGTGAAACTGCAGACATGTTTGGAACATTTGATATTGCTGGCCACCAAAAGGGGATTCCATCAGAGGTGCTCCATATGCAGGAAACCAACTCATAAATGCATGGAATGTCCATTGAAAAACAAATGTTTTGCTTGTTTGGAGGAAGGCCACTTTAAAAGGAATTGTCCAAAGAGCAAGGGTAAGAAAATAGGCCACTCTCCGGATGGGAAGTCAAAATCTGATGGAAAAGCTGCGTGTGCCGAATGGTTAGTTGATCCAACGATGGATACGTCTATACCAAGTCTGATACCGAGTTTGGGTACCAAGTACTCGGACTCGTGTGTGTGCACTAAGTGCGGAAAGGTGGCACTAGCCCCCAGTAGAGATGTGGAGATGAATGAAAGCATTGATGCCACACTGAGTAGTAGTGGGGCCACTTTGTATCCATCTAAGATGGGTGTGCGGGAACAGTCGATGAGTCAATCGCCTAGTGGATGTAGAAAACCTGAAATGGATGTCAGTCCGATTTGCCCGAAGGTTGATGAGTCACCAAGTGACTCAGGATCTCAGGTTGCAGATGGTGATAGGAACAGGGTTTCGATTGAAGTGGAAATCCAAGATTCCACAAGGAAGGAAAACTTGTGTCCTGTAGCATGCAAGGTAGGTATGTATCCAAATGCAAGCGGGGAGAATGTGCGTAGCGAACACATTTGTCCCGGTTTTGTCAAGGAGGAACATGTGCGTCATGAACATGTGTTCCAAGGTAGGGACAAGGATCACGTGCGTAGCGAACACGTGTTTCCGGTTGCTTGCGGGTTGGAGCATATAATAGCATGCAAGGAGGAGCAAACATTTTCCGGGGTGTCATCAGAGGGGCAAACTTACTTTCTTTGCTCACCTGGTGGCGAGCGTGGAATGGATTTCGCAGATGAGACGGATGAGGGCAAAGACGTCGGTGTTGCCAGTGAGAGTCCCGGTGCTGAATCTGGCGAGACAGGGAAGACCAAGCCACCAGAGGTACGGGCAAGGATGCAACTGGGCGAGCCTGGTCTCGATGTGATCTGGCCGTGGGATCCAGGAGGGTGTAATGACCTTGGCGAGGGAGTTCTGTGTAGACTTTGTCACCCAAGGTGACGGTTTTACGTTTTAAACTGGCGTGCCCCCAAAGGGACGACAGTGGGTGTGCTAGAGACACAGTCTAGTTGTGGATTCTCTGTAGAAGAGCTTAGAGAAGCTCAATGAAAGGACAAGGATCTAGAGTTGATCCTGGAATGGTTGAGAACATCTGCTCAGCCTGAGGAAGCCCCTTTATTTATAGCGAGCTCTGCGACCAAGAGCAGTTTGTACTCATTGAGGGGGTACTATACCGAACCAGATATGAATGTGACGAGAAAGACTTGGTAGTGCCAGAGAGTCTAAGACCTATGGCATTAGAGTGGAACCATGACATTCCATTTTCCAGACATCAGGGTGTGATGAGAAATAAGGCAAGCATGAAAGAAAAGTGATTTTGGGATGGAATGGCAAAAGGTCACGGCAGGCTCAAAGCCTCCACAGACAGTGCACCAATTGAGCGAGTGCAGACTGATTTCATGAGTCCATTGCCTAATACTCCCCGGGGACATGAACTTATCCTGATGAGGGTAGATCGAGGCCAATTCAGCGGTTGATCATTTTTCTCGTGGTTCGGATATCCCATTCAGCCATTCAGCCAGACATATCCCACTCCGGATATGGTAAGGGAGATGGTTGGAAAGGGGATAGTGGTGGCCATTGGCATGCATCCCAAGGGTGCAAGCACAGCATCAAGGGCAGACATTTGGGCAAAATGCGACATTTGGTAGAAATGCCCGAGGTTTGGCGAGATTATACATCATTAAGGAAGACGGCCAAGCGGAGTGGGTTGCGGCAATGCGTTGATCAGAGGCACCACATTTCAGGAGGTGCTGAGGCTGACTGCGGAGAATGACCAATAACTCTACAGGGCCCAGTTGTAGTAGAGTACAATAATATGTGGAGTGTTTTACGGCAGAAAGGGAGAGACCAAATCTCTAAGTGTGGAGTTTCGTGGTGGTCGGACTGTGTTAGAGACCGAGTCTCTAGGTTCGGACATTTTAAATGGATTTTACTATAGTCAGAATAGTAAATACAGAGAATCTGCGAACTGGAACATTTTAAATGGATTTTACAGTAGTAAAGACAAAGAATCTGTGATCTGGATTTTTGAAATAAAGTGTTTTAATGTATTCTTAACTGGATGTATTGTGTGTAAATTCTTAATTGGATTTATTGTGCCAAAGACAAACTGTGATAATAACATTTTAAATGAGTCTTATTTGGATTGAGATGATGTACCAAGTACATCAAAGGAGAGACTGAATAGGCCAAATAAGAAATAGTGCCAAATATGTTTTAAGGACAAAGTCAGTTTTAAAGGTGTTACCGCAGGAACAGTACACATAGTACCTCGGTTGGTGATCTGAATGTTCGGACCAAGTCCCGAACGTGCTTAATGAGGCTGAGCCAATAAGCGAGTTCTATGGTATGATAATTTCTGGAGTGAACCATCCGACCCCGGGGAGTGACAGCTTCAAAAGAAAACAGGATGGAGTGTAATGTTCACCAGAAATTAGTGCGCGGATACCTGGAACATTGGTGGTTTCTGACCCGAGGTGGTTACAGGTACTAACGAATGCAGCCTACGGAAACAGCCGAGGACTATTGTACGACCGGTGAACACTGTGACAAGATTAATGTTGACTGATCCGTACTTTAAACTGTTCCCAGTTGAATCCGCTAACACTACAATATATCTGTATATTGTTGTCCGTGTAGGGTTTTAGTGATTGAGCATTTCCGGTTTAGTTATAAAATAAAGTTCTAGAATATCACTGATTCTGGTCAATAAATGTCCTGCATCACATGGTGTCAGAAGTAAACCGATAATGGAGCGCATCAGGGCACCTGAAGAGCCAGATCTGGCTAGCAAAAACGTTGCAAACGTGTGGCGAAAATGGAAAGAATCCTTCAATCTCTACGTCGACCTGGCGATGTCCGAGGCCGAAGAGAAGCAAAAGGTGAAAATGTTCAAATACGTTATAGGCGTGAACGGCCGAGAGATATATAGTACATTAGAGTACGACCATGCTGACGAGGCCGAACGAACAATATCTGAAGTGTTGTCAAAATTTGATGATTATTGTAATCCAAAGAAAAACGAAACTGTTGAGAGATATAAATTTTTCTCAAGAAATCAGGACTCTGGTGAATCGATAGATCACTACGTCACAGACTTGCGACTACTGTCGCAAACTTGCAATTTCGGTGGATTAAATGACTCGCTGATTAAGGATCGAATTGTATGTGGGGTAAACAATACGGGGTTGCGGGAACGTCTATTCAGAGAACACGAGCTAACTTTGGACAAGTCCCTGACAATTTTTCGAGCAGCCGAGTTGTTACGACAGAATACTATGACAATAGAACCGTCTCAAGCGTCGTCCTCGATCCATGCAGTTGGAGGAACAAGGCGGAAAACAACAACCGGCCCAAGCAGAAAATGGGACATGCGAACCGAGAAACCAAAGTACTACACAGACCGAGAGCCAATACGAAGCAGATTATGCAAATATTGCGGCTTTGACCATCGACGCGACAAGTTCAAGTGTCCGGCTTTCGGTCAGATATGTAACTTTTGCAAAATGGAAAACCATTTCGAAAAGATGTGTTTGAAAAAAAGAAATGTCCACAACATCAATGATCGTGATGATCATGAATATTCATATCAACATAATGAAGAATCCTCTGATGATGAGTATTTTGAAATCAAGAAAGTTGAAACTGTTAACGCAGTTGATTCAAAATCGAGAATTCATTGTAACATGTTGATAAATCAGAAACGTGTTAAATTTCAAATAGACTCTGGGGCAACGTGTAACGTTATTAGTAAGCAGGACTTGAGCAAGATAGGGACAGAGAAAATAAAAATTGAGAAAACCAACCAGATTTTATCCACGTATAGCGATGAATCCATTCAACCAGTGGGGAAATGCATTATCAAGATGATCAACCCAAAAAATGGCATGAAGTACAAATGTCATTTCGTCATTGTTGACAATGAAAAATGCAACCCGATAATTGGATCGCGAGCGGCGCTATCAATGAACTTACTGAAAGTGAGGTACGAAAATATTGAAAAACTTGACAATGTAGAGGATATTGTTTCCGAATACACAGATGTTTTCACTGGGACGGGACATTTGGAAGGTGAATATCATATGAACATTAGTGAACAAGCAAAGCCAACCATACATGCACCCAGAAGAGTGCCTGTCGCTATTAAATCAAAACTGAAAGCCGAGTTGAACCGCCTGAAGAAAATGAAAATTATTACACCAGTGAGTGAACCGACTCAATGGGTAAATAGTATGGTGGTTGTCGACAAACCGGGAAAGCTTAGAATCTGCTTAGATCCTAAAGATTTGAATCAACACCTGCAGCGGAGCCACTACCCCATTCCAACAATCGAGGACATACTCCCCGACCTGAAAAATGCTAAAATATTCAGTGTCGTTGACGCAAGAAATGGGTTCTGGCATGTGAAATTGGACAAAGAAAGCAGTCTCCTTACTACATTCAACACACCCTATGGCAGATTCCGATGGCTGCGTATGCCCTTCGGAATTTCTTCAGCAAGCGAAGAATTCCAGCGTAGACAAAACGAAGTCGTAGAAGGTCTACCCGGTGTAACTAGCATCATAGATGACATTCTCATCTACGGGGAAGGAGAAACTGAAGCAGACGCCATTCGAGATCATGACGTGAAATTCCATAAGCTAATGGACAGATGCCGAGAGAGAAATCTGAAATTAAATAGAGACAAACTGAAACTTAGACTCAAAGAAGTAAAGTTCATGGGCCATATTATTACCAGTGATGGTCTGAAACCAGATCCTGAGAAGATAAAGGCAGTCAAGGAGCTACCAGTGCCACTAAACGTGACAAGTGTCCGAAGTTTTCTGAGTTTTGTTTCATATTTGTCAAAATTTCTGCCAAAACTGTCAGAGCTATCTGAACCAATCAGAAGATTAACCAGGAAAGATGTTGATTTTGAATGGAAAGATGAAGATGACAAAGCTTTCACAGAGATTAAGAATTTGGTGACCGCAGAACCAGTACTCAGATATATAACGCGAATGAAGACCTGGTATTGCAGTGCGATAGCAGCCAGTATGGTATGGGTGCTTGTATCATGCAGAAAGGAAAACCCATAGCATACGCCAGCCGAGCACTAACTGTAACAGAACAAAAGTATGCCCAAATTGAAAAGGAATTACTGAGTGTTATTTTTGGATTGGAGCGATTTCATCAATACACATATGCGCGTCAAGTGAATGTTCAGAGCGATCACAAACCCCTAGAAGCAATCGCGAAGAAAAATCTACATGAAGCACCAAAGAGAATTCAAAGAATGATGTTGAGACTACAGAAATATAATGTTGAAATCGTGTATCATCCTGGAAAACACATGAATATAGCGGACACACTATCTAGAGCATGTTTGAATGAAACGGACAACAGCGAATTTCTGAAAGACTTGGAAGATGTAAATATACTAAAATACATATCTGTATCAAAAGAACGTCTTGAAGAAGTGAAAGTTAGCATTGGAAACGACAATGAAATGCAAAAACTCGCGAAACTGATCCAGGATGGATGGCCACAGAACAAACAAAATGTTCCATCCACACTTGGTGAATACTTCAACATCCGAGAACAATTGACATACCAAGATGGAATAATATTGAAAGGCGACAGAATTGTTATTCCAAAGGACCTGAGACCTGAAATGATAGACCGCGTACACACAGCGCATGTTGGTATAGAAGGTTGCATTCGCAGGGCTAGAGACTGTATTTTCTGGCCAGGAATAACTACCGACATAACAAACAGGATTACAAAATGTGAAACATGCAGGTCATTTGAAACCAAACAACCAAAAGAGGACCTATTATCACATGAAAATCCGAAGAGACCATTTGCGAAAATCGGTGTTGACTTATTCGCGCTTGATGGAAAATCATATCTCATAACAGCGGACTATTACTCCAATTTCTTTGAGATTGATTATCTCGAAAGCACAACATCAGAAGCAGTAGTGAACAAACTGAGAGCTCAGTTTAGCCGTCATGGAATTCCTGACACATGCGTCAGCGATAACGGACCTCAGTTTTCATCCGACACATTCAGACAGTTTGCGAAAAGATGGAAATTTTACCACGTTACATCATCACCCCATTTTCCACAGAGCAATGGAAAAGTCGAAAACAATGTGAAAACAGCCAAACGGATCATGAAAAAATCCAAACACGCAAATACTGATCCATACCTTGCTTTGCTAGAATGGAGAAATACACCAACACAGGGGTATGCGACAAGTCCTGTCCAACAACTAATGAGCAGGAGAACAAACTCAAAACTACCAATAATCGAAAGCAAACTGAAACCGGAAAGTGTGGATCCGAATGAGACGGATAAAGAAGCAACAAAGCAGAAAAAGAGACAGGCTCGTTATTTCAACAGAAACACGAAAAATCTCCCTGAGCTCAAAATAGGAGACACTGTAAGAATTGAACCACAAATACAATCAGACACATGGAAAAAAGCAAAAGTCGAAAAGAAAGTAAATACACGATCATACAAAGTTATTACGGAAGCGGGAACACGACTCCGACGAAACCGGAAACATCTCCGTAGAACCGCCGAAACGATGAACAATCACGAAATCGACGACGGATACACAACACCACCAACACCAGAAATACCAGAACCTCTGGTGGCCGCGAGACACGACGCACCTCCAGATCCCACAGCCATACCACCGCCTGCTGCCATGCCATCAACAAGCCGGAGTGGAAGACCAATTCGTGCGCCAAATTACTTGAAAGACTACACATGTAAATGATCTGGATCAAGATATAAAATGTTTAAAGTGATACAACACACACATGCACGGTGTTTCACAAACTACACATACATCTCAAGCTGAATACATATACATACAACCAATGTACTATGTATATAGCCTGACCAAGCGGTGTTTGTTGTGATTCGCACCAACCTCACATAGTTATTAAAGTGTCAGTCACACTAATGATATATCTCAGACTGTGCGACACTATTATAAACAAAGGGGGATGTGACAAGATTAATGTTGACTGATCCGTACTTTAAACTGTTCCCAGTTGAATCCGCTAACACTACAATATATCTGTATATTGTTGTCCGTGTAGGGTTTTAGTGATTGAGCATTTCCGGTTTAGTTATAAAATAAAGTTCTAGAATATCACTGATTCTGGTCAATAAATGTCCTGTTTTAGAAAGCACATCACAAACACAGGCAATGTTGAATATCCCCTACCCACTTGAATTCATGTAGTATAACAGACTCTATCTATACAGATTGAATACAATGGAATTATTTTAGTAGCCCTGTGATCACAAACACATAGAAAAGAACTAATGACACTTCGGATTCTGATAGTGACGAGAACAGAACGAACTCTAATGAAGTACAAGATAACTAGATATAGAGGTGTAATCCGGTAGTGTAAGGGATTGTTTTAATAATGTCAGACCTCCAAGAGGCTTGATATTACAAATCTGACACAGCTGATCGGTGTAAACATGTGGACCGGAAGTAGGAAGTGATAAGTTGCTACAACAAACTCCGCCATATTGGATTGTACATGTTTGTTTACATTGCTACCGTGCTATGTTTCCGACGCAAACTAACCAATACAATAGTACCGTCTCTCTGCAATCGATATCCTACCGGCATGATCAGAGTAAATATAACATTCTCAATTTAAGGCCATAACATACACATTAGATAAATCGGCAAAACGAAAGCGAGAAACTACGGCTACTGTTTGATGCACTGGCAACCGAACAACGCACGCGACGAGCTCACACCTGTCAAAATGGCACATGTAAACATCACCCAATTAGCGCCCCAATAAGCCTACCTTGCTCTTGAGCATAAGTGTCTGTGTGCCCTGTACAAGCCCCGGGCGGGCGATCTGGTTGGGTTTACACGCGATGCCATCGACAGCACCGAGTGTCAGCCTCCGTGGCTGTTTATGGATGTCGCTCGGTTTCGGCTCCTCTCGTGACCTCTGCCACGTTCGTCTCGGCCCTGAGGCTTGTGTAGCGGGACGCTGCCCGATTCCGTGACTATCCGGTCCCCGACTCCCAACAGCCGCCGTAGCCGGACGCAATGTGATGTTGTCGTATATCCCAGTCGTGTACGACGGGTGGCTCTGTAGGTTGGCGGCAGCTGAACTCGGCCGGATCCTATTCTTGCCCTTCGCAGCCGACGGAGCCCGTCCCGCCGGCATTGTGTCGTCGGCAAGCGCGTCTAGAAGTTCAAGTTCCCCTTTACTGACGTAGCGCTCCCTAAGTTCCTTCCTCGTCAATTCACCAAACAGTAATGGTGGTGGTATAAATTCATCAACAAATAATGCCTCGCTCTGGGTCTTAAACCTGTAAATGTCACAGGTGCTTGGAACATGTTTTGGATATTCAATTATTTGTTTGTGTATAAATGAAATAGATTTCTAAACAATGTACATTTATATGCGCTCGGTGTTTCAATGTTGTGTACGTTGTTTAGAAAGTGTTTCATGTTTTGTTTCAATGTTTTGTACGTTGTTTAGAAAGTGTTTCAATGTTTTATTTCAATGTTTTGTACGTTGTTTAGAAAGGTGTTTAATTCATGCATATGTGGCTGTGACTGGTGAAATGGGGCTTATGGGTTTTACGACCAGTGTATATCCAGATCAGCCTGTGCATCCGCACAGTCTGATCATGATCTGCACTGTTTGCCATTTCATCAATGGAACACCGCTGCTAGCAAGCAATTACTATAGATCGTTATCATATCATGAATGTGCTACATGTATTTGATTGGGAGCTACACTGGGCATAAATCCCAGAAGCCCCATTTCTCCACTCACAGCTACAAACACAAACAATAAGTGAAAATCCAATACACGTTACAAGTACCTGTGTTATAGATATAAACATTAAACCGACAGTCTCTCTAACGGTGACAAGTGACAACTACCTAAAGTCGATATTGACCCAATTCATACAATTGTAAGCGGTTTATTGATACAGGTAAGCACAATGGCGACATTCGAATCTGTTTCAATAGATGTTTTAAAGAGATTAAATTAATCCAATGTTTAGACGGAAATCTGTGTAAATTGTTTAGAACATTAGCATTGATCCACACGATACGCGATCGACTACATAATGGCCAATTATAAACTGTGTAGCTACGAATGACGCGGGGTGTTTAAAGGCAGTATCTCGTACATTCCTGTCTGTAGTTGCAATTATTATATTTACGTTGCTTGTAAACTTGCGACTGCCAGTCAAGAGCCTTTTAATTGCTCTTATAGCTCGCCCTACTTTCTAAGCCAACCGCCGGGCAGCAAAGTGTTTCACATATTGCAACGTTTAACCCCAATAAGTTATTTATTACCAGATTTAATGATTAACTGTTCAACAGGACATGTAAAATCAATACTCGGTTGGGACATTGCAATCTACATTGGTTGAACATTAAGTGTGTTATTGTTCACCTATTGGATTTTTCAGGAAATAAATGATGCGGTCGCTAGCGCTCCCTCGCATTTAATTCCTTAAACATCCAATATGTGAACAATAACCGATACATGTATGATGGTGGGTCTAGTTTTCGGGGTATTAACACGTTCATCAATTAGCTGTTTTTATAAAACATAACATATGAGCTAGCTTGTCATTTCAATCCACTGGTAAACATTCCTTTCAATGTTTCTTGCCTTCAAAATAAGATTATTGTTAGATACAAATTCGCGTTAGCGCGTTTAGCAACACACAGGTCGGCCATCTTGAATCTTGTCTTATCGTTGGTGTTTTCGGGGTATGTTCCGAAAGTGTCAATACATCTGCTAATTCTTCCCGAGTTTTCATTGGCAGATGAATGAGGAACAGTGAAGGAACACTTGAAACCTTTCTATTGTTTTTGATTTTAACAATATTAAAAAGCAGATTAATGGCGGGCGCAGAAAATCACGATAGGTTCGTGAACAAAATTACCTAAATGGCATAAATTACCAATTTATCCCGTCAACACAGTGCGTATGTGCCGTGAAACACGTTGCCGTGAAACGTTTTTGATATCCTGTCAATACGACCTACTCACTGCGTATGAATATGTGCGGTTGCTGGGATTATTTCTTTGCATTTTAAAGCCATGTATATGTGTTGACGGGATAAATAGAATAGTAGGTTAGTGCCGTGAATGGAAACAAATATCTGACGCGGCACGGAAACGGGATGTGCTCGGCAGAGCCTCGCCCATCCCGTTTCCTGAGCCTTGTCAGATATGTTTTCCCATTCACGGCACTAACCTACTATTCTCTATATTTAGTCCAAACACTGAATTTGGTGGGATTTTTAAAGGACGTCGAGTAATGCTTATTTTAATCACCTCACGTAAAGCACATCGCAGCTGCAGACATGTCTATACATTACACAACATATGAATACCCCGAAATCTCCGACTACCCCGAAAACTATGGAAGGGGATATCCGCCACTACATTGCATGCTGCTTCATGACGATGCAGTCGACCATTGTTACATGTCATCCTGCACTGCGGCTGCTCGTTACTGCTTAATGACAACTCCATCGTGCATTATTACATTTCACACTGCATACCTCGATTGGCTATTTGACATTGTTACATGTCATCCTGCATCTTGGCTATACAATACTGCTTAATGACAACTCCATCTTGCATTATTACATTGCATATTGCATACATCGATTGGCTATTTCACATTGTTACATGCCATATTCTGCCATGTGTCATTCTGCTTGCTGCTTGCTGGGATGCGTATATGACTACATTGTATATGGATTCCGCCGAATGACGCATGCAAGCACGCAGAATGGCCCATATCAGAATATGAAATTGCCGAATGAGGGATGCCAGCATCGCAGTAAGCAGTAGGCCGAATGAAACTTGGCAAAATGTGCAACGCCCTCTGTTGTCATATTATGACGCCAGGTGGCGCTCCAAAATAAGTGAGGTAGACGTTTTTTCTTGTGGTATTTTGTCACTGTGCCACCGCGGGCATAATAATGTATTTAAAGTGGTCGATCACCGCGGGCATAGCCTACCTGTCCCCCGCGATCACTGTTTCAGGCAGTGGGCTCGCGGTGACAGCATCCTCGGTCACTGTGTTCACTGTGCGGTCACTGCCGCAACCCCCTCCCCCCCCCTGCGTACGGGCCTGCCGTAACCTGTGTCGGCTATCGTATTATTTTTGAGCGACTGACGGGGACGAGTTGGTCGAAGGGCGAAACGGAGGCCGGTCATTAAATTAACGAATAACGGGGACCGATACGATTTCTAATTACTTCTATTAAGGTAATAATCACACTTTCCATTTACTCATCTGTTGACAATGGATACTTATGTCCGTATTTACATGTACAGTTACTAATGAAGAGTACCTGCTAATTATAGTTCGTGTTAAAAAAATAAATAATTAGACCGATGGTGTTCAATCTACCGAAATAGTCACAGGTTTACAAGCGGCTAAATGATAAAGACGGGATTATTTCCTTTGCGGTCAGATTGGATTAAATCACCTTTATTCGCAATTCAATCAATCAACCAAGTTAAGAAAATATATATGCAATTCAGGCCCAGATCTGTTTGAAGAAGTGGGGGGGATGTCGTTTCGAAGGCTCAATGGGCCTGAGGTATCTAAGGAGGTCTAAAAAAGTGGACCTCGAGGCTGGTCGGGTGGGGGGGGGGTGTCGTCCGACCCCCCCCCCCACCGGCTACTGGCCTGCAATTTGACACACATTAATGGCATTGTGTCTAATCAGTTAACACCATAACTCGTGTACATATATAATAGTGATATAGCATTATGTTCGACTTTAGCTACATCAAAGCGCGAATGCACACGTACACATACACACGCACGCGCTCACTTAATTCATCGTTTCTCATACAAACAGAAATGTTTTATTTTGCTAAAGCACTGTACCTTCGCGTACATGCATTTATACAGGTAGATACGCAATCGCGGTGATCCCCCGTGAACGACCACGGCGAATCACCGTGATATCGTTCGAGCAGTGCATCACAGTGACCGAGGATGCTGTCACCGCGATCCCACTGCCTGAAACAGTGATCGCGGGGGGACAGGTAGGCTATGCCCGCGGTGATCGACCACTTTAAATGCATTACGTCCGCTGTAGCACATTGACAAAAGACCTCAAGAAAAAACGTCTACTGTACTTATTTTGGAGCGCCACCTGGCGTCATAATGGAAGCGTTCCCATTATGACAACAGAGGGCGTTGCACATTTTGCCAAGTTTCATTCGGCCTACTGCTTACTGAGATGCTGGCATCCCTCATTCGGCCATTTCATATTCTGACATGGGCCATTCGGCGGAATCCATATAGTCATATACGCATCCCAGCAAGCAGTAAGCAGAATGACACATGGCAGAATGTGGCATGTAACAATGTCAAATAGCCAATCGAGGTACGCAATGTGAAATGTAATAATGCACGATGGAGTTGTCATTAAGCAGTAACGAGTAGCCACAGTGCATGATGACATGTAACAATGGTCGACTGCATTGTCATGAAGCAGCATGCAATGTAGTGGCGGATATCCCCTTCCATAGAAAACTGGCGTCTCGACCATATATCGGTCATTGACTGACACATATGGAACGCCAAATCTACATAAACTCAAATAATTAATGCTAGCTTCAAATAAGTATTGCTCTCTCTAATTCTATTAGTGCTCTCTCAATTTCAATTAGTGATCTCTCTAATTCAATTTGTGTTCTCTCTAATTCAATTTGTGCTCTCTCAAATTCAATTTGTGCTCTCTTTAATTCAATTAGCGCTAGCTGAGAGAGAGCACAAATTCAATTAGAGAGAGCACAAATTCAATTAGAGAGAGCACTAATTGAATTAGAGAGAGCACAAAGAGCACAACTTGAATTAGAGAGAGCACAAATTCAATTAGAGAGAGCACTAATTGAATTAGAGAGAGCACACATTGAATTAGAGAGAGCACAAATGCAATTAGAGAGAGCACAAATTGAATTAAAGAGATCACTATTTGAATTGGAGAGACTGACATGTGTATACACTGGTCACCAATGATCCACACAGACTGACGTGGCTCTACACTAGTCATAATATGAACAATGTGAAGATACGGAAAAAACTTTTGTATCTACACGATATGAGGGGATACACAGTTACACAGTACATACTGTTGTTCGAAGTTTGCCTCCTCCTCCTCGCAGTGGTTTGACATAGTTTTGCAAATTTAGGACACTCGCTGATTGATAAATTGAATATATATTCAACATCCTGGACGGCTATTCTATGATAGAGTGTACAAAGTATGTTCCACTTTTGGTGAAAAATAAACTTCAATATTTGACGAAATCAACATATGTGTCATGTTGCTGTACATCTTGAGGACAGGAATCCGAAATATTTCAGCACAAAGAGATCAACTTCAATGAAAATATGTATATGTTCCAATGCCAGTCAGTCTGAGGTACGGACCCTACAAATTTTACGAAAGTATACATATCAGCATATCAGAATACTCTACAGATAATATATAATGGACATATATAGTTGAAATGGAAATATGTCGAGCAACCATGGAGATATTCAAGATGGCGTCCAAGATGGCCGCTGTTTTGAAAATAAGCATTAACATATATAATTGTTCAAATCACTCTATAAACCAGTGCTTCAATGTTTGATGGCAATATTATATGCATACTATAATAAGAACTAAAATTTGAAGTGAAGGAAGATGACATGTACTGCAGGGTCAAGATCATATTCAAGGTCAAAGTTCAAATAATAGTCATTTTGTATTGTTCTTAACACTAATCATAGCTTTTATAATCAAGTTTTGAATGGAAAATATAAATACCAACATATACGAATACTATTAATCTACAAACATTATGTAATGCATATATTTAGGTAAAATGACGATACATTTATGTAGAATAGCCGTCAAGATATATAAGATGACGTCTCTTTAATTCAATTAGCGCTAGCTGTAATGATAATTAATAGAGAGAGCACAAATTGAATTAGAGAGAGCACAAATTGAATTAGAGAGACCACAAATTCAATTAGAGAGAGCACAAATTTGAATTAGAGAGAGCACAAATTCAATTAGAGAGAGCACTAATTGAATTAGAGAGAGCTCAAATTGAATTAGAGAGAGCATTAATTGAATTCGTGCTATCTCTATATTATTTGCAGAGAGCTCAAAAACACATACATTTAATGCTCTCTATAATTCAATTAGTGCTCTCTCTAATTCAATTTGTGCTCTCTCAAACTCAATTAGTGATATCTCAAATTCAATTAGTGCTCTCTCAAATTTAATTCATGCTCTCTCTATTAATGAAATTGAATTAGAGAGAGCTCAAATTGAATTAGAGAGAGCACAAATTGAATTAGAGAGATCACTAATTGAAATTGAGAGAGCACGAAAGTGCTGCCGAGGTGTCGTAGGGCCGACGTTTCTCAGCTTATGTCCGAGGTGTCACTAAACCAATCACGAAACCAATCCGTACTTCCGTTGGTTGAAACAAAATGGTTCCCAGCCTACATGCGGATTAGTAAATTACAATTAGCGAGCCGGTCAAAGGTGAATGACATCACTTCCGTTGATTGAACAAAAACATAAACAAGATGGCTTCTGTCTGGCCTTCTTATATAATAGAGATCCTAAGTCCAACTGGATAGCAATCATCACATCGGGTTTTCGTTCATCCCATAAAGTGCCTATGCGTTTTCCACGTCAACAAATGTCAAACCGTATGTACAAGTTTCTTCATCATTATATGAATAAATGGCCTTTTTGTGGAATTTATCGGGGTATAAACTTGGAAAAGTCGCGGGAATACTGGACGAAGGCCGGAAGGCCTCGTCCAGTATTCCCGCGACTTTTCCAAGTTTATATCCCCGATAAATTCCACAAAAAGGCTATTCATTCCTTATAATTCCAGCATTTGAAATAAATGCATCAAGAAAATGTGTTTATTTTCCGTTTTCTTAAGAATTATTTTAACTGCGCCTCACGGTTACGGAAAGTAGTTCGGCGTGGGAGTTTACTGGGATATACATTTTGGACAGAGACTTGATACGGGCCAATCAAATGTTAGGGAATTGTGTAAACATGTTTGTGCTGGAATTATTGCTTCATTATTTCATTACTTGATACATGTGAGCATTTGGAACACATTCATGCCGCCATTAACATGCCCTGTACCGTTTTGACCTTCACAATAAATAATAATCCTTACATTACTGACCGTTTTTATTTGTATTATATATGACTTCTATATATTTCAATATCCGGAAACAAATTTGGTATAAACATATTTTATTAAATTATAATTTACATCAATTATGGGTACAATGGGGTCAGCGTGTAAGTGCACACACGAACGAACACGACAGGTTGGTTCCAACCTGTCGTGTTCGTTCGTGTG
The DNA here is from genome assembly GCA_029237695.1 of Conchocele bisecta. Classification (NCBI taxonomy): domain Eukaryota; kingdom Metazoa; phylum Mollusca; class Bivalvia; order Lucinida; family Thyasiridae; genus Conchocele; species Conchocele bisecta. The sequence continues at coordinate 21,037,982 of CM055274.1, read as the reverse complement.
TGCACTTACACGCTGACCCCAATGTTTACAGGCAGTGTAAGAGGAAATGAACGAACAATTTCTGTTTTATAATTGAGACACGCCATGCGATTTTGTACCCAACATCTGTTCCCGGCACGTTTTTCTGCCGACAAACTTTTGCCTATTAAACACACTAAATCTAAAAAATATTTAAATATAAGTACTTTTTCATGAATAATAAAAAAGTCACCCTCCCCAATTGTTTTTATTTTATGAAATTAAACTGTACAACAAATATTGATTTTATTGCGAAAAAACGATTTTCCTCGGTCCGCAAATAATTATTTTGGAAAATAAAATTCTATTTTAGCCCCATGTTAAATTCTCATAGGAAACTTTTTTTTTCGCAATAAAATCATTTAAATAGGTTTTAGATCTGATGTGTGTAACAGCCAAAAGTTCGTCGGCAGCAAAACGTGGAACAGACCAAAAGAACATGTGCGATATCTCATGAAAAATAGTTACAGAATTTACCTTAATATTTCCGTAAATGAAGTCAAAAGATGACACAATTATCATAGCAAATGCGGAATACTAGTCCGCATTTGCTATGAAAATTTCATCATCTTTCGACGTCATTTAGAGAAAATATCCCAGTTACTGTAAATGTATTTCATGAATAATATGGGAATGAATGGCCCCGGGCATTTTTGTGGAATTTATCGGGGTATAAACTTGGAAAAGTCGCTGGAATACTGGACGAAGGCCGGAAGGCCTCGTCCAGTATTCCCGCGACTTTTCCAAGTTTATATCCCGATAAATTCCACAAAAATGCCATTCATTCCTTATAATTCCAGCATTTGAAATAAATTCATCAAGAAAATGTATTTATTTTCCGTTTTCTTAAGAATTATTTTAACTGCGCCTGACGGTTACGGAAAGTAGTTCGGCATGGGAGTTTACTGGGATATAAATTTCGGACAGAGACTTGCTACGGACCAATCAAAGGTCAGGGAATTGTGTAAATATTTTTGTGCTGGAATTATTCACACATGCTCTTACTGTGTGTTCCACGTTTTTCTGCCGACGAACTTTTGGCTATTAACACATTAAATCTACACAATATTTAAAAGTAAGTACTTTTTTTATCAATATCAAAACAGTCACTCTCCCCAATTTTTTTTTATTAAATATTGATTTTATTGCGGAAAAACGATTTTCATATGGGAACTAAACATATATATTTTTAAAATATTTTTTTTATTTGCGGACCGATTTTCAAAATGTAACTTTTGTTTTCTTTATTACATCATTTTCAAGCTATCTCGTCAGGTTTCGGAGTCAATTTCCAAATTGTTTCGTTTTTTTATCCTAAAAAAGCGAAACATTTTGGAAATTGACTCCCCATCATGGCCCATGTTAAATTCCCATAGGAAAATCGTTTTTTCGCAATAAAATCAATATTTGATGGAATTTCATCAAATAAAATTGTTTGGCAAGGGTGACTTTTTTATTGATGAAAAAATACTTACTTTTAAATATTTTTTAGATTTAATGTGTTTAATGCCCAAATGTTCGTCGGCAGCAAACCGTGGAACAGTAAGTATAAAATCGCATGGCGTGTCTCATATTGTTCCACATTTGGGGTGCATATAATCACCACCTTGACTGTCTGTTCATCTTTCCGTCCGAGATAAGCGTCCGAGATTAGCGTCCGAGTTTTACATTAAAATGTTCGGCTACCCGCTATTATTGTTACAGTAAGACAGATCGACTTGAAACTTCAAAAACTTCATGTTACTGATTTCCTGTGTGTTTGTTTTGCAAGTTCTCACCACAGGTTGAAGTAACGGACCAAGGTCTATACATGCATTTAAATATACACCAATAAGTGAGAACAAAATAAGCTAACATGTTTTTACGCCATCTTATAACACATTACCAATGTGTTATAAGAGGGAGTAAAACATGTATTTAGCTTATTTTGTTTCCACTTATTGATGCTTCTATGTGTATTTAATGTATGTACAGTGGGGTCAGCGTGTAAGTGCACACAGGAACGAACATGACAGGTCGTGTTCGTTCCTGTGTGCACTTACACGCTGACCCCACTGTATGCACCTTGGTCCGTTACTTCAACCTGTGGTTCTCACGTTACTATGGGAAACATGACTGACGCGCTAGATGCTTATCTAAGTAATACGGCTATACGCCAATAGAGGAAATACATTTACATTTATCAGAGACGGGAGCGTTTGCGAATTTTTATCCATTCCGTCACTATTTGAGAACGTGTAACTCCTGCAATTTACTCCCGTACCGCCAGGAGCATTAGCGAGAATTTCCCCTTTTCGTTACTAGTTGCGAACAGTAACTTTTGCAAAGTACTCCCGTACTACGGACGTACGGGTGTACATTGCAAGAGTTACTATTCGCAACTATTTCGTCACTTACTTCCTGAATTTATTTGACTTAGGCCTCGCGCGCCCAGGTACGCACAACTGATCCATGATGGTAGACGCCGGAGGTCACGGGGTCACCAGTGGACACGGCGATACCAGGGGTCACAGGGTACCGGAGCTGAGGGACACAGTCCCGTGATATATTCTCCCTTCACTGACAGCGTGATCCGTGCCTGACCATCGGTTGGTCTCGACGTTTCACTTGCATGACGTCATGCGTTGCCGCTAGAGACGTGACGTCGTAGTTACGTCGGTTATCTTGTGAATTTAGTCTTTCAGCCATACACTTTACGCTATATTTTTGCAGAATATGACTTTTTGCAGTGTTTTGAACTAACACTACACTAGTTAAAATAGTTCGGCGGAAATTGCTAAGATTCCGACACCTCGTTATTTTTTTTATTTCTTAGTGGCAGTTTGGTATTCGTCTGAGATTCAACTTTGCGAAAAATCCAGGTGTCAATTTTTTCCAGACGCATTCAAGGTCATTCATTACAAGGTCATTCAAAATCAAGGTCAAAATCTTGATATTTATGCCATAAGTCCTCAGTCTTAAACTACTCAATGACAATCCAAACAAGTATCTTGCAAAATGGAGGCATCGCACCATTTGCCGCATTATTAACTCAGGACTTCAGACAAGGAATTAGTAATTGAGTATTGTCACTCCATCATTTCTGAAGCAATTGGGTATTTCAAAATTTGAATTGTGTAAAATAGAATCACACTACTGTTTGCACATCAGCAGACCGCACTTATTGAATAGTTGGCTTCTAAATGAAAACACAGCTTGGTATTTCATTAGAATCGTCTCCTTGGAGACAATTCTAAAGAAATACCAAGATGTGTTTTCATGGAAAAATAAGAAAATATGCTATATTTGTGGTCTGTTTATTGTTTTATGTAGCATGATAAAGATACCACACATTTTTCATTGCTTTTTGATACTCACTACTTCTGATGTCAATTCGGTTTTTGTCAATTTTAATTGGGTATTTATGCAAATACGCACCTTATCTGGAGCTCTGTAACTGATAATATTTTATTATACGAAGTTTGTAAAATAGAGGACAAGATACCCAAAGACCCATGCTCCCGTGTAAAGAAACATTTAGCGCATACTAACCACGTGCACTCGGACCTGTGACACACAAACATGGCCCATTAAACATTATTACATTACCCCACCCACCTGATCTCGTACTGTACTGTGTATACAGTACGAGACCAGGCGGGTTGAGTAATATACTTTTTTAATGGGAATTTCTTGTGCGGCACAGGTCCGAGTTTTCCACCTGTGCCTATAAAGCGACACAAACATACACTCAACTACCAGCGGCGAGCCGTCCCAAAAGGATAACAACAGTACGCGTTTTACATACAAAATAAACCTCGTACTACGGACTGGGGACGTATACTTCATTTTTATTAATTCGTTCCCACGAAATAACAATTCGTTCCCACGATATAACAATTCTTATTTCGTGGGAACATAATTGTTCTATCGTGGGAACGAATTGTTAATTGTTAATTCGAGGGAACGAATTGTTAAATTGAGGGAACGAATTGTTATTTCGTGGGAACGAATTTTTATATCGTGGGAACGAATTGTTAATTCGAGGGAACGAATTGTTACATTCGAGGGAACGAATTGTTAAACTGAGGGAACGAATTACATGTATTAAAAACAAATTCATGTCCCCTGCGGGGCTTCGTAAGCTCCACAACAATTATTCCCTAATGAACTACCGAGAGAATACATGTAACTATAGTCTGTTTCACGAAAGCTGCCCAAATGTTACGGCTATCTAAACAATGCAAAAACAATATTTGTCTCGATAATATTAAATTAAAGGAAACTTTAAGAATGAGCCTTCTTTTTAATTCGTGAAATTTGGCCAAATATTGATTTTATTGCGAAAACAAAATTTCCCCATGTTAAATCTATGAAGATGTCTATGGGGATTTAACATGGGGATTTTTTTAAGAATTTCAGTAATCCTGGACCGAATTTCAAATCAAATCAAATCATTTCCAAGCTATCTAGCTAGGTTTCGGAGTCAATTTCCAAAATTTTTCGTTTTGTGACTCCTCCCACACTCCTTTGCCTCTTTTTCCCCCATGTTAAATTCCCATAGAGAAATCATTTTTTCGTAATAAAACCAATATTTGACAAAATTTCACGAAATAAAAAGAAGGCTCATTCTTAAATTTTCCTTTAATTTAATACTATCGAAAAAAATATTGTTTTTGAATTGTTTATATGGCCGTAAAATTTGGGCAGCTTTCGTGAAACAGACTATAGTATAGTGTTCGGCGATTATCATGCCATGATGGATATCTTGACTATATGTTTTGTAATTTGAAACTCGCATCAGCAAATGTCAGTGCAGTGTGGCGGCTGTTGAAAGTCTCCCCGTGCGTTATTCCAGATTATTATTCTACCGATCCTTGGCGGTCTGTCTGTGTACACGACTGCCATTCCGACAGCTATGTGCAATTTGCATATTTTTTAGAATGACTTGTGCCATTTTTACGTAGGGTAGCCTATGTATTGGAATCGCGTCGGACAGTTAGCCACGCCCCAGACCCCCCTCGATGGGCACGTCCGTAGTGATATCTTGGAATAACCATAACAACAAAATGCATTGTGTTACTCAACGTTTAACTGGCATACGCAACCGCTAATTGAACATAATATTATGAAAAACTACTTGCACTGCACAATATCAACAACGGATGTTCTACGTACAAAAATACATCGGATTATTTTGTTACGCTTGATTTGCCCCCATTTGCGGTCATCGCTAAATTTAGTAACAGAGTTAACTCCCCTCCGAATACTCTCCGAAATAAGCGACGCGTTTAACACACAAACTACATCAAGTTTGACCTTCCGACAGCCTATTTTTAAGCTCACCCGACACCTGTGCGAAACAAAACTCGCACGTGTCGGTCTAACTGATGTTTAATCCTCATTCTCTCTATATCGATGGATTTTTACAGTGGATTTTAGTGACATTCCTGAATTCGGCCTGATTGACATTTGTCTATGGTGGCCAATACACGCCAACATGAGTATCAATTCTACGTTCAGGGAAAGGGGTCAATAAGTCAGTATTTAAGGTGATAACTTACAGTCAGGAAACAAATTAATGACAGTATAACACATCCAGCGTATATTAATATCCAAATTAATGCAAGTACTGAAATACGACAAAAAAACAATCTAACAAGTTTGGGCTTCCATACATTAAAATTTTGTCAGCGGTTTCCCCAATGACGTCATTTGTATGTTTTAATATACTCGATCCGGGGCCAACTATTTCATTCACAAAACAGAAGTAAACTTGGCGATGTACCGATAAGGCATTTTCAGGCACGACACCGCTTCCGTGGCGGAATTATTGTAACTATTGCTCTTCAATCAGTTTTCAATATATCTATAATGATCATAGATATCTGGAATATGTATACTTGAATTGATGATGTCTTGTATGTGTTACCGTATCTTTCTGATATTGCTATGCATAATCTGTAATGTTGTTGAATGTTTTGGTACATACTGTAGCAGTGCATTCTGTACTTCAAGTTGTGCCATATCAATAGTTTACCCCTTAACCATTAAAACGCTGAAAAATGAAATTGCCGTCTGCTCATTTTGTATATTTTAATCTCTTTAAAAACCTGTTTTGGCAGCGCAGTGGAATCGTCTCAGTATGAGGAGAAAATATAAAAATATTTAAAACAGCAGACGACAATTGTCGTTTCCAGCGCTTTAAAGGTACATGCCCACTCAGTAAGCCCAAAATGTCATTTATAGAATTAAATAAGTGTATAACTGATAGTGACGCGCGGTGGTATCAGGCTATTTTCATATGCAAATGAGGCATGATATTTTTGAATTATTTATACTAAAGAAATGCGTGACCTGAAAAAATAATATTTTCAACAGATTTTAAAGTATGATCATTGCACATCATAAAATAAATACAGAGATTAAATAGTAATGTCCGTTAACATTTTAAGCAAACACGGTTATCGCCCCTGATATCAGTGTGTAAATTTACGTCTGATATAAAATGTATAATAATGCCAATCAGTACGTGGGATAATGGCGCATGAATGTTTATTTTGCCAGGAAATGTCTCAGATGATGTCTCTGATGTAAAGAACATGTTGTACCTACTGAGTGGGCATGTACCTTTAAGGGTTAATGAAACTGCAACACCAACAATCAATCAATCAATCAATCTAGTTTAATCTTGTAGTACCCTATGTTCAGTACTTTCAGTACTTTGATTACATAGGGTAGCCAATGTATTGGAATCGCGTCGGACAGTTAGCCACGCCCCAGACCCCCCTCGATGGGCACGTCCGTAGTGATATTTTGGAAGAACCATAACAACAAAATGCATTGTGTTACGCAACGTTTAACTGGCATACGCAACCGCTAATTGAAAATAATATTATGAAAAACTACTTGCACTGCACAATATCAACAACGGATGTTCTACGTACAAAAATATATCGGATTATTTTGCTGCGCGTGATTTGCCCCCATTTGCAGCACAAATCGTGCGGTCATCGTTAAATTTAGTAACAGAGTTAACTCCCCTCCGAATACTCTCCGAAACAAGCGACGCGTTTAACACACAAACTACATCAAGTTTGACCTTCCGACAGCCTATTTTTAAACTCACCGACACCTGTGCGAAACAAAACTCGCACGTGTAGGTCTAACTGATGTTTAATCCTCATTCTCTCTCTATCGATGGATTTACAGTGGATTTTAGTGACATTCCTGAATTCGGCCTGATTGACATTTGTCTATGGTGGCCAATACACGCCAACATGAGTGTCAATTCTACGTTCAGGGAAGGGGGTCAATATGTCAGTATTTAAGGTGATAACTTACAGTCAGGGAACACATTAATGACAGTATAACACACCCAGCTTATATTAATACCCATATTAATGCAAGTACTGAAATACGACAAAAAAAAATCTAACAAGTTTCTAAACGTTACAAGTGCCCGCTATACACATATAATCATTTAGTAATATTTATTTTACTGATAGTGACGCGCGGTGGTATCAGGCTATTTTCATATGCAAATGAGGCTTGATATTTTTGAATTATTTATACTAAAGAAATGCGTCACCTGAAAAAATAATATTTTCAACAGATTTTAAAGTATGATCATTGCACATCATAAAATAAATACAGTTATTAAATAGTAATGTCCGTTAACATTTTAAGCAAACACGGTTATCGCCCCTGATATCAGTGTGTAAATTTACGTCTGATATAACATGTATAATAATGCCAATCAGTACGTGGGATAATGGCGCATGAATGTTTATTTTGCCAGGAAATGTCTCAGATGATGTCTGATGTAAAGAACATTTTGTACCTACTGAGTGGGCATGTACCTTTAAGGGTTAATGAAACTGCAACACCAACAATCAATCAATCAATCAATCAATCAATCGATCGATCGATCGATCGATCGATCGATCGATCGATCAATCAATCAATCAATCAATCAATCAATCAATCTAGTTTAATCTTGTAGTACCCTATGTTCAGTACTTTCAGTACTTTGATTACATTGAGTTTCTCGTAAGGCATTGGCTATGACAACACAGCTGCGCATAGCCGTGACAAAAGTGAACAGGTGCAATACAATCGAACTTGCTCTGCTTATTGTTCTGTAGCCGATTTCACCAACATTGCAAAGTATACTTGTCTAGGAAAGTATACTTTCAAGTAGAAATTTTCAATTTAAGGATAAAATTAATTTATTAAATTTTATTATACTGAATTTATTACATTATCACAGCCATTTTGGCTGTGAAAATGTAATACATTCAGTTTAATAAAAATTAATAAATGTATCCTTAAATTGAAATTCAGTATAATAATTCTGCATAATTTTAATCATCAAATATATGCAGTCGTTAGTTCTGTATGAAATAATGAATTTCGGGAAAAATAAATGATTACTCCCTCAAAGTATACTTTGCTAGAAAAGTATACTTTGTGCAATGTTGGTGAAATAGGCTACTGGTAGTCGTTTTCGGCAAGTATCATGAATGTCTTAACTGTGTCTTGTAATGTTTATAAGTTGTCCACAACGTGCATTAAGCCACAGTTACATGACGGTTCGTCCGTATGTACACTGTTCGTCCGCATGTACGAGGAGATAATCCGCGAGCTGTAACGAGCGGATTATCGATCGTACATGCGGACGAACGTGATCTAACTGTGTTACCACATCCTCATGTCCATACATACATACCCATGTGCTGTGTAAATGCGGAAACAAAACTCTAAAATGTATCAAAGATGTGATCATACATATTATGACCACGTAAATGTATATGATGTTGGCCATACATTTTCCAATTTCTTGAAAGTGTATTTTATCCCGTCAACACAGTGCGTATGTGCCGTGAAACACGGTGCCGTGAAACATTTTTGATATCCAGTCAATACAATTTTTGCATTTTACAGCCATTTGAAGGTGTTGACGGGATAAATAGAATAGTAGGTTAGTGCCGTGAATGGGAAAACATATCTGGCGCGGCACGGAAACGGGATGTGCTCGGCAGAGCCTCGCCCATCCCGTTTCCTGAGCCTTGCCAGATATTTTTTCCCATTCACGACACTAACCTACTATTCTATATATATATAAAGATATTGAAAAATTAAACATGATACGTATTACTTACAGAAGCTGTTGTTACGTCAACATGTGTTTGTGCTACAATATGTTCCCGTCAGTAAATGCATTGGATGTCGTGTTCACATGTATTAATTACAAAAGTAATTAATTCAAGAGTGTAAGGGTTAAATGGACATTGACCGACCGCTATGTTCTAAGCTGCATCTATAAACAAATATACCCGTGTCTGTTTTCCTTTTCAATACTAATTTTGAGATTTCTGTTCACGTCTTATGTAGCCGGCGGGTTAGAGTGACGGAATTCAATGCCGTAGGTAGTGAGTTCGAATCTAATTTTTTCATAAATATATATTTTTTTTATTTGCTTATATTTTATTATATATTTCTTTTTGATATGTGTTTCTCTTACAAATTACATTAACTAGGTATGAAATAGTTCACATGTAGAAAGTTAGTATGATTTGAAGAAAACTAATAACTAAATGCACATTTCATATGTGTCTACATGAAGAATCTGGAAGTATTTTCTCGCAGATCATGTCAGATTGAGGTCATACAGCAATAGTGATAGCCCTCGCCGTCATAAAAAGAACACAATACTATCGACAAAAGTAATGCGTTTTGTGAGGTTCGAACTCTCGACCAGATAGGATGAACACAATTTCTGCAATCGTATGGATATTCTCCCACTTTGATACCACTGAGCCACAATACATGTTTAGTTTTGAGCACCAAGATACATGTGCTCTATTATAGGGGCATGCATGCACGTGTACTCTATCATACATTTGCAATACACTAAAACGAGGCTACGATATGTTAATACACCCTTTTTACCTATTCTATGAACTGTGCAGATCCTGACCAGACTGTGCGGATGCACAGGCTGAGCTGACCTGCATCTACAATCGTCGCAAAACTCGTAAATTCCAATTCTCCAGTCACAGCCATGTTTAAGGCACAAGTGGAAGACTCGGACCTATGACACCAAACAATGCGTACTAAAAAATCCCATTACCCCACCCACTATGTCTCGTACAGTACCATATGCTATATAGCATATATGGTACTGAACGAGACCAAGTGGGTGGGGTAATGGGATTTTGTTAACCGTTTCCCTGTTTTGCGATATTTCGACACATCCAAATCCAAAACATCTGAATAAAAGAATCAAATGCTGGGTCAAATGATGGTTAAATTATCTGATAGAGTAGAAAACATTGTGGGAAAAGGAGAAATTGCTTGTTACAAGCAATTTCTCCTTTTCCCACAATGTTTTCAAAAGACATCTTCTGCAGAGGCGTGAAAAGTCGTCTCTATCAGGGAAATGGTTAATAGGCATTTCTTTTGGTGTCATAGGTCCGAGTCTTCCACCTGTGGTTTAAGGTTCATCGATTGTCAAGGCGTCCCGAACTATATGGAACGCCAAATCTACATAAACTCAAATATATATTGCTAGCTCTTTAAATTTAGAGCTAGCAATAAAACATTTCGAGCTATCTCCAATTCATTTGAAGAGCTCTCTAATTCATTTGGAGCTCTAAATCAATTCATGACATCTGAAATTGATTTGTAGCGAGCATTTTATAACTTTGATTAGAAGAGCTCTCTAAATAATTTGAAGCTATCTCTAAATCATTTGGAGAGCTCTCGAAATTATTTAGAGCTAGCTCTAAATCAATTAATTATAGCTCAAATTGATTTGTAGCGAGCATTATATAACTTTGATTTGGAGAGCTCTCGAAATCATTTCGAGCTGGCTCTAAATAAATTAATGATAGCTCAAAATGATTTGTAGCGAGCATTATATAACTTGATTTGGAGAGCTCTCGAAATCATTTGGAGCTACAAATGTATCTCTAGATTTGGAGCTATCTCTAAATCATTTGGAGAGCTCTTGAAATGATTTGGAGAGCTCTCGAATTCATTTGGAGCTAGCTCTCAATAATTTGGAGCTAGCTCTAAATCAATTAAATATATCTTTGATTTGGAGAGAGCATTATAAACTTGATTTGATGCTAGCTCTTAATACGACTCCACGTGGGAACTGGAGGAAAACAACAATAAGCGCTCCCTTCCCGCGCTTTCATTTTTAAAAGGTAGATAACTCATGTTGTACAAACTAATATTGTCATGTACGAGTTATTTATCTTACATGCTCATCGTGCAAGATATGCACTGAATGTCCGTTGATCAGATTAAAAAAGGTATCTAGGTGGGGTCTAAAAAGTGGACCTCGAGGCTAAAGAAATGGACCTCGACGCTGGGCGGGGGGGGGGGGGGGGGGAGGTCGTCCGACCGCTCCGACCCCCCTGGCTACGGGCCTGTACAGTACACTGTCCTGTACTACATGTATGTATATATAGGAAAGATACATGTATACATGCTGTTGTAGTGATGCAATTAAATATACCGCATGATTGTGTTAGTTTGATGTTATGCCCTTATAATAGCGTAACATGTAACCACAAATACAGAGTACAATTTTACATAACCCATTACACGTAATAAGAAAAGGCGTAAAAATGGTCAGCTTACATTTACACTCCAACAAATACATAGAATGTAAGCTTTTTTATTTTGTAAACTACCGATGATGTTATACACATTATCAGTTACATACATAAACTGTTTGTAATTCCCTCTAACGATACATTATTGGATGAATAAACTTTTGCAGGCTGTGACATTGGTCAATGTATGACATACCGAGAGGGTACGTTGTAATGAATTGGTGCCCGAGTGAGATGTTTTGTGACAATGATACGTTATTCTATTTTGATTAGCATTTGAGCAGCAATCCTGCTAGAAAAACCTGCCAAATGGATAGGTACAAAACTTTAAGGACCCGTTCTATACCTGATCATCGTTTGATTCAAAGATAATTGCTTCGTAAATATGATAGAATATATGTGAATACTGCCTCGTTACTGTATCCTATACGGCACATGCAGTGGCCAAATCGGCCATCTTTGTGTGTTCCAGCCATCAGCAAGTTTCACCTGTTCTGCCGTTTGACAAAGAACTCAAAATATGAAGTTGAACATATGATATAAAGTAGCTAATCACATGTAGAAAAGCCAGGAGAACGGACTCCTATCAATTATATTATACCAAACTGTGAAATATATCAGTTTTCTGGACAGGTTTGTGCCTGTGTTTTTTTACAGCATGAACCACCATTATAAATAACTCATACACAGAAAATCGCACAGTGTATCACTTTTACCTGGCAAACCACACAACACATATCATATATACCCACTACTGTGCTCTGTTATTAGCTATCAAATCCAGTAACATGTAGGCAGTTACCTGAGTGTATTGCCCCTGGTGTCTACTCACCTACTATGCAAGTAAATATGGCTTTACCTATGGTAGCATGTACAATAACATAGACGGCGCATCAGATTGAGAAGTTTACACATCAACATTTATTTTGATATTGATGGAAGAAATGCGCAGATATATCGTCTTTTGTATACTTTGCTGGCATAATAGTTATAGTTTGCCGTTGTCATATGTGTCTATTATGTATTGCACCAATATGAATATAACATATGTGAATATAATAATTGTCTTGTTACTGTATACTATATTGAGCATTGAGTTGCCATCTCCGCCATCTTTGTATGTACAAGCCATCGTAAAGTTTCACCATTTTGTGCGTTTGACACATACAGCAAATAATATGACAGTAAACCAAATAAAATCTGGTGCAATACATAATAGACAGATGTGACAACGCCAAGCTATAAATATAATGCCTGTACAAAAGACGAGATATCTGAGCATTTCTCTCATCAATCTCAAAATAAATGTTGATGCGTAAACTTTTCAATCTGATGCACAGCCTATTGCTAGTGTACACATTATACATAGGTAAAGCCATATCTATTCGCATAGTAGGTGAATAGACACCAGGGACAACACACTCGGGTAACTGCTTACATATCACTGGATTTGATAGCTAATAACAGAGTACAGTAGTAGGTACATGTATATATGGTGTGTGTTTTGTGGTCATATATGGTATGTGTTGTGTGGTTGGCCAGCCAGGTAAAAGTGATACACTGTGCGATTTTCTGTGTAAAAATGACATATTTTACAGTTTGGTGTAATATAATTGATAGGAGTCTGTTCGCATGGCTTTTCGACATGTGATTAGCTACATTATACCATAATTATGTTCTACTTCACAGTTTGAGTTCTTTGTCAAACGGCAGAACAGGTGAAACTGGCTGATGGCTAGAACACACAAAGATGGCCGGCCTATTTGGTCATTCATTCCATGTGCCGTATAGGATACAGTAACAAGGCAGTATTCACATATGTGACGAGCCAAGCGAAAACCTCCCTTATCGGAAAACGTGACGTAACGAGTTATAACGTTAAAATGATGGAGTAATTTCCGAGCGGTTTTGACATATTAGACGTCACATTTAGCGTCATTGTCGCGTCTATGTATACTTTTTATTTATTTCCATAAATAAGCCTACTTACTTTCTTCTTTTATTTTATGTTTCTGACAATAAAAAAATACCTCACGATGTATGAAAATCCATATGTGTTTAATAAATCGGCAACAATGAATGTAGTTTCCTTTTTTTGCCTTTTTTTACCACTGGTCACGTTATCTCCCTTGGACAATTGCTCACGTCGTTCTCAAGACAATTCGTACATAAAACAATATGCAGGTGTGCCCATCTGGGCGGTAGGATAGAATTGGACTACGGCGGCGGAAAACTTACGGGTAATTAGATAAAAGTTAAATAATCCCACCTCTCTATTTAGTCTAATTATCCGTGTATGATCGACCCTACCTCATAAAGGTGTATGTGTATTGCAATCGTGAGGACATGACAACACAGGTCTGGGAAAACACATTCAAATATCACATAGTTTATTGTCCCGTTTACATTGACAGTTGATTCAAAATTATACGAAACTGTAATTGTTAAACGTGTGTATAACTCCGTTGGATAAAACGTGTCCTATATGCGTTTCTTTTATATGTTGGCTAGTTTTGTTCTCTAAGTCTCAGTATTGAATACATCCAAATGTAGACCGTGTATTGAGCATGCTGCCAGCCGCGAACGAAGGGCACACCGGTACCGAAACAATACAAGCGACGTACGCGTGTTTGGCATGTTTTCAACTTCTGACAATCAGATATTACTGCTGTGTTACACGCGACGACCCCTCTTTAAGAAATTTGATACATGTGCACGCAACGGCCGTCAAAAACAATATTCATCTTTATTCATAATTGATGATTTAAAATGACAATCATTGTGTTGACATAATTTAAGGTCGCGTATTGCAGATATTGGAAATAATTTCCTTTGAAAATCTTCATACAATCTAAAGCCTCATACATTTACAATGATTATCACAAGGACGGGGTTCGTTTATAGATATAATTATAGTACGTATAGGTTATTATGTTTTCTATATGTGGATATATGCACGAGCTACGTAGCATGCGATATTGTGCGACTTTAGTTGGAACGAGTGGCAATTATATCCACATACAAATCAAATAACATTTTTATAATATTTGTAAATCACTCTCACGCCAGGGTGACACCGGAATAGTTTACTGAAGGGATGGAACACCAAGCACGTTGTGGACAGAGACAACACGGTATATTTTTACAATGATGATGTATTTACATATAATGAAATGCACAAACAATGGATGGTAATGTCAGTACGGACAACTTCCCATAGTTGTAACCGCCACAGGCACTTGCACAACCAAGGCACCTCCACGATTCTGTAACAGGTAGGTATAGTTCAACAGTATACGTCATCATGATCAGGATCAAGATCCGATGTTTGAGTTCCGTTAATTAACTCCGGCTTCCGCCATGATGGTAGTGACGTTCTAATGACGTCGTAAAGTTACTTGTAACTATAAGATACATAGCCTACTTGGGCGGATGGGGCCAATAACACATGGTGAACGTCCTTAGATATTCATCTCGTCCTTGGACGGAATGACGTCGCCGGAATGATGCCCCACTCGATACGCCCTTGGTCCACGCGGAGCAGAGTCCCCGCTGGTACACGGTGTCGTGTTGTGGACTCCAGAATAAATAGGTGTTGCGTACTGGTTCTACGCATACACATAGGATGGACGTGCCGTCGCTGGTTGCTGACTGGCTGGCTGACTGCCTGACTGGTGTACTGGCTGGGACTACAAAACACCAACTGTGTTATTACCAGAGTGTAAGGTGATATAGTCTCAATAATAGTCACAGTAGTGCACATGAAATCAATATTATGATTCCATGGCAATACTAAACAACATCATATATTACAATGATGAAACATGATAAATTGCAATACACAAAGATATTTTCACTAATTGGAAGAAGGGGGCTGATGGAATTCATAAGTCGGAAAATGCGATATAACACATTAATGAACAGCCACTATATCTAGTGTACCCAACGATATTTATCTTCACAGCCGTACATGTGAATACAGGTCTTACCCTGATCAGACTGCCCGTGGCCAACTGCGCTAACTTAATAAAGAGCAACTGTGCCAAGTATTTTCCTGTGCAGACTCACAGTATTACATTACTAATGATAAACACTGTATACTCTAATCAGACTGTAGGATTCCACAGGCTGACCCAAAGCATCAGTGATTGTAATAAATTATACTTCACATCATGTCCTTATTGCAGCTTACTGACGTATAAATCAGTGCATTTAGTGCAGAACTGTCTGATCTGGTCTATCCTGGTCGTAATAGCATTTACAATATTTACAATACACTGTGAACGTATATCACTTAATAAAATGAATGTACAGACGACTGGGTTAGGAGTTTACATGTTGTAGTATTGTGCGATTGTCAGTGGTTGGTGCACATATTGTTAGATTAGAGGGGGTGCACGCTTGTTGAGATACCCGGATGTAAACAAATAAATGTCTGAACCCAGATTGAGTTTCTCTGATATAAACTCCAAGTTATTACACATGTGTCCCCCATAGAGTAAATGAAAGTCGTCCAGAAAAGTCACGTTACAATTGTGACATGTTAAAATTGGCAATATTCTCATGTATTGTACAGGGCGCAGACCTGATATTGGACTGAATCGTAATATGAAATGCATAGCTAATGTTACTGTTAGTGAACATTTCAATCGAGTTCGCCCTTCGTTTACAAATATAATAAATTGCTAATGCAATTAGTCGGAGTGACATGCAACAAAGCACATGAGAACAATATGCCATTACAATACTCACGGAATGCTCCCATATGCCAGTCCTGTAATCGTTATCATTTACACGTAAACAATACGAATTAATGAATCAATACGATTTGATTAATGGAGATAATCTACATCAGAGGATACATGCCATACGGCTTTTATTGACCAAGCATTTGGTCGAAACGGGTCCAAATAACTAAATAGGGCAGTATTATCGAGGATACGATAACAATGCGGAGAATTGCCGGTCTTGGCAAGATTCAGACTTAAATGGCAGCATTAGAAAGTAACTAAAACATATGTACTCATCAATTCTCAATGATAGCTTGCGATCCAATGTGTCACAAGAATGTAATTGAGTGTCCGACTGATAGAATATGGTTTTAGATCAAATATAAATGCCCACCCTAGCGCACAACTTTCCTCATGTAGTCTGCCTGTAAATGTAAAAACTCTGTGCCAACATTTGGCTTACACTTTTGCGTAAGTGGACTAATGTTCTAACAGTCAGTCTAGCTCATGAGATATCTGGTGAATTAATCTGAAATATTTCAGTCATAAGTAGGTAAGACCTACTAGGTAATTAGGCTAGCATCCACGTCTGCATAAACAGTGTAAATCACCCAGATATAACCAGTGCAAAATCCAATCATTTTTTACAGACCCTTTATTTTATTAACATAGTATTGGATTTAACAATGTTGTGTCTATCGGCTTTGTCAGGCCTTGTAGTGCAGCGGCTAGCATACTGGTATTCGTACTAGTGACCTGGGTTCGAGTCCCAGTGCGGCCTATTCTCGTTAAACAAGCATTGCTATTTTCAATTCTACTGATAGACATATTGAAGGGTACTTTCTCTGCATCTGCTTGTGTATTGTGTTAGCCCGTTTCTGACGGAATGCAAAAACTATAGATTGTACCACAATAACCTACTGCGGTGTACATTAGAAACTGAAGTTATTGTTTATACTTTTAGCTAGCCATGATCTTTACCTATGTACTTTTTATGCTCAGTCGTTTCAACAAATTTAATTTGCTTCCAAGATAAACTTGGAGACACGAACATGGGCAACTTGTGACACATTGTGACCCCTTAAGGGAAATGTGACGGCATGAACCCTAGTCTATGCTGTGTAGTCTATATAGCTGAATATGGAGAACATAAAAATGAGTGGTCACTTCCTCCGACGCGCATGTAACATATTATGTTTTATCCGAGTATGAAAAAATAACACAAAAATGGGCAACTGGTGACCTGAGGACCACATTGCGACACCTTAATGGGAATATCACGGCATGAACGCCCGTCTTTGTTGTTTAGTATATATCATTAACTGTCTGAGTAACAAGAACACAGGATTGAGTGGGGCATAAATATGTATTATCCGGGTACACATGCCGTCACATTCCCCTTAAGGGGGTCGCAATGGGGGTCCTCAGATCACCATTTGCCCATTTTCGCCCATTTTCGTTTTCTTTTTGTCATACCAGGATAAAACATATTATTTTACAAGTGCTTCGGAAGAAGTGCCCCACTCAAGTGTGTGTTCCTATTATACTGACATATATACTAGACAACATAGATGGAGGTTCATGCTGTCACATTCCCCTGAAGGGGTCTCAATGGGGGTCCAAAGATCACCATTTTCCCATTTTCGTTTTATTTTTGTCATGCCCGCATAAAACATATTTTTCTGGAGAACTTCCCCACTCAATCGTGTGCTCCTATTATTCAGACATATATACTAGACAACAAAGACGGGCGTTCATGCCGTCACATTCCCCTTAGCGGGTCGCAATGGGGTCCTGGGGGTCACCAGTTGCCCATTTTCGAGTTATTTTGTCATTTCGGATAAAACATATTTGTGTATAAATGCTTCGAGAGAAGTGCCCCACTCAATCATCAGTTCATATAAATCAGATATATATACTAGAAAACATAGACGGGCGTTCATGCCGTCACATTCCCCTTAATGGGTCGCAATGGGGGTCCTGATGTCACCAGTTGCCCATTTTCGTGTTATTTTTCCATACCCGCATACAACTTTTTTTTTTACAAGTACTTCGGGAGAAGTGCGTGTGTTTCTATTATCCAGTAATATATATTAGACAACATAGACGGGCGTTGGGAGAGTGCTTCGGGAGAAGTGCCCCACTCAACAGTGTATTCTTGTTATTCTGACATATATACTAGAAAACATAGACGGGGGTTCATGCCGTCAGATTACCCTTAAGGGGTCGCAATGGGGGTCCAAAGATCACCATTTACCAATTTTCGTGTTGTTTTTGTCATACCCGGATAAAACATATTATTTTACAAGTACTTCGGGAGAAGTGCCCCACTCAAGTGTGTGTTCCTATTATTCTGACATATATACTAGACACCATAGACTGTGGTTCATGCAGTCACATTCTTCTTAAGTGGTAGCAATAGGGGTCCTCAGGTCACCAGTTTCCCATTTTCGAGTTATTTTTCCATACACGAATGAAACATTTTTTTTACAAGTACTTAGGGAGAAGTCCCCCACTCAATCGTGTGTTCCTATTATCCAGTAATATATATTAGACAACATAGACGGGCGTTGATGCCGTCACATTCCCATTAAGTGGTCGCAATAGCGGTCATGAGGTCACCATTTGCCCATTTTCAAGTTTTTTTATGACACCCGCATGAATTTTTTTTTTTTGCAAGTGCTTCGGGAGAAGTGGCCCACTCAATCGGTTGTTCCTATTATCCAAAAATATATGCTAGACAACATAGACGTGGGTTCATGCCGTCACATTCCTCTTAAGGGATCGCAATGGGGGTCCAAAGATCACCATTTACCAATTTTCGTTTTATTTTTGTCATACCAGGATAAAACATATTATTTTACAAGTGCTTCGGGAGAAGTGCCCCACTCAAGTGTGTGTTCCTATTATTCTAACGTATATACTAGACAACATAGACGGGGTTCCATGCCGTCACATTCCCCTTAAGGGGTCGCAATGGGGCTCCTGGTTCACCAGTTTCCCATTTTCGATTTATTTCCTACATACCCGGATATAACATATTTGTTTACAAGTGCTTCGGGAGAAGTGCCCTGCTCAATCATGTTTTCCTATTATTCAGACATATATACTAGACAACATAGACGGAGGTTCATGTCGTCACATTCCCCTTAAGGGGTGGCAATGGGGTTCCTGATGTCACTAGTTGCCCATTTTGGTGTCACTTTTGTCATATCCACATAAGCATTTCTTTACAAGTGCTTCGGGAGAAGTGCCCCACTCAACAGTGTGTTCTTGTTATTCTGACATATATACTAGAAAACATAGTCGGGGGTTCAAGCCGTCAGATTCCCCTTAAGGGGTCGCAATGGGGGTCCAAAGATCACCATTTACCAATGTTCGTGTTGTTTTTGTCATACCCGGATAAAACATATTATTTTACAAGTACTTCGGGAGAAGTGCCCCACTCAAGTGTGTGTTCCTATTATTCTGACATATATACTAGACAACATAGACTGTGGTTCATGCCGTCACATTCTTCTTAAGTGGTCTCAATAGGGGTCCTCAGGTCACCAGTTGCCCATTTTCGAGTTATTTTTCCATACACGAATGAAACATTTTTTTTACAAGTACTTAGGGAGAAGTGCCCCACTCAATCGTGTGTTCCTATTATCCAGACATATATCCAACATAGACGGTCGTTCATGTCGTCACATTCACCTTAAGAGGTTGCAATGAAGGTCCTGTGGTCACCAGTTCCCTATTTTCGAGTTATTTTTCTCATACCCGGATAAAACATATTATTTTACAAGTGCTTCGGGAGAAGTGCCCCACTCAATCGTGTTTTCCTATTGTTGAGACATATATACTAGACAACATAGACGGGGATTCATGCCGTCACATTCCCCTTAAGGGGTCGCAATAGGGGTCCTGGTGTCACCAGTTGCACATTTTCGAGTTATTTTTGACTTACCCGTATAGAACATAATTTTTTACAAGTGCTTCGGGAGAAGTGCCCCACTCAATGGTGTTTTCTTATTATTCAGAAATATATACTAGACAACTTAGACGGGGGTTCATGTCGTCACATTCCCCTTAAGGGGTCGCAATAGGGGTCCTGGGGTCACCAGTTGCCCATTTTCGAGTTATTTGTTTCATAGCCGGATAAAACATACGTTTTTACAAGTGCTTCGGGAAAAGTGCCCTACTCAATCGTGTGCTCCTATTGTTGAGACTTGTACACTAGACAACATAGACGGGGGTTCATGCCGTCACATTCCCCTTAAGGGGTCCATATGGGGATCCTGGGGTCACCAGTTGCCCATTTTCGTGTTATTTTTGTTATACCCGGATAAACATATTTTTGTACAAGTGCTTCGGGAGAAGTGTCCCACTCAATCGTGTGTTCCTATTGTTGAGATATGTATACTAGACAACATAGATGGGGGTTCATGCCGTCACATTCCCCTTATGGGGTCCCAATAGGGGTCCTGGGGTCACCAGGTGTACATTTTCGAGTTATTTGTGTCATAGTCGGATAACATATACTCTTTTTACAAGTGCTTCGGGAGAAGTGCCCCACTCAATGGTGTTTTCCTATTATTCAGACGTATATTCTAGACAACTTAGATGAGGGTTCATGCCGTCACATTCCCCTTAAGGGGTCCATATGGGGATCCTGGGGTCACCAGTTGCCCATTTTCGCGTTATTTTTGTCATACCCGGATAAATCATATTTGTTTACAAGTGCTTCGGGAGAACTGCCCCACTCAATGGTATGTTCCTATTATTGAGACATATATACTAGACAACATAGACGGGGGTTCATGCCGTCACTCACATTCCCCTAAAGGGGTACAATTGGGGTACCTCATGGGGTCACTAGTTGCCAAGGAATATAATACACTTTATAATGGCTAAATGGGAATGATGATTTTTAATTGAAATACTCATAAAAACAGTAGAACCTCTCTAATGTTGACATCCAAGGAGACAGTGTGTGAAAAACTAATACTGCATTAATATGTATATGTGGCTGTGACTGGATAAATGAGGCTTATCGAAATTGTGACCAGTGTAGGTTCTGATTAAATAGATCCTTTCTGTAGCCTGGTAACGACCTACATTGCTTGTTCGAAGCATGACTGGGGGTTTCATTTATGGAATAACGAATGTTGCAGATGCTGATCAGATTGCGGATGCACATGCTGAGCTGGATCTACACTGGTCGCAAAACCTAAAACCCATAAACCACATTTCTCCAGTCACAACCACATTATGTGCGATATGCAATCATGGTCGATGATAACTTAAAGTTAGACAACTGAGACATAATTAATGAGTCTCGGTAGTCTCCCTTTATAATAATGCTATATTAATCGTTTTCCCGCAGAAATATGTGCTTTATTCTTCCTATATTTCGGTCAAAATGTGGTTATTATATGATATACTAATGATATATTGTAGAAAAAGTATATAATTTAATCATAAATGTTATTTTTAATGAAGATTTTGGTATAATTGGGTAAATCGTGCTGCGTAATTCAATGCGTAATTCAATAATTCAGGGAGACATCGTTTTCATAGTTTCAAGCGATAAAATGCTAGCTCCAAATAAGATATATATTGCTAGCTCGAAATGAATTAGAGATAGCTCGAAATGATTTCGAGAGCTCTCACAATCAAACTTATATAATGATCGCTACAAATGATTTCGAGAGCTCTCTAAATAATTTCGAGATATCATTAATTGATTTCGAGAGCTCTCCAAATGATTTAGAGATAGCTTCAAATGATTTAGAGAGCTCTCCAAATGATTCAGAGATATCTCCAAATGATTTAGAGAGCTCTCCAAATCAAGTTATATAATGCTCGCTACATATGATTTCGAGAGCACTCTAAATGATATAGAGATATCATTAATTGATTTCGAGAGCTCTCCAAATGATTTCAAGAGCTCTCCAAATGATTTAGAGATATCTCCAAATGATTTAGAGAGCTCTCCAAATCAAAGTTATATAATGCTCGCTACAAATGATTTCGAGAGCTCTCCAAATGATTTAGAGATAGTTCCAAATGATTTAGAGAGCTCTCCAAATCAAATGTTATATAATGCTCGCTCCAAATGATTTCAAGAGCACTGCAAATGATTTCTAGATATCATTAATTGATTTCGAGAGCTCTCCAAATGATTTCGAGAGCTCTCCAAATATTTATTGCTAGCTCCAAAGCAATATATATTTGAGTTTATGTAGATTTGGCGTTCCATAAACATTGGTAGGCATGCGGTGAACATAATTATGTGACTCGTCACGACTAACAGATAAAGTGGAGAATAATGATGTTTATCCCGTCAACACAGTGCGCATGTGCGGTGAAACACGGTGCCGTGAAACATTCTCGGCAGAGCCTCGCCCATCCCGTTTCCTGAGCATTGCCAGATATTTTTTCCCATTCACGGCACTAACCTACTATTCTCTATATCGTGGACCCATGTCAATACACATGTCAATACACTGAAGTGTTTTAGCATCGGAAACTACAGCTACACAGTACCAGGGTCCTGGTACTACACGATACTCCACTTTCCGAATCAGATAACTTATTCAAATCAGGTGCATAGCGCACAGTTTACCAGAAAACAACATATTTTCACCGTGACATCGCGCGTATGAAAATAGGTGAGGTCCGGAAATTAGTAGGAAAATGATTTATCGGGAGATTGGAGGTCACAAGTAAACGGTTGTAAGCAGAGAACAAGACACCCTCTGGATACAGATAAACCCTTGTAAAGTAGAAACTAACGCAAAACGCCATGAACACATGACACATTTTCAATAGAATCAGTTACATTGCTGTCAAACCATGTTTTGTTGAAATGGGAAAAAAACGGGTCACTGAACACAACACTATGCCGTTTACGAAAATTGGATATGTTAATTAATATAGCCGTAAATGCCGTGCTCCGATTGGGCTGAAAATTGGAATCTCGATTGGATTTGTGTCGCTAAACACGATGCCGTTACGAAAAATCGATATCTTCATTAACTACGCCGTAAATGACGTCGAAAGTTTCAAACATTGTACGGCGATTACAGCTTTACTAATTGAGATACTGCAAGCTATATTCAGTTACGTGTACTGTATTTAGATCCAAATTTTTATTCGTCTAAAACGTAACACGAATATTTTAGACTCATTTCAACAGAAAATATACAGACAATCAGAAAAATTGCAAATTTTATTTATCACATTATGAAAAAACGATATTCATTTACCGCTTGACATTTACCATATATGACACCAACCGACATGGGACCACATGTCACTTGCGACCAGCGTAGACCTAGATCAGCTGCGAATCTGCAGCATGAATGATTAGTTTTACACTGTACGCAAATCCAAACCTCTTCTCGAAATGCTGAGCTGACAAATTTGGCACACGGTCTACAGGATTTATGCGTATTTATGTCCCTTCTCGGCCCAGTTACATACTCATAATTCCAGCACAAAAATATTTACACAATTCCCTAACATTTGATTGGTCCGTAGCAAGTCTCTGTCCAAAATTTATATCCCAGTAAACTCCCATGCCGAACTACTTTCCGTAACCGTGAGGCGCAGTTAAAATAATTCTTAAGAAAACGGAAAATAAACACATTTTCTTGATGAATTTATTTCAAATGCTGGAATTATAAGGAATGAATGAAAGGAATTCCTTATAATTCCAGCATTTGAAATAAATTCATCAAGAAAATGTGTTTATTTTCAGTTTTCTTAAGAATTATTTTAACTGCGCCTCACGGTTACGGAAAGTAGTTCGGCATGGGAGTTTACTGGGATATAAATTTTGGACAGAGACTTGCTACGGACCAATCAAATGTTAGGGAATTGTGTAAATATTTTTGTGCTGAAATTATTGAATAAAACGTATTGTATTGTATTATTGTATTGTATATCACACTTCTGTGCAGAGTTTCAGCCGGACGACGTTGAAAGTTTCCAAATATTCAACGTCGTCCGAAAATTGGCATGCCGCTAGAATTTGGATCTCAGGACCAGATGGCGTTTACAGAAAGAAAGTCGCTCAGTATCTCAAATAGTAAAGGCGCCAGTGGCGTCGAAATTTTGCAAACTGAATCACGATTTGCGGCTTTACTATTTGAGATAGCGACTTTCTGTAAACGACGACGTAAGTGACGTCGAAAGATTCAAACTTTGTACGGCGATTACAGCTTTATTAATTGAGATATCACTGCGGTTGAGAAATGGGTATTTGCTACAAGTATAGTTACATTTATTGTTTACCCTATTTTTTCGACCAATGAAAGAACGGCATTTCGTCTCAATTAATCGCATATTGCGACGCTTTCGCCAATATGTATTAAATTAATCATTACATTACCACCCACACACGCGCTCACTTCGTGCATTACCGCCAATCACATACAGTAGTATAGCGATTCGAAATCACTGTTAGGGGCGGAGTTTTGAGACTGGGCTGGAAAACAATAAGTACGTTATAGTTCACATATTGGATTTTTAATAAATTAATTTCTAGCACGCTTGCACCAGCTAGAAATTAATTGATTAAAAATCCAATATATGAACTATAACTATTACGTACAGATAATTCTGCGCATGGGCATAGTCTACTCAAGGTCGGCAATGTTCGACAATGTTCACCATTCACCATTCACCTATTGAAATGCTCACAACGATTATGGCAAACAGTATCGCGTTTACAATGTACTTGTAGATCAGGGGGCCAGTTTCATTAAACTTCGTAAGACTAAAATGTTCGTAAGTGCAAAATTATGATAGTCTGTAAATATCACATTAACAATGTTTTCTTGTAAACAATTATTGGATTTACATGTATTGAGCATAAGCTGCATATGCAGCTTATGCTCAATAAATGTAAATACATCAATTAAAATTTACAGACTATCCTAAATTTGCGCTTACGAACATTTTAGTCGTACGAAGTTTAGTGAAACTGGCACTAGGAGCCGAAAACAGACAATGGCTTTATTACTTATATTTACACTGCATTTTCAGATAGTTTCAAAAATATAAATAACCAAAAGATGGCGTTACAATTAAGAATACTCTTGTTTTACGTCAATTTGTCGCAATTCCTGGAAAAGCGACGTTGCCGATCAATAGCGTGCAGTTATTGACAACCTTGTATTTGGGATGTAAACGCAATACATCAAATGGCCGTCTGCATTATGAATTTATAGAAGGTGTAAGTACAGTCGAACCTCCCCGAACGGCCACCTCTCTACAACAACACCCTCTCTATAACAGCCGCTATTTTATATCCTAAATGAATGATTTCCTCTGTATCTAACCCTTAGACTGCTGAGCACGAACATTGTCATCTGCTGTTGCTTTTGCCTTCTTTCTCAATAAAAACATGTTTTGACAGCATTTTAGATAATGGAAATGATTCTAAAATGCTGTCAAAGCATGTTTTTGATGAGAATTATCCAAACAAATAAATAAACAGCGGATGACAAATTTAATTCAACATTAACCTCCCTACAACAGCCATCTCTCTACAACAGCCAGTTTTGCGTCTTCCGATGGGTGGCTGTTGTAGAGAGGTTGCACTGTACAAGTATATTTTAAGAATTGACATTTTAACCATTTTACTAAGACCTGCTCTCTTGATTCACCTGTGATATAGAGAATAGTAGGTTAGTGCCGTGAATGGGAAAAAATATCCGGCAACGCTCAGGAATTTCTTTATTTCTCATCAGAAGTATATGTTGTGACCACTCATTTGAACCGTCTCACCGAGACGGTTCAACTGAGTGGTCACAACATATACTTTGGTTCAGAAATAAGGAAAATAGATAGAGAATAGTAGGTCAGTGCCGTGAATGGAAAAAAATATCTGGCAAGGCTCAGGAAACGGGATGGGCGAGGCTCTGCCGAGCACATCCCGTTTCTGTGCCGCGCCAGATATTGTTTCCCATTCATGGCACTAACCTACTATTCTATTTATCCCGTCAACACCTACAAATTGCTGTAAAATGCAAAAATAGTATTGACTGGATATCAAAAATGTTTCACGGCACCGTGTTTCACGGCACATACGCACTGTGTTGACGGGATAAATACACGTTTGCTGATGGGCTGGGAATTAACCCTTTCAACCCTAAATAACTGGAATGGACTGTGATATGTTAAAGGTACATGCCCACTCAGTTGGCAGAGAGTGTTATTTAGAGGAATTAAATAAGTGTTTAATTGCCAGTGTCACTATTCCACCAGTTCTAAAAATACGAGTGCCCGCTATACAGATATAATAATTTGGCAATACTTGTGTTATTGATTGTGACTCGGGTGGTATCAGGCTATTTTCATATGCAAATGAGGCATATTTTTTTTTAATTATTTATACTAATTAAATGCGTCGCCTGAACAAGTACTATTTTTCGACAGACGATAAAATATGATCATTGCACATCAAAAAATAAATACAGATAATAAATAGTAATGTCCGTAAATATTGTAAGGAAACACGGTTATCGCCCCTGATACCAGTGTGCAAATTTAGGTTGATAAACGTGGGGTAATGTTTTATTTTGCCAGAAAATGTCTCAGATGATGTATCCGATATAAAGAACATTGTGTGCCTACTGAGTGGGCATGTACCTTTAATTTGCAGATTAATCCAATCGTTACAAACTTATATTCAGACTAGTCCATTATAAGAAGGGGCTGTTTTTTGTTCTCTAAAAAATTTAAAACATACTTGAAAAAAGTGTAGATCCTGATGAGACGGCTCGTAACGAGCCGGCTCATATGGATCAACACTGTTTGCAAACACCGCTAAACAGGCATGTGGTGTTGAAAGGGTTAAATACATAATGGAGAACAGCAAATTGGATTTCAAACATATATTTGTAAAGAGATCTCACTTGCCTTGCATTTCGGGCAACACTTTCACATACATTAACAAACAAAAATAATGGCAAATATTCAAAAATAAAGACATACATATGCGCAAATAACAACAACAAGGCTATCGTTATTACGAAGCTACTCCCCTCGCTGGCAGCATTGATAAAGAAAAACAAACTGAACGCATTTGCTTTACAAATCCGTACACACAAGGTAAGCATAAGTCCACAGTGACCTTGACCAGGGGCGGTCGGACATGGGATGTATGCAAAACTATCCCTAGACGCACATTGTGGCCAAATATTATCAAAATCGGAGAAGCTTTTCATGAGTTATTGAACAGAACAGAACTGTTCTGTTCTGTTCAGTTATTGAAAAATGAAAGGTGTTACTAGCGTACGCATGTATGCACTTACGCACGTACCAGGGGCCCGTTTCACTAAACTTCTTACGATTAAAATGTTCGTACTTGAAGTGCAAACTTATGATAGTCTTTAAATTTCATATTAACAATGTTTTCTTGTAAACAATTATTGGATTTACATTTATTGAGCATATGCTGCATATGCAGCATATGCTCAATACATGTAAATTCATTAATTGAAACTTACATACTATTCTAAATCTGCACTTACGAACATTTTAGTCGTACGAAGTTTAGTGAAACGGCCCCTGGACTAACGCTATATCCCGCCTTGCCTATCGGCGAGGGGATACATATAATAGCACGTACATACATAGCGGTCAGAGGAACACTAGCAGCATGGTATGACATCCGAGATGGTTCGAAAGAAGCTCCAACGAACATGTTTCTAGGTAACCCGCATGTTCTGACTGTAACGCAGTGCGTCTTACTGTACCCTAATGTTCTGTCTGTAAAGCACGGCGACTTACTGTGCAGATAAAAAATTCGGGTTAGTTCATGGGTACATGTGGTTGCGGAAAGTAACTCTGCAAAAGCCCCGTATAATTATTTCACGGTGTTTTGCAGAGTTACTGCCCGGAGCTAGTATTTAGATAACACTAACATTATTCAAGAATGTTATAAACCATGTTTCTGATGAGAAAATAGGAAATAAAATAGCAGACCACAAAATGTAATGCATCAATGAAAGATAAAACAAAACACGCGTGTAGAAACTATGAAGCTGAACCATTACTATGCTCAATTGGGTTGTGTTGTCTGCTGTTAATTTTATATTTGCCTTTGTTTTTCTCATCATAGAGATTCTTGCAGGAACGATGATTTAATTTGTTATTTATTAAACGAGTTTACTGGTCTCATAAGAAAGGAGGCTATGCCGAGTTTCTTATGATATTAGTCAACGAGTTTAACGAGTTTTATAAATATCATATTAATTTAACACACATGTTACATTATATGTATTGCAAACGTACAGCACAATACTTTGAAGCTGCAATGACCAACTAGCGTGTGTTCTGTACCGGCCTCATTTGCATAATTATTTATTACATTGGTGTATTATGAGTTGTATTACACCGTGTTATTACACTGTTAAAGTCTATGTTATGCAATAAACATGCTTTATTAACTAGAAATATTAAGGATAATATGTTGACGTCATGTCACATACTTGGATAGAGTGCAGCACGTTCTTGCCATGTCACAACAATGGGTAGAGTGCAATATGTTCACAAGGTCGGAGGGAATACAATATATTCACGTGATGATGTCACAACCTTGTACAGACAGTGGGGTCAGCGTGTAAGTGCACACACGAACGAACACGACAGGTTGGAACCAACCAACCTGTCGTGTTCGTTCGTGTGTGCACTTACACGCTGACCCCACTGTATAGACAGCAATTTATGAGGTAACCTGCCCTGTATTGACCGTATACGTACTGACTGATAACATATTGTTGTATCAGGCATTGACCTGATATCAATATCCGGGTTACAACGAAGTGAAAACTGACGTTCCATTGGTCGGATGACGTCACGTGACGTTACCGAATGACGTCAGTGTAATGACGCAACGTAAACAAGTCCGCGTTCTGTCCATAGAATACGACGTCATCTAATGTCATTTTGGCGCATAAAACGTTACCTGATAAATAGAATACCAGGCTAGTGTATTTTGATATCAAGTTTATCAGGCTCGGCTCGGAAACGGTAGGAATTCCTCGGCAAGCCTCGGAATTCCTACGCGTTTCCTAGCCTTGCCTGATAAACTTGATATCAAAAGACACTAGCCTGGTATTCTCTATGTTCGTGCCCTGTTACAACCTTGGCTATTCACATGATGCTACAACCATGCAATATTTTCATGTGACGTCACGACCCTGGATAACATGCAATAAGTTAATGTGATACAACAACCTAGGTTTGAAAGCATTACGTTCATGCGATGCCACAACCTTGGATAGAATGTATTACGTTAATGTTATGTCACAACCCTTGATAGAATGCATTAAGTTAACGTGATATCACAACCACAGATAGAATGCAATAAGTTCATATGATGTCACAACAGTGGATATAATGCATTAAGTTCATATGATGTCACAACCCTGGATATAATGCATTAAGTTCATATGATGTCACAACCCTGGATATAATGCATTAAGTTCATATGATGTCACAACACTGGATATAATGCATTAAGTTCATATGATGTCACAACCCTGGATATAATGCATTAAGTTCATATGATGTCACAACAGTGGATAGAATGCATTAAGTTCATATGATGTCACAACCCTGGATATAATGCATTAAGTTCATATGATGTCACAACAGTGGATATAATGCATTAAGTTCATATGATGTCACAACCCTGGATATAATGTATTAAGTTCATATGATGTCACAACCCTGGATATAATGCATTACGTTCATATGATGTCACAACCCTGGATATAATGCCTTAAAGGTACACGCCCACGCAGGAGGCACACAATGTTCTTTATATGAATTGAATAAGTGTATAATTGTGTCACGATTCCACCAGTTTTAAAAATTACGAGTGCTCCTATACAGATATAATCATGTAGTAATGTTTATTTTACTGGTCGTGACGCGCGGTGGTATCAGGCTATTTTCATATGCAAATGAGGCATGATATTGTTTAATTATTTATAATAATTAAATGCGTCACCTGAAAAAATAATATTTGTACAGATCATAAAGTATGATCATTGCGCATAAAAAAATAAATACAGATAAGAAATAGTAATGTCCGTTAACAATTTAAGGAAACACGTTTCAGTGTGAAAATTTATGTCTGATATAAAATGTATAATAATGCCAATCAATACGTGGGGTAATGGTGAATTAATGTTTATTTTGCCAGAAAATGTCTCAGATGTTGTCTCTGATATAAAGAACATTTTGTGTCTACGGAGTGGGCATGTATCCTTTAAGTTGATACGATGTCACAATCAAGGTTAATATACATTGTTACATGGTTTCCGTTGTTTGCACATATGTGCAAACAAATAGCGCGTGCTGTTTGCACATAGCTTTAGGCAATGCTCATTCCGGGGCCGCGCGTAATGGAAGTGCTTTCATGACGTCACTACGCGGAAGTGCCTTCATGACGTCACTACTTCATGACGTTCATGACGTTCATTACGCGGCCCCGGAATATGCATACCGAAAATTATCTACGTGAATGGGACGATTTTATAAAAGTACTGAAAATACTGAATATAATGCTCAAATTACATCAGTTTTTTGTTGGAAATGTAACAATAACGTTTGATCATGTCCAGCCGTGTGCAAACGTTTGCTGTGGCCCTCTGGAACTGTTTGAACCCGCGGCCTGCGGCCTTGGGGTTCAAACAGTTCCCTCGGGCCACAGCAAACGTTTGCA
Source organism: Conchocele bisecta (assembly GCA_029237695.1). Taxonomy (NCBI): domain Eukaryota; kingdom Metazoa; phylum Mollusca; class Bivalvia; order Lucinida; family Thyasiridae; genus Conchocele; species Conchocele bisecta. The sequence goes on along the minus strand of CM055274.1, from coordinate 21,006,891 downwards.
CACGGCTGGACATGATCAAACCTTATATTAAGTTCATACAATTATGATGTCACAACCCTGTATGGAATGCATTAAGCTCAAGTGATGTCACAACGTCTAACAACAATTGCAACATTCTATTTACTTTCTGTTTCACGAAACCTGCACAGATTTTTCGGCTATATAAATAATGCAAAAACAATATATTTTTCGCTAATATTAAATTATAGCAAAAGAAAAAGATTTTCCTACGGGAATTTAAAATGGGGAGTAAATTTCCAAAACTTTTCTTTTTTTTTATCAGAAATTGAGTCCGAAACCTGGCGAGATAGCTTGAAAATGATGTAACTAAGAAAACAAATGTTAGATTTTGAAAATCAGTCCACAAATAAAACAGGTTTAGCCCCCATGTTAAATTCACATAGGAATTTTTTGGGGAGGGTGACTTTTTTGTTATTGATAAAAAAAGTACTTACTTTTAAATATTTTTAAGATTTAATGTGTTTAATAGCCAAATGTTTGTCGGCAGCAAAACGTGGAACAGACAGTAGTATTCGTTTGCCAACCGTCAGCATAACATGAAAGTGGCACATCAGTTTATTTAACTCTTACAATGTTGAATACAATTTTGTCATTTGCTGTTTCAATTTATATTAACAAACACAAAATTTTGCAGCTCTTTAGAATACATTATTGGAAGTGCTGCCAAACCATGTATTATTGAGAATAAATATAACATGTAAAACAATAGCAGATGACAAGTTTCATTTTCAGCATTCTAAGGTTTAAATATATCTAACGCCAGTACATGTACATGTACATGTACGTGTATATTGAGAGATTCTATAGGAGTATTATTTTTCTTTAACTGGAGTCTTTGCCACAACCTTTTCTACACCATGCCAAGTAAGTTTCTCCGTTTCTAAAGGATCAAAATAAGAATACGTGTCGTCATAGTCGATAAAATCGTCATATTCTAGTTCCACCACGTCCGACGGCGTATTAATACTCCGAGCGGGTGATTTTGTCTTGCTGCTAGCGTCTGGTGTATCACTCCGCAGACTACGAATACTTCGCGGTGTTGATGATTTGGATGCTTTCGCCATTTCGATTCGGGGACTCTTTGGGCTTTGTCCATCGGGCTTTGGTAAGGCATTCTGCCTGTCATCACTTGACGTTAATGAGGCCTTATCTTGTGATTCGCCGCCACTATATTTCGCGTTGGTGACACTATGTTTTCCAGTAGATGACGCGATGGACATTTTACTGTAACTTTCGGTTAATGATACAGGTCTTCGCGGTTTGGTTTCGTTTTCTATGAACGACGTGGTCATTGTAATATCTGCGTCTTTGTCAGCTGAGGTATTAGAATCATCTGACGTTCCAGAGGCTGGATTCCGTTCAGGTTCTACAACAGATTGGTCCAGGTTCTTTAACAAAATTGGTCTCACATGTTTTTCACTACTGTTTGGAACAATATTAAGTTTGACTGGATCGCTATCGTGCTTATCTGCGCTTTCGTTTTTAGTTCGTCTAAATGCCACGTCAGCATTTGAATTTGTAGGTGTTAAACACTCATTTGCTACGGACTGCGGTGACGTCACAGACAAAGGCGATGTTATTGGCGGCGAGAACGGCGCCTGGACGGGGGCGGTTGGAGTGAGGTCCGCCCCCATGACGATCCTCTCGTCTCCGAGGGGCGACCGCGTCTCGGGACGCTTGAGACCTTTGTCCCGTTCAGGCGACGCGCCGAGACGATTTGCTAACGATCGTTTCTTTGGTTTTACTGCTGCTTCTGTGCTGGATATTGATGATTTCTTAGACTTTGATGAAGGATGGACTTTAGGAGATCTTTGGACTTTCGGGTTGAGCAAGGGACTAGTTCTAAACAAGCTCATATTACCACTATCACGATTGACATCGCGCGATAAAACTTTTTTATGGGGACTAGCGTGTTGCCGAAGCGGGCTGTAGTCTTTATGTGGTGTCAGGGGGCTGCACAGCCCTCCACTCGTATATTCTATTTCTACTTTAGTCCTCAGCTTCTTAAAATTATTTGAACAGGCACTTGCTAGAGAAGTTCGTGAATTAACAGATCCAGGAGTGTAAGCCTTTTTAACCTCGGCCACAGTTTTACCCGTTAACGGCACGTCCATGTTCTGTTCGATTTCTATTCCATAATGGTTTTCGTGACTAGGGCTACTGGGCATGCTCGTACTTTTGCACATGCGCACTGGACTTTCGTCGTGAGCCGCCATTGCGTATTTGTGGTGATGTTTGTGACATGCGCGGTAGAAGAGGATGAATGAGAGGGCGGTTACTACGGTGAGACCACAGAGAGCTATCCCCACAATGGCGACAGTGCTCTCCCATATAGAAGGTCGGCTGGTGCGGATTGGCGACGCTGCGACAGCTCTAATATCGCTCGTCACTGAAACAAATAGGAAACGATATGTTTAGTTTTATTGCGATCACAGTTACCAACTTCCGTGAATTTTACTCGGGATGTAAAAGGTTTAGGTAACTCGATATCAAGGTGCATGATCACTCGGTTACAACAACAACAACGTCGCCCACTCCAAAGTAAGTATTATTTGATATTTTCCTTAATATGCAACGGATTTTGATGAACTATGGAGCAGCAAACGCGTCTTCATGAGCTGCATTTGGTGTTCTAGGGAGTTCGGCACAGACTTATGTCGTTTTTGCGAAGAATCGATTGTTTGGGCGAAAATACAGAGACCACCATATGCAGCTTAACAAGACGCGTTTGATGCGCCATATTTCATCAAAACCCGTTACGTAATAAGGACACTATAAAAGAATACGTACTTTGAATCGGTACCTGTTGTTCTTGTTAGTACCACGTGATCATACACCTTGGATATGTATTGTCGGAATACACGTTGACTGATAACAAATTGACGCATTCTGCATAGAACAGATACGCATATCCGGGTCATATCTACTTTCCGAGGCGTTGCATTTGGAATAACAATAAAAGTATTGTGGTGTGGTGCCTGTAGTAATAACAACAACAATAAGTAGTTACTAAATAGTGAACATATTCCACCATATTGGCACAAACAGCTGTCTAGTACAGTGGGGTCATATACAGTGGGATCAGCGTGTAAGTGCACACACGAACGAACACGACAGGTTGGTTCGCTACCCACCCAAAGTGTATGTTGTTACCACTCAGTTGAACCGTCTCGCCGAGACGGTTAAACTGAGTGGTAACAACATACACTTTTGATGCGAAATGAGGAAAAATGCAGAAAAATATTTACATTTTTTTATACATGGGTGAGCGTTCCAACCTGTCGTGTTCGTTCGTGTGTGCACTTACACGCTGACCCCACTGTAATTCATGTATTAAAACAAATGCAAATATGTTTCTGCATTTTTTTCTCATTTCGCATCAAAAGTGTATGTTGTTACCATTCAGTTGAACCGTCTCGGCGAGACGGTTCAACTGAGTGGTAACAACATACACTTTGGGTGGGTAGCGAACCAACCTGTCGTGTTCGTTCGTGTGTGCACTTACACGTTGACCCCACTGTAGTATTTAAAAAAAGCCGACCCTCCCTACCTAGTTTTTGTATGGACAGTTGACTGCACCACATTTGTGATATATTCTGCATGTATCACATGCGGATTTACCATGATATTATTTATAGAAACAAAGTAAACGTGTATGATCATGGCCACAGTCGGACAAACCTACACGTTTGCATCGGTGCTCTTTTTCACGAGTCATAGACAAGTCGATATAAAGCAGTCTGCTATTTGCTTTTGCTATTCGTTTGGTTTGCGTCTGCTATTTGTTCCTTGTCGAACAGTCGAACCTGTGAATATAGGCCAGCCCTAGGAAGATAAAAGTAAGGCCCTTGTTCACTTTATTCGCAGGGTCATTTATGTAGTAATTGAGTACTTGGGAAAACAACAACACGGCTGCTATTATATAGACAGGTAATTGCTATTCGGAGGTGGCCGTTAGCACAGGCTCGACTGTATACAGAAACGATAATGAAAACAATAATGCAATATAATGAATGGGATCGAGAGTTCTAAACTCTGGTAGCTATATATATATATATATTGCATCGATATAATGTTAGGAATGCACTGGTATTTTCCAATCAAATGCAGACAGATAATCGATAAACCTACATAATCAAGAGGGCATGTCCAAAATGGCTGCCGCTTTTGACGCAATTCCGGGAAGTAACTCTGAAAAACTCCCGTACCGGATGGTACGGGAGTTTTGCAGTTACTGTACAGTGGGGTCAGCGTGCAAGTGCACACACGAACGAACACGACAGGTTGGAACCAACCTGTCGTGTTCGTTCGTGTGTGCACTTACACGCTGACCCCACTGTACATGTCCGCGACTACGTTTGAGTCGCCGAGAACGTTATATAGGCTGCAAGATAAAGGAAACGAGCTAGTGCCTGTTAATAGACCTACCGTTTGATGTGTACATTGCGATGAATCCATATACATGTATAGGTTGTGTCGGTAACAACGGATATATTGCCACCGCCTGGTCCGTCGGCGAACTGTCGTTCGAAACTGCGGCTTGCCCATGAAATGCTGACTGCGAATAAAATTCTACCAGCATCTGACTGGTCGACGAGATCACGTGTGTAAGTCTGTCCCGCCCATCGGAGAACGCTATCAAATCAGAATCAAGAGAGCCGCCGTTTCGTACTTTCACCCATTGTTTGTTTTCAAAGAATCTGAGGTAGGTGAAGTTGAGCCTGATGCTGTGATATTCAGGGACGGTAATAAGCCATCGTGACGTTCGTTGACAACGGCCACTCGCGATTATCTCCCCTTGTAGATGGTGTAGATTGCAGCCACATGCGCACTGTGGTGTCACTTTGGGGGAATGCAGTGGCGTCATCGGTATTGATTCTGAAAGACAAATAATAATATAACCGTCGAGTAAATAAATAAACAAAACGATTTATAAATGGTCATACAATTATTTGACAAAGAAGGCTAATTTTTAAAATGTTTTATAATTATCGCTAAGCCGTAACCTTTGAGCAGGGTTCTTGAAACAGACGATACAGTGGGGTCAGCGTGAAAGTGCACACACGAACGAACACGACAGGTTGGTTCCAACCTGTCGTGTTCGTTCGTGTGTGCACTTCTACGCTGACCCCACTGTATATATATTGGAGTGGTATGTCAATGCAATAGCAAGGTCATATGCTGATGGGATCTCATACATCATACAGTAGAAGCTGATGGGTGAACCAATATGGCAAATAAATCGACAGGCTATATAACTACATACTTCATGGATTAGTCTTATATCTACGTTACCGAACTTGGAAAATCACCCCAAACATTCCTTAGAACTACTGCCTGTGTATAGTCGGCGTGAGAATTTGGCGTAATTTGTCGCTTTTACGTATTGTTGCTTTTCGTTTGATTTGACGTCACGTTGTTTAGTTTAAACTAAGCAACGTGACGTCAAAGCTACAAATTCAGCCACACAGATGCCGACACAGATGCCGTGAAAGTTGTTCCAATGAGAGGTACTCGTGGTGTTCCGAGTTTAATAACATATGTATACGGCTGATCCACAATACATGTCTTGATACACACTGTACTGTCTGGAACGCCAAATCTGCAGAAACTCAAATAATTATTGCTAGCATTACATATTTAGAACTAGCATTACCTATTTAACAAATAAGTATTGCTAGCTCAAAATAATTAGATCTAGCTTTAAAATTTACAGCTAGTTCCACATGATTTAGAGAGCTCTTCAAATGATTTTGAGCTAGCTCTAAATAGTTAATGCTTGCTCTAATTATTTTGAGCTAGCATTAATTAATTGAGTTTATGTAGATTTTGCGTTCCATATTAATCGATGGCGTGGATGTCACAGAAGCGCAACACGCTCAGGTTGAATTTACGGGCGATGACATTTCCAATTTACTGTCAGTGCATTTGACGCCATGACAACACACAGTGAATTGTCAAAATGACTTAATATATAAAGTTCGAGCAATGTACATTCATACAGTGGGGTCAGCGTGTAAGTGCACACACGAACGAACACGACAGGTTGGTTCCAACCTGTCGTGTTCGTTCGTGTGTGCACTTACACGCTGACCCCACTGTAATACTCCATTAGAAGGATATTAACGGTGACGTAAATCCGGTTTGCTGCTACATACTAGCATTCCTGTACATGTACATGGGTAGCCGGCCAACCAATCACATTTGCGACAAACAACATGCACATCCGCGCAATCGGATCAGAGTCTCAGTTTGTCGTCATTACCAATACATTTGAGTCTCGCTATACCGAACACCATCGGTACCGTCAGAGTGTTCGGTACAGCGAGTTTCCACTGCATAACATGTTATATTCATATTCTTGAATAGCATACAGCGTTGATCAATCTCTGATTGGATATGCAAGTACAGGCGTTGATTAGGATCGAATATGGTCACAAATGTTCTATTTATCCCGTCAACACAGTGCGTATGTGCCGTGAAACACGGTGCCGTGAAACGTGTTTGATATCCTGTCAATACGACCTAATCACTGCGTTTGAATATGTGTGGTGGCTGAGGTTATTTTTATTGCATTTTGAAGCTATTTGTAGATGTTGACGAGATAAATGAATAGTAGGCTAGTGCCGTGAATGGGAAAAAATATCTGGCGCGGCACGGAAACGGGATGTGCTCGGTAGAGCCTCGCCCATCCCGTTTCCTGAGCCTTGCCAGATATTTTTCCCATTCACGGCACTAACCTACTATTCTCTATATTACATGCTACCCATCAGTGATCTACCGTGATTCTGGAGGGATTTATTTTCTTAAAGGAAGACAACGTTATAAGCTGGACTACCAGCACATTTCATATATTTCACAGAGCATGTAATATCCAATTTATTCCACTACCATTTTGAAATACCGGATTTATTTCCCTTGATATCTGTAAATCCGACAAAGAAACTCGTTTCTCTATCAGATTTCCAGATGTCTCGGGAAATAAATAAAATGTAGTTGAATAAACTGACAGGCCATGTGATTTTTTAGCTAAGAACATGACAAATATTAACAAAATTTACACTACAGTCAAACCTATGAATAAAGGCCAGCAATGGGAAGAGAAAACATTTACGTAGTAATGGAATAATTGGAAAAACAAAAGCATGGCTGCTATAGACAGGTACTTGCTATTCGGAGGTGGCCTTTAGCCCATATTGACTGTAGTTTCGGTAAATGACGTCGAAAGTTGAAGACATTGTCATAGCAAATGCTGCATTAAATTACGAAATATATGCTACGAAATTTCGTCATCCTTCAACGTCATTTACAGAAAATATCACTGTTTTTGTAAATATTTTTAATGAAAAATCGCACATGTTCTTAGGTACAAATCAAAATGGCCTGTGTCATATGCGGTATTTCCACATATTTTTTTCACCTGGGCAAAACATCTCACAAGCCCGCCACTGTATAGGGTCGCCCACGCAGAAGGCCCCACCGAAATCAGGAGTGGGCGTGTTACACATCCGGTAGCGGCTCTGTTGGCCCCGCCCACACCTGGTCGTACACTCCGCCCATTCGCTCCATGTACTCCAACCCCCGTCTATCGGTAGGACTGCAAGTAGATTGTATAACCCTATGGTCACTGGATGCAATGTAAGAGCACGGTTTGTTCGCCTGTACGAGCAGATTATATGCTAGAGGGTCATCGGTACATGCTGGCAACTGCGTTATGTATATACCACACTCATATCCGTGTGGTATGTAAACGTCCTCCTGGTGCCAGGGGCCCGTTTCACTAAACTTCGTACGACTAAAAATGTTCGTAAGTGCAAACTTATATGATAGTCTGTAAATTTTACATTAACAATGTTCTTTTGTAAACAATTACTGGATTTACATTTATTGAGCATCGGCTGCATATGCAGCCTATGCTCAATACATGTAAATCCATCAATTGAAATTTACAGACGATCATAAGTTTGCACTTACGAGCATTTTAGTCCTACGAAGTTTAGTGAAACGGGCCCCACCCCGATGCTGAAACATGTTTAAGTCATAATCAGGATACTCATATATGATCAGGATAATATGCTAGTTTTAACGAGCGGGTCATCGGTACATGCTGGCCACTGCGCTATGTATACCACACTCATATCCGTGTGGTATGGAAACATCCTGGTGTCAGGGGCCGTTTCACTAAACTTCGTACGACTAAAATGTTCGTACGTGCAAACTTATGATAGTCTGTAAATTTCACATTAACAATGTTTTCTTGTAAACAATTCTTGGATTTACATTTATTGAGCATAGGCTGCATATGCAGCCTATGCACAATAAATGTAAATCCCTCAATTGAAATTTCCAGACGATCCTAAATTTGCACTTACGAACATTTTAGTCGTACGAAATTTAGTGAAACGGCCCCCTGGTGCCAGATGCTGAAATATGTTTAAGTCTAATCAGGATATAGTAACTCCTAATTAGAAGATACTGAGTCCTAATAAGGAGATACTATCTCCTAATTCGTAGTTAGTACATGTACATGTATCTCCTCATTACGAGTTACTATGTCCTAATTAAAGAGTTACTATCTCCTAATTAGGACTTAGTTATCTCATAATTACATGCAATAACATTATATGAAAACTAACACTGGCATGTATTGTGGAATCTCTCTAAAACAAAACGGGCACCATAGTGTCTGCTATAATTCAAATAATATATAACAACTCACAGCACAGCGGTCCGAGGTCGTGCTGAGGCGAATCATATACATATACACAGTCGAACCTCCCCGAACGGCCACCTCTCTACAACAACACCCTCTCTATAACAGCCGCTATTTTATATCCCAAATGGATTATTTCCTCTGTATCTAACCCTTAGACTGCTGAGCACGAAAATTGTCATCTACTGTTACTTTTGCCTTCTTTCTCAATAAAAACATGTTTTGACAGAATTTTAGAATCATTTCCAATGGAAATGATTCTAAAATGTTGTCAAAGCGTGTTTTTGATGAGAATTATCGAAACACATAAATAAACAGCGGACGACACATTTAATTCAGCATTAACCTCCCTACAACATTCACATCTCTACAACAGCCAGTTTTGCGTCTTCCGATGGGTGGCTGTTGTAGAGAGGTTGCACTGTAGTAAAGTCTAATTTTAAATGTTCAAGGCATTCTGCTAGAAAGATACGCTCACTGAATTTCGGATTTCCCCTGCTTTTCAGAAATTTGAAAGTTTGCTTTTCATAAATATTTCGAACACAGACTTTTTGTTCCTGAATGTGGTAATTCGATAAATTATTTTGATTAAATTGTTACACAATTGATCGTTTCGTCAGTACCCTATAAGTTGCAAAGCATAAAATAAAGATTGTTTTAAAGTCACTCTTTTTACTAAATGTGCTTCCCTTCGGAGGTTATTGGAAATTACATGTAACATAAAATAATGGATTCAAGACAAAATTACCGCTTTTAAAGGTGTTTTTTTCTGACAAGATAAAGCTGTTAAAGGAATGCAACAACAATAAAGGTTGTTTTTAAATGTTGTACTAGGAGGCCATAAAACAGTTCCTGAAAATAGTTTTACAAGTGGAAACCACAGTTGGCGACAATCGGATCACATAAAGAGTTCACGAATCAAGAGTTGCTGCACGAACTGATTGCGCAAGACGGCACGTGGATTGAAGAAACCGGAAATTGAACAATAAAACGAAAGACGACACAATCGGTAACGTACTGGGAAGAGAATGGAACAAAAAATAATGATCGATGTTTCTAAAATGTGGCTGTGAGAAACTGGGGGCTGATGTGTAGATCAGATTGTGCATCAGGATCTACACAGTTCGCTATTACATCAATGAAAAACCCGTCATGCTTTTAACAAGCAATATAGACCGCGCTATCAGTCTACATCAGTGTTTAATGTAATTAGGATCCACGCTGGTCACAAATCTCATGAGCCAAATTTCACCAGTTATAGCAAAAAATACGTAAAGACGACAACACAAAGCATAGCATTGTACTGTGCACAGAAATAACTATTTATACGTCTACAACGATGCGTTATATACGCATCGTTGTATTCGTATAAATAGTTATTTCTGTTTACTGAACTTGGGCACAACATTGGTGAATGGAACCGGTGCTGACAACACTGGAGGAGCTTCATATATCCGCCTTCTTACCAATTTAAAGTAAGCTTGATAAATGAATGATTTCGTAGATGACGTTAAACATATGCATACTATACAAAATATATAAGAAAATCATTGGTGTAGACATTCGATATCATCCACGTAAATTATCTACACATTTCATTTGCCACGGATTTTGAGTTGATTTAGTGCATTAAATGGCATTTGCAGTGTATTACCACAGCGTATTAAATCAGAATACACTAGAATAGTGTAATAACTATCAAATGAGATCGACACAGGAAAGTTCGATGATATATATACTGTAAACGGTTGCTATAAACCAGTCTCCAAGACTAAGAAAACCAACCTAACGATATCTGCAGCAATTATAGAGATAAACTGCTCTTAGAATTTTGTTGTTTTATGTGTCAGTTATCTTAGTTACTTCAGTAACATAATTGCATATAGCGTATACCCTGATCAGACTGCGCGGCGGATGCGCAGTCTGATCTGGGGCTACACTGGTCGAATACGTTGTAAGGTATATTTTTCCCGCCATATATGTGGCTGTGACTGGAGAAACGGGGATTATGTTTTTATCCCGTCAACACAGTGCGTATGTGCCGTGAAACACAGTGCTGTGAAACATTTTTGATATCCAGTCAATACAATGTTTGCATTTTATAGCCATTTGTAGGTGTTGACGGGATAAATAGAATAGTAGGTTATAGTGCCGTGAATGGGAAAAAATATCTGGCGCGGCACGGAAACGGGATGTGCTCGGCAGAGCCTCGCCCATCCCGTTTCCTGAGACTTGTCAGATATTTTTTCCCATTCACGGCACTAACCTACTATTCTCTATCTATTTTCCTTATTTCTGAACCAAACTATATGTTGTGACCACTCATTTGAACCGTCTTGGCGAGACGGTTCAAATGAGTGGTCACAACATATACCTCTGATGAGAAATAAAGAAATTCTTGAGCCTTGCCGGATATTTTTCCCTTTCACGGCACTAACCTACTATTCTCTATTTTTTCGACCAGTGTAGATACGGATCATCCTGTGCATCCGCACAGCCTGATCAGGATCTTCACTGTACGCCGTGCCATCAATGAAACACCAGTACCGTCAAACAGAGGTTTGTTATTTGATCAGGTCACAAATCCCATAAGCCCGATTTCTCCAATCACTGCCGCCGCATATGATGACAGTATAGGCGAATCACAATTGTAGTATATATATAGATGCACAACACACACCACCGCCTGCGCTAATCTTGCCAGTATTTGATTTACGCGTATTTCAAAACACTTTAATATTGTACTCGAAAGCAAGCAGCTTGATTGACTGAGCCTGAGCTGTGCTACAGCTCAGGCTCAGTCAATCAAACCGCTTGATGGCGAGTTGAGATCGCCAATATGTGTTCAGAAACGATGACATATTGGCAAGATTAACGCATGCGGTTGTGCAGCAACAGCAACAACAACAACAACAACGACGACGATAACATGGACGAATGTCTTACCGGCGTCAGGGTCAACACAATCCATGGAAGCGAAGGCAAAGGAAATAAAACAAATGGTTAGTGCCGTCCTCATGGTGTACACTATGTAACACATTGGTGTATATGGTATCCAAATGTAAATTCACATTCAAATTCAGTTTAAAATAGTCTTAATACATTAATGTAGTCCCATCACATGTCGACTGTTCCTACTTCACTTTTGATTAAACAGAATAAATGTCTGCCTGAAAGAGTACATAGTATGCTAACGTAATAATGTAATACTTGAATTGATACACAGTTTCAATATACATTTAATTGCACAGTTTATGGAGTTAAATTTATTATATGAGTCCGTTATCATTTCAGCTTTTCTCCTTATTGTCTAATTAATCCGAAAGTGCAGTTTATTTTACATGTCCGTAATTAAATTGATAAGAAAGTTGCAATACAACCGTATTCTGACCGTCTGGAGTCAGTTTTATAACTGCATTATCGATTTATTTTTATCCTATTTTCAAAAACAATACAGGGTAGTTTAGCATGTCCAAAAGTAAATTGCAACACGGTTGAATTATGCATTTAATTCCACTGAATATTAAAAACATTATAATTGCATTATCTGTGAATATATTCTCCTATCTCTCAATTAAATATGAAAGTAAAATATCACGATTGTCAATGCGCCTATGTTCTGACAACTGCATCTACAACAGAACTGCAAGTTTCTCGACCATTTTGACAATGGCAAGTTAGAAGTTATGTAGATACTAATATGGCACATGGCAGCCGGAATGACAACAGGCCCCGGGGGACGTGGGGAGATGGACGGACTGTGAAGATTCAAGATCCGTCTCCAGTGCCGCTAATTGTTTACATTTGACCACTGGCAGGTCACGTGACACGCCGCCTAACTTGACAGGCGTATCATTACCCCATCTCATATCCTAGGGCGTTGGTCAACAGACGTTACGTCGACCCACGGTGTCACCGTAGTGCAAACGGACATACTGATCCGTCCTATCGGGTTCATTGGGCCCACATACCTGTGACTGTGGTTGGAGAAATGACTGGTCAGTTTAGTTCAGTTCATGACTTTGTAAGACTAATATGTTCGTAAGTGCATATTTAGAAGTCTGTAAATTTAAATTGCAGGATTTACATTTATTGAGCATAGGCTGCATATGCAGCTTATGCTCAATAAATGTAAATCCAATAATTGTTTACAAGAACACAGTGTTCATGTGATATTTGCAGACTATCATAATTGTGCACTTACGAACATTTTATTCGTACGAAGTTTAGTGATCTGTGACTGTGAATGGCAAAACTGCGCTCGTGTCATTTATAACCAGTCTACACGTAGCTGGTGTGTGATTGTGACTAACGATACAGGCGTGATGGCATTTGCGGTCAGGGTCACTCGTGAACTGTGATTGGAGAAATAGGACTCATGATTGTTGCATCCAATCCTGGTCCTGAATGATCTACGATGTGAAAACGGGTCTCTCATTCCTGACAGGTGCCTTTGGCAGAAGAAAAAGCCTCTTTTTCGCTAATTCCCTGATATGTGAGACTCGCAATATCCATAAACCCCATTTATGCATACATTGTATACAGTCGCGTACCAAGAAGTATATAGAGAGGTGACAAATACCACACGGTACATTTCTACTGTCGGACGCAGATCAGGGGCTAGACTGTCTAAAACTTTCATAAACCACATTGCGCTTGTTATGCCACATGAAACAGATCAGTATTCCGTTGCGGGAAGTAACCGTGACCGTACAGACGGTACAGGAGTTCGAAGAGTTACTGCCCGCAACTAATCAACAGTTCGAGTGACCACACATGGCACACGCACATCTGTTCAATCATAGTTACAGTTCAGGAGTTACACATGTCTTGGTCCCCATTTCTCCATACATTCACATGTCAGGAGCTACACTGGTCGCACATGCCGTACATCCATCCAGTTACAACAACAGATCTGGGGGCCGTTTCACTAAACTTCTTACGACTAAAATGTTCGTAAGTGCAAACTTATGCTAGTCTGTACATTTCACATTAACAATGTTTTCTTGTAAACAATTATTGGATTTACATTTATTGAACATAGGCTGCATAAGCAGCCTATGTTCAATAAATGTAAATCCATCAATTGAACTTTCCAGACGATTCCAAATGTGTACTTACGAACATTTTAGTACTACGAAGTTTAGTGAAACGTCACCCAGTATCCACTCCGGCCATACTCGCTGCACGTTTTCCGCTTCATAGGCAATGTGTCGCTCTATACACAACCTCCTCCGTTAATCTTGCCAATATGTCAACGTTTCTGAACATCTATTGACAATCTAAGCTCGCAATCAAGCAGTTTGATTGGCTGAGCCTGAGCTCAGGCTCAGTCAATCAAGCTGTTTGATTTCAAGCACAATATTCAAGTATTTTGAAATAGAAATACATTCAAATATAGGCAAGATTATCGCAGACGGCAGTGTGCCGCTACACTGCAGCTAAAGGTATATATTTGCGATACATGTATAAGGTTTCACTTTCGCGCATTACGATTTAGCGATACTACACTGGACGTTCACGTTCATTCGCTCTATTCTTATTGAAAGTAAAGGCAATAACGTGAGACAAACAATGGTATCATAAACTCATCTAATAAAGTGTATGCATGTGTCGGCAAATAATACAAGACAATACAATCTCCACGAAGTAGGAGTTAAACAAAGAACTCTTCAAACGCAAATTTGGAACTACTACTACACAATAACTGTTATGTAATGAAATGTAGTGTTATATAACTCTACTGTCTGTTCCACGTTTTGCTGCCGACAGACAGTAGTTATGTACTAAGAACAATGGCCATACATGCCATAAGCGCCACCCCTTCATTCACAGATCAGCAGCTAGACTGTCCACAAATATCATAAACCGCATGTTTTTCTAAAACAAGTCGCATAACCAACTCGGTAAGCTACATTTCATTAGCTCGCGGTCCAAATACTTAAGTTGTTGTGTAATCATGATTGCGGGGATCAGTTGTAACAACAACCGAATATTTCCTTTGAAATATGTTGAATTATTTACCTGGGCGGGGTATTATATCTTTCTCCACAATCCCCGATAATTACAATACAAATACGATTTACTTAAATCGAATCGATTAAACGGATCATACCTTAGATAAGATAGGTAAACATATTGAACAACATGTCACTTTTTTAGATTTGTCCCCAGTGAAGTTTGTGTCATTTTTTAATGTTTGCATGCATAGAATTTCTCAGTGTTTTAGATAACATCTGATTCATGTTTCATCTATAGCGGTGATCAGTGTGTATGTACGATAATGACTTTCCACGATAAAAGGGGTGTATTCGGTCTGCGAACAAACAGCGTAGCCTCATTCTCCGTTGCTACGGAAACCTGGAAACTATATGAGACACGCCATGTGATTTTGGACCTTTGGACATTTGCGTAATTCATGAAATACGTTTACCAAAGTTACAATATGTATATGAATACTTCCGCATGTACTCTGAAACTTTTTTTCAACTTTTGACTTTATGAAATACATGTATATTGCAAATTTTATAAACGTATTTCATGAAATTACAGATGCCGTCTTATCGGGGTTTGCATTTTTCGCCATGTGTATTTAGTATTTATAGCATGTATGATATCTAATTGTAGCTTCGCTACGATGTCACGTAGCGAAGCTACCTGAGCGTGAATCCGACAGTAGTTATCCGCACTGTCTGATCAGGATCTGCACTGGTCGCCATTCCATCAACAAACAAAACATCCGTCATGTTTCTAATAAGGGATACGGGATCGTTATCAGGGAATAGGATGATCGTCGTTTGATCGTGAGCTATACTGGTCACAAACCACATAAGCCATTTATCCAGTCACAGCCATATATATATGTACTGTCATTGTCAATTGCAGAAATGGATTTTCGCTGTGAACATGTAATAACAAGCGAAGTGTATTAAAATCATTAATCACTAGTGCAATAAATAAGCCAACGACACTCTACAGAAACACGTTACATGTGAGTTATCACCAAAGCTTCACGCGACGGCGTAAATTAAGGGTAGGGGTTCCTCCGCATAGGAATCGCGATATGCCTGGTTTGACCCACAGGTGTGTTTTTATCTGTGGCTCTTTTGTTACCTGGGAGTTGAATTGGGTTATTGCCCCCATTACAATTATAGTATTAAGATTATTACTGATCCTAATGCTTTTGGGAGGGGGCCAAGTGTGCGAGGCAATAACCCAATTAAACTCCCAGGTAACAAAAGAGCCACAAATAAAAACATATATATATTCAATCTTGGAATTAGAATAATTCTGATCTGATGCCATGGTGTGGCGAGGACCAGGCATCAGATCAGGATTATTATAATTTCAGGGCTGAATATTATTTTTTGTATTGGAAATATTCAGTTCTGATTTTGGGACCCCCCCATTGGTACAGGTTATATATGGGATTTAGTACTAAGCCCATTGACCCGACCTTAAATGACCTTAGCCGTTGATAGGCCGTTAAACCCCAACAAACAAACAAAACAGCTTCAATATACATGTAGTATGCTGTGTCATTGTAATTTAACATTTGTGTTGATTAAATAGTATAATTATTAAATGCGTTGTCTGCTTCCATAAGAAACGAGGATAATGTTGATAGGCCGTTAAACCCCAACAAACAAACAAACAAACAAACAAACAAAACTGCTTCCATGTACAACATGTATTATGCTGTGTCATTGTAATTTAACATTTACGTTGATTAAAGTATACTTATTAAATTCGTTGTTTGCTTCCATAAGAAACGAAGATATTCCTCGTTGTCTATACAAGAACACAGGTCAAATGTTGCTGTAACTGGAGAAATTGGGCTTATCGGTCTTGCGACCAGTGTAGATCCAGATCAGCCTGTGCATCCGCACAGTCTGATCAGGATATTCACTGTTCGCCATTACATCAATGAAACACCCGGCATGCTTCTAACAAGCATTATATATCTCTATCAGGCTACAGGAGTGTGCTATATGATCATCAGCTACACTGGTCGCAAATCCCATAAGCCCACATTTCTCCAGTCACAACCACATTAGATACACGCCATGTGCCTTTGTACATTAGGACAACTGCGTGATTTCATTAAATACGTTTATAAAGTTTAAAACATTTTTCATAAATAAAGTCGAAAGTTGACAAAAGTTTCAGATTACATGTGGAATATAATTCCGCATGTACTCTGATAATTTTGTCAACTTTTGACAACATTTACCGAAACTACCGTACATTTCGTAAACGTATTTCATGAAAGTACGCAGATGTCCGAAGGTACATGTACAAACTCACATGGCGTGTCTCATATATACTTTGCATCACTCGTTACATCACCAACCACAGCACAGCCATGGTGTATATTTTCTCACATACTGTGCCATATTATCAGATTGTGTTTCTCAGATGAGCACATATCGCCACAAATTCCATTATTTGCTATCAGATATTGCAGCAGTAAATCACCGGTCCTTATAGAGTAATCTCCGGCCATCACGCATGCCAGGGACATACGAGTATTCCTGTCTTTTATTCCGTATTGGAATTCTATTGAACATGACTGGGGCCCGTTTCACTAATCTACTTACGGCTAAAATGTTCGTAAGTGCAAATTTAGGATCGACTGGAAATTTCAATTGATGGATTTACATTTAGTGAGTATAGGCTAGATATGCTCAATAAATGTAAATCCAATAATTGTTGACAAGAAAACATTGTTAATGTGAAAAATACAGACTATAATAATTTTGCACTTACGAACATTTTAGTCGTAAAAAGTTTAGTGAAACGACCCCCTGAACAGAACGTTAACATATCTTTATTTTTCAAGATCTCAGACCGCAGCGTACATAAGCATTACACCACCGCCTGTGTTAATCTTGTCAATATTTGAAATTATTTGTATTTCAAAATACTTGAATATTGTTCTGGGAATCAAGCAGCTTTATTTGTATGCACCTGGGATGTGCCACAGCTCAGACTCAGTCAATCAAACGGCTTGTTTGCGTGTTGAGATTGCTAATGTATGTTCAGAAACGTTGGCATCTGGACAAGATTTGCACGGACGGTTGTTTACGAGACACATTATGGTGTATACAGTGTAACTTCTCTAAAGCGGACACTCCGGGGGTCCCTAGGGTCCGTTCTGGAGAGGTTCCACTGTGTAGCCAACATTGCAAAGTATACTTATCTAGCAAAGTATACTTTGAGGGAGAAATTTTCAATTTTAGGATAAATTTATTATTTTTGTTATACTGAATTTATTACATTATCACAGCCAAAATTTATTATTTTTGTTATACTGAATTTATTACATTATCACAGCCATTTTGGCTGTGATAATGTAATAACTTCAGTATAATAATTCTGCATAGTTTTAATCATCAAATATATGCAGTCGTTAGTTCTATATGACATAATGCATTTCAGGAAAAATAAATGATTACTCCCTCAAAGTATACTTTGCTAGAAAAGTATACTTTGCAATGTTGGTGAAATAGGCTACTTGTGATGAATGCTGCTTTGAAATCATAAACAGTCATTGTCGCTAGAGATGTATATTACATATATGGTCGAGACGCCAGTTTTAGGGGTAGTCGGAGCTTTCGGGGTATTCATATATTTTGTAATTTATAGACATGTGTGCAGCCGCGATGTGCTTTACGTGAGGTGATTAAAATAAGCATGACTTGAAATATACTAAGTCCCTTAAAAATCCCACCAAATTCAGTGTTTGGGACAAAATATTGGTACTGTTTGCCATTTAGGTAATTGTGTTCACGAACCTACCGTGATTTTCTGCGTCCGCCATTAATCTGCTTTGTAATATTGTTAAAATCATAAACAATATAAAAGTTTCAAGTGCTCCTTCACTGTGCCTCATTCATCTGAGAGATGATCAACTGCCAATAAAAGCTCAGTGTGAATTAGCAGATTTATTGACACTTTCGGAACATATCCCGAAAATACCAACCATAAGTCAAGATTCAAGATGGCCGACTCTTGTGTTGCTAAACGCGCTAACGCGAATTATATTCTAACAACAAGATTATTTTGAAGGCAAGACACATTGAAAGAAATGTTTACTAATGGATTGAACTGACAAGTTGGTCATATGTTATGTTTTATAAAAACTGCTAGTTGATGAACGTGTTAATACCCCGATAACTAGACCCACCATCATATAATTATAGTTAGTCTCATCAGACTTAAACATATTCTCGTTTATGCGTGTTCGGTTGAGGGTCTAGTTTACACGGGGCATTTTTCCTTCGATTGTTTTCTTCTGGAAAATTTATTGCAATGTAAACATGATTAAAGTTCATATCTCATAGACAGTTTATGAAATTGAAGATTTTCATATTACTTTTATATTCGATAAAATATAAACATAATTAAATAAGTTACACTTTTGAGAATATATCGACACAATGCTAAGCTTTGTTTCTAAGCCCACACATATGTGATAATGTATCATATTTGGAACAACTGTCAAACAATTTGTTAAAATGCAAATTCCAATTATGTTGCCAGGGGATCCAAATTCGAATTAAGCATTAGTTTACATTTAGTGATGTGCAAATTAGCAGAAATCGCCACTACCTGTAATTGGTAACGCATGTTAAGTGATAAATAATTAAAGGTCTTTATTATATTAACTCTTGGTGGACATATCGTAAGCTTTATGTTATTTACGAGCAATAAATACGCCAATTTTACGTCAATTTTATTCCCCACGTCGCGTGTTCCTGTGAGATTATTGGTGTCCAGAGGGGTCAGAGGTGGACATCTGAGGACTGACCACAATGGATGACCTGTCAGGCCACATCACACCGTTCACCGTACAGTGGCTATCATCAGCGAGACGTATAATTTGTTTTACAAACCGGTCATAAGCCAAATATGTCAAGTATTGTTGATAATGTGTGTCTCGTCTAGACCACCAATGGTGATGTTGCTGTACTTATGCGTCGCTGTGACTGGAGAAATGGGGCTTATGGGATTGCGACCAGTGTAGATCCAGATCAGCCTGCGCATTCGCGCAGTCTGATCCGGATCTTCACTGTTCGCCATTCCATCAATGAAACTCGGGTTATATAACCTAGATTTGGAAGAAACTCATGAAATCCCATTGTATCATGGCGACATGTGTAGCTCATGATCAAATGGCACACACCTGTAGCCTGATAACGGTCGATGTTGCTTGGTAGATGCATCACGGATGATGATTCATTGATGGAAAGACGAACAGTGCAGATTCCTGATCAGACTGTGCGGATGCAACTTGATCTACACTGGCCGCAAACCGCATATGCCCAATTTCTCCAGTCACATACAAATATGACAACATATTTCGTAAGTTTTGTATTTCCGACTAGTGCCGTTATACATATCAGTCTCTGTGCCATATAATCATGACCTGCGCTGATATACATTAAGCAGGGAAAACATGCTTGATATCTTTACATAAATATTTAGATTCATATCAGATGGACGGACTATCGTCTTATAATCCGAATTATCTGGCACAGCAAGATAAATCGGGTTATATAACCTAGATTTGTAACAAAATCATTAACTTCCCTTCTATCATTGTGGGTCACATAATTATGGGATTTGTGAAAAGTGTATAGCCCAAATAACACTTTCCGCGATCTATATTGCTTTCTAGAAGAATGACGGGTGTAACACCCGTCATTCTTCTAGCAAGAAATATAGATCGCGATCGTGCTACAGAAGGAAAGTTTTCTTAATGGAATGGTGAACAGTGCGGATCATGATCGGACTGTGCGGATGCACAAGCTGATCCGGATCTACACTGGTCGCTAAAGGTTTCTTCCCGTTTCTCCAGTCACAGCCACATGTTTAGATCACAGGTTGAAGTAACGGACCGAGGTCTATAAATACATTAAATATGCCTAAAAGCATCAATAAATGAAACAAAATAAGCTAAAAATTTTAAATTTTTAGCTTATTTTGTTTTCATTTATTGATGATTTTAGTCCGTTACTTCAACCTGTGGTTTAGACCGGGAACTGGCGGTATTGACGATGCTACGTACACTACAGTGCAACCTGTCTACAGCAGTCACCCATGGGAGACACACTATTGGCTGTTCTAATGCGCTCTATAAATATCACGCAATCTGATTGGATGATGGTCATACATTACATGTATAGCATTGTTGATGAACGGTCGCAAATTATTTCAGTATGTATTCCTACGCCAGTAGTAATGGCGTGCATTACAAATAGGTTAACCGCATTTTAATTTTGAAATTTGCTAGCGCGTCGCCATTCAAACATATTTTCAGACCTATCATTTTCTGATATACGCCGCAAATTTGAAAATTACAATACAGTTAACCCGATATTGACATATCTCAACTGTTTTTGTGAAATGCATCTTTGCAAGTACCACCTGAGACACAGCTGTTTTATATAAAAAACGTTTGAATTTTGCTCGTTTGTTTTCAGCGGCCAGGCTTCTAGTTTCTGGATCGGACTGAACAGCAAATATCTCGGTAACCCTATATTGTAGACAGGTGGCCGTTCAGTGGTAGGGAAGTTAGATATATAAGCAATTGTCAATTTGTGACATAAACGGTCAGATGTTACATATGTGGGGTTGTTTTAGAGAGGCGGCCGTACGTGGAGATTCGACTGCACGTATATGCTCCGCCCATTGTGGATACTCACGGACAAGACGGCCATATATTTTACAAGATACATGTATTGACAATCTCCCGGTGCTGCTTTGTAATGTGTTGCATATATTTGCATATACCCAAACAAATTAGTTACACAATTACCTAATATGCCGTGGACTAACAAACCCACGAAGTGTCGCACTACTTTAAACCAACATGGTGCCTCTATTGTAATCGTATTAAAATCTCATTACAACACTGACGCTCAAGGATTTTAAAGTGCCTCTCAAATGACCTAGACAAAGTTTCGAATTTACGATAACCCTTAGACTACTGAGCACGAACTATTGTCGTCTGCTGATGCTTTATATTTTGCCTTCTTTCTCAATAAAGACATGGTTTGACAGCACTTTAGAATCATTTCCATTGGAAATGATTCTAAAATGCTGTCAAACCATGTTTTTGATGAGAAAAATCGAAAATAAAAAATACAGCAGACGACAACATTTAATGCGGCAGTATAAGGGTTAAACCATTTCTGTATGAATAGGAAGGTTTCGTGTGACAAATCTTCTATTCTTGTCTTTATTTGTGAACAAACACGGAACGTTTTACTAGCAGAGACACAATCAGCGCTTTCACTAGTGCATACTTGTCACTCAAGTTTCTCATCGTATTTGGATACATCGTCTTATTGCATCGTGAATGCCAACTGCCTGTTATAAATATAGGGTTAACTGTATTGTAATTTTCAAATTTGCGGCGTATACGTATACGTTTCTGAACATCTATTGGCACTATCAACTCGAAATCAAGCAGCTTCATTGGCTGTGCCTGAGCTGTAGTACAGCGCAGGCGCAGCCAATCAAGTTGGTTGTTTTCAAGCGCATTATTCAAGTATTGTGTAACAAAGAAGTTGACATATATTGACAAGATTAGCGCTGGCGGTGGTGTAGCTGTTCGCTGTAATCGAACATTAATCGCCATCGACATTCCGACCTGCACCGTTACTCTATCTAGCCGTTCGCTGTACCTTTGTGTTTGCAGCGGCACTCTTCCGGAATGACTTAACGTTATAAGGCACGCCACAGAACCGGGTATTTGCCTTCAGCCAGAGTCTACCGAATGTATAATGTCGTGTAGCAACACAAGGGGCTACACTGTTTATCCAATAACTATGCTGCTTGGCCTGTATCAGTGTATATGTAGTTGGACAACAACTTGATTCAATATTGCTGGACCAGTTGTGATAGTATTTATGGATGGACGTAAAGGAGAATATTTGTTCTGATTGTTGGGCGAAATCAGTTTCCACTACAGATGGAAGTGTGATTATTTCACACGGGTCGTTAGTTCCAACTTTGATATTAATGTTCAATTAATCACAATATGTTGTTAGACCACACTAGTGAAGCACCGGGGAAATTGCTTTCTCACAAGCCATGGTTTGAGGTTAGAACGCACCAAATAGTTTTACTATATAAGTTAACCGAATCCCATCCAATAAGGCCAGTCTCTCCTACTTTCACTATTCGTATGTATGCTGTGGGATCTACGTTTACATGACCTGCAGACGGTCTGTTATGCATGAATTAAACAATAGGTTCACTTTGACTTACTCCTATGAAATAAAAATCAATCTCGTCATGTCCCCCAATATTGTTTACATTTTATGGCCACGGAAACCCTGTTTATATCACGTGAGCAACAGGTTCAGTAATTCTACAAATCTGCTGAAAACTGGTGTTAAAAGCACCGCAAAATGTTCCTCAAGTGCACCTGGGTAGTAATGGGTCAATAATTTGCACCATTTGGTATTCTTTAACCTTGACTGGAACTTAGGCGTAGACAATTGAAAATAGAAAACCGTTCAATAAAGAACGCAAGACAATTAGTGTACATTTCAAAGTTATATATACTTCGCGTTGGCTTTGACGCTTATTTCAGTGTTCAACGTAATTATGGCTGTCAATGGAAACATAGGGCCTATGGACATTGTGACCAGTGTAGATCTAGACCAGCCTGTGCATCCGCACAGTCTGATCAAGATCTGCACTGTTAGCTATTCCAACAGTAAAACAGCGGTCATGCTTCTAGCAAGCAGTATAATGTAGATGGTTATCAGGCTACAGACGTGTGCTATTTGAGACAGGATTGTATGAATGTATGCTTCCGCCCAAACAAGGAAACGGAATGAATGGTAAGAAACAGGATCTCAGGAATTACACGAACAAGTATGGAAGCGTCCTGGTGCCAAAGTTAAACTATGTTTATCTCCTAATTAGGAGTTAATATCTCGTCCTAATTAGGAGATATTAAGTCCTAATTAGGATATAATATCTCCTAATTAGGACGATATATTAACTCCTAATTATGAGATGGTAGCTCCTAATTAGGATATAATATCTCCTAATTATGACTTATTATATCCTAATTAGGACTTACTATCTCCTAATTAGGAATTAGTATATCCTAATTAGGAGACAACACATTTGTTAGCATTGACACATATAGTAAGTCATACTTAGGATATACTAACTCCTAATTAGGAGATAATACGTTCTAATTAGGATATAGTATGTCCTAATTAGGATATAATAAGTCCTAATTAGTAGATATTAAGTCCTAAAGAGGAGATACTATCTCCTAATTAGGAGTTAATATTTCCTAATTAGGACTTAATATCTCCTAGTTAGGTGTTAGTATCTCCTAATTAGGAGATAACAATATTTTAGTAGTGGCACCAGGACGCTTCCATAAACAAGCCGTCTCTATATGACCTTAGCTGTTGTTGGGACGTTGAACCCATTCACTTTCTTTTACTTTCTGTGCATATACATGTATATTTAAAACAATGGCAAGGTTGACCATTGAATGATATTCATATTTCAAGGTCAGTAGTCTGCTGTACATGATATGCATCTGACCGCATTACACCACGACGAATGAAACCGTTGATTAATTCGCATACAGCATCTTGGAGTACAATAACCAGTTAACGAGAAATTCACGAGCAATGCACGAGTCACCTAGGTGTGCTTTCCAACAAGAACGGAGCGCATTATAAGGAGTACCGAGCCATCGTGAAATGCACTCAAAGTGTTGAGATTATATCATGCTCAAGGGGTGCATGATCACGTGGTTACAACAGCAACAACGTCGCCAACTACAAAGTAAATATTATTTGATATTTTACTTAATATGCAACGGATTATGGCGCAGCAAACGAGTCTTCATGTGCTGCATTTGGTGGTCCAGGGAGTTCGGCACATACTTATGTCGTTTTTGTCGGTAGACACGGAAATCGATTCTTCGCAAAAACGACAGAACTTTGGGCGAAAATACAGAGACCACCAAATGCAACTTAACAAGACGCGTTTGATGCGCCATATTTCATAAAAGTCCGACACGGAAATCGATTCTTTGCAAAAACGACATAAGTCTGTGCCAAACTCCATGGACCACCAAATGCATCTCATGAAGACGCGTTTGCTGCGCCATATTTCATCAAAATCCGTTGCATATTAAGGAAAATATCAAATAATACTTTGGAGTGGGCGACGTTGTTGTCGTTGTAACCACGTGATCATGCACCTTGAATTACACTAGGCTCAATAATGGGAACCTCTTTCTAAATGAGGTGCAGTATGATCTTTTTACAACAAAAATAAAGTTCACAAGTTTTCCTTACTGGCACATATAAAGCGAAAATGCCAACTTATGCTATACCAATTTATTTCCCGCCTGTTTAAAACAGTTTCTGATAGTATTTGCTTGAATGGTACCACTTGAATATAAGTTTTCTGGAAAGTAAACAAATACAATTGTGCGATTCATTGATATATGTCATGTTCTGTGCATGAAGCGAAACTCCAAATATTGATTATCTGAAACATCAATCATTTGAGACTCAGTCACTTTAAAGCGGTGTTCCTCAAATAGTTAATGATACACCGCCATTAACAATAATAATACGTTCGTCAATCGAAGTCTTCCTTTGAAATTGTTCTGTGTATTTCTTTCCGCTGCATCCGTTTGGATTATATCCACTATGTATGCATGAGAGCTCCAGATAAGCTGCGTATTTGCTTAAATACCCAATTAAAATTGCCAAAAACCCAATTGAAATCAGAAGTAGCGAGTATCAAAAAGCAATGAAAGATTTGTGGTGTCTTTATCATGCTACAGAAAACAATAAACAGACCACAAATATAGCATATTTTCTTATTTTTTCTTGAAAACACATCTTGGTATTTCATTAGAATTGTCTCCAAGGAGACAATTCTAATGAAATAACAAGACATGTTTTCAGTTAGAAGCAAACTATTCGATACGTGCGGTCTGCTGATGTGTAAACAGTAGCGTGATTTTATTTTACCCAATTAAAATATTGAAATACCCAATTGCTTCAGAAACGATGGAGTGACAATACTCAATTACTATTTCCTTAACTGGAGACCTGTATGCACAATGCAATACGAGACCATCTATTTATCAATGTGTTTGTATTGGGGGGTAACATGCATATTAATGAGAAGAATTAGCATGCGGTTTAGAAATTAATCTATACTCCGATCTAATGTCACGACCCTGTAAAATGTGTATGTCCTGATAATTATTTACTCTCAGCGGGTTTTCATGAGACACTAGAATCGAAGAGTCTCGGCATTCCTACTGTTTCCGAACCGAGTCTGATAAACATGCTATCAAAATGACAATAGCCCGGTATTCTATGTATCAGTGGCCTATTTCACCAACATTGCAAAGTATATTTATCTAGCAAAGTATACTTTGAGGGAGACATTTTCAATTTTAGGATAAATTTATTAATTTTTATTATACTGAATTTATTACATTATCACAGCCATTTTGGCTGTGATAATGTAATAAATTCAGTATAATAATTCTGCATAGTTTCAAATCACAGCCATTTTGGCTGTGATAATGTAATAAATTCAGTATAATAATTCTGCATAGTTTCAATCATCAAATATATGCAATCGTTAGTTATGTATGAAATAATGCATTTGGGAAAAATCAATGATTACTCCCTCACGGTATACTTTGCTAGATAAGTATACTTTGCAATTTTGATGAAATCGGCTACAGGTAACGTTTGCATGCTACGAAATGTGTATATTATTAACGTCGTTTATCCTTGTTGAAGGGAACTCGAATTAATGACGTTGCTTTGTCACACTGGCTTCATCCGTTAACGTCACGTGCCGTCTACGGATTGACTGTGATACATTGTATCGGCGACAGTGTCAGATACAACATATTATTATCGATCCGTGTGTAGCTTTGTCAGACATTCATTCTGATATTGACGAACTTTGACCCTTACAATGTGGAATTAAATTTGTCGTCTGTTGTTTATTATTATTTTACATTTTTCTTTATCAAAACCGTGTTTTGACATCTGACAGCACTGGAGAATAATTTCCATTGGAAATGATTCAAAAGTGCTGTGCTGACAAAGCCTGTTTAATTTTTATTGAGAAATAAAATGACGTATACAACAATATACATGTACATGTACAACAACAGCAGACGAATATTACGGCTTACAGCATTCTAAGGGTTAATATGTCTGTAGAAACATCGTGATTGCTCATTGGGAAGATGGCGAATAGTATGAAGCCTGATCTGGTGGTCAAGTATAATATGTGACTGCACTACTATAACGACATTTGAGCGTTTACATAAAGGTGATCGTATTCTATTTCGCTATCATTATGACACTGTACTGTGTCGTTATGGTACGGAGCCCCGCAGGGGACATATCATTCTTTTTTTTTATTAATTCGTTCCTACGAAATGACAATTCGTTTTGTCAATTTAACAATTCATTCCCACAAATTAACAATTCGTTCACACGAATACAAATTCGTTCCCTCAATTTAACAATTCGTTCCCACGAAATAATAATTCGTTCCCATGGGAACGAATTGTTAATTCGTGGGAACGAATTGTTATATCGTGGGAACGAATTATTAAATTGAGGGAACGAATTGTCATTTCGTGGGAACGAATTGTTAATTCGAGGGAAACAATTGTTATATCGTGGGAACTAATTGTTAATTCGTGGGAACGAATTGTTATATCGCGGGAACGAATTATTAAATTGAGGGAACGAATTGTCATTTCGTTGGAACGAATTGTTAATTCGATTGAACGAATTGTTATATCGTGGGAACGAATTGTTAATTCGAGGGAACGAATTGTTAAATTGAGGGAACGAATTGTTATTTCGTGGGAACGAATTAATAAAAAAAATCCATGTCCCCTGCGGGGCTCCGTATTATGGTGATATCTCGCGGGTATATTTTAACAATGTTCCCGCCATATATCATGGATTTCCGTGTCGATTAAGTCATAAAATCGAGCGAATAATTGAGGGTTCTTGATTTACTTTTTCTCACTATTGTTCCTCAAGGAAATGCCACAAAGTCAAGTTTCATTACATTTCACGGGTGGCTGTGTTATAATGTACAAGTGTCCGGGCAAATTGACCGTGTGCGTATTGATATTTGAGCTACAATCACTTTACCTATGAATCAACCACATTCCCTTTTCAGTTCATTTCACAGAGTTATTATTGGTTAAGAACTTGCTACCCACCAAAACAAACCGTTCAAACTGGACCTCCAGGTGTACAACGGTTATAACACTACTGTATGTGGCTTTGACTGCAGTGTTGTGACCAGTGTAGATCCCGATCAGCCTGTGCATCCGCACAGTCTGATCGGGATCTGCACTGTTCGCCATTTTATCAATGAAACATCCGTCACTCTTTTTAACAAGCAATACATATCACTACCGGGCTATTTAATCGGGTGTTACACTGGTGACAAATTCCAGATAAGCCTCATTTCTCCAGCCACAGCAACTTACATGTATGTCTCTAAGATTTCAAATCACAAACATGTAGCCCCATAGAGATAAAATTGGTGGCGTTTGTCCGATCTTCATTCATGTCGGTATACTTAACATACATGACCCACAACAAACTGTGAATAAACATGCATGTTTGCATGTTTAGGAATACACGGAATTAAAGTTCAATTCCCGATGACATTCGGAAAGACACAATTTGTATTGATTCACATATTTATTGTCCTGGCAGGAGATTTGCCGTGTATCAAAAGAGCAGCGATCGGTGGCAATTTGTGCGACTTTAATGACCACCTTTGTAAAATTAATGAGCATTTGAGATGGCGGAATTGGACTATAAGCCGAGGTTAACCCCGCCGTTGACTGCGGAATCCCCAGCCCATTGTGCTGGTAATTGGAGTACATACTGCCTGTTGCTTTCGTGTATATTGCCCCTCCAACGGAAAAAAACATGCCATTGTGACATGTGAGACCAATGACGTTTGTATCGTCTTAGCCGATCATAAAATTATATAGACAATTCAGAAATTAATAGATAACTTTTTGTAACAATGAGCAGTGACTGTATTTGCTATGCGGAATCCCCGACCCATTCTGTGTGTAATTGGAGGATAGAATTTCTTGTCTATTGGCTCGACAGCGGACAAACATGCCATTGTGACATGTGAGACCAATGCATTTTTGATCGTCTTAGCCGATTTTTTTTATAGACAAATAAGAAATTAATATATTACTTTTGGTACATGTAGAAATGATCAGTGACTGTATTTGCTATGCGGAATTCCCGGCCGATTGTGTTCGCCTGGTAATTGGAGT
Source organism: Conchocele bisecta (assembly GCA_029237695.1). Classification (NCBI taxonomy): domain Eukaryota; kingdom Metazoa; phylum Mollusca; class Bivalvia; order Lucinida; family Thyasiridae; genus Conchocele; species Conchocele bisecta. Next base: position 20,977,783 of record CM055274.1, on the reverse strand, counting down.
AAAGGGGCCCGTTTCACTAAACTTTGTACGACTAAAATGTTCGTAAGTGCAAATTTAGGATCGTCTGGAAATTTCAATTGATGGATTTGCATTTATTGATCATAGGCTGCATATACATTGTTAATGTGAAATTTACGGACGATCATAATTTTGACACTTACGAACATTTTAGTGGTACGAAGTTTTAGTGAAACGGGCCTCAGGCTCCCTGTTGTTTTCATGACTATTGGCTCACCAGCGGACAAACATGCCATTGTGACATGTGAGACCAATGAATGTTGTATCGTCTTAGCCGATGATCTATATAAACAAATCAGGAATTAATATATTACGTTTGGTAGCAATAAGCAGTGACTGTATTTGCTATACGAAATATCCGTGCTGGTAATTGGAGGACTGGCTGCCTGTTGCTTTTATGTCTATTGCGTCGCCAGCTATTGTGCTTGGCTATTGGCGAGGCTGAAAGTGAAACTGTGAAAATTGTATAATCTTAGACGATTATACACATGAGCTCTATAGCCAATTCAGAAATTAATATATTATTCTAATGCACTCTATAAATATCACGCAATCTGATTGGCTGATGGTCATACATTACAGGTATATCATTGTTGATGAACGATCGCAAATTTTGTCAATATGTATTCCTACGCCAGTAGTAAAGGAGTGCATTAGAAATATATTAACCGCATTGTAATTTTTAAATTTGCGGCGTATATCAGAAAATGATAGGTCGGCAAACATGTTTAGCGCGTCGCCATTAAACAGATTTTCCGACCTATCATTTTCTGATATACGCAGCAAATTTGAAAATTAAAATACAGTTAACCCTATACTGTGAGTAACAATGCTCATTGACTGTATTTGCTATGGGGTTTCTGCGGGCAATTGGAGGATAGATTCTCTGTAAATGTCATGTCTGTTACCTCGCCAGCCGACACAGATGTCATTTTCACAATTGCACGCTTGTCAGCTGGCGAGTCAAAAAGTGAGACCAATTAATTTGGTTAATCTTAGCCGACCTCATACATACATGTTGAATTAAACAATTCATAGTCTAGTACTAGTAGGTCACCAGTGGAAGTAATGATCAGTGACTGAATTTGTGATATGTATCTTGGTCGCCAAAGCATTCCGATTTTCTGAGACAGTCTATCTATAGGATTGTGTCCAAACGTATGACCCGTCGTTTTAAAACATATATATATTAACCCTTAGACCGCTATCTTATTTTTTTTTGTCGTCTGCTGTTTATTTTATATTTTCCATTTTTATCATCAAAACATGCTTTGACAGCACTTTATAATAGTTTACAACATGCTTTTACAGTACTTCAGAATCATTTCCATTGGAAATGATTCTGAAGTGCTGTCAAACCATGTTTTTATTGAGAACTAAGGCAAGATATAAAAGCAACAGCAGACGACAATTGTTGTGAGTAGCGGTCTAAGGGTTAATTAGTAGTTTAGATGCTGGAAACGCTACAGTGGGGTCAGCGTGTAAGTGCACACACGAACGAACACGACAGGTTGGAACCAACTGTCGTGTTCGTTCGTGTGTGCACTTACCCGCTGACCTCACTGTAAATAGAATCATTACAGCGTGACTCTTGATTGATCAAGTACGTATAGCTCATTTTACAGAACAGAAGCATGCACCGAAATACAGGAATAGATGTAGCGTTGGCAGACATGTTTATGTACACGTGTTACTATGGCAATGCCTGCTGCCATAGTGCACACCATCAAGCAATTGACCACATGCTTGTTATTGACCTTTACCGTATTTCAATATTTGCATACAAAAGATGTTGATTGTATTAATGTGCATTCGCTCGTAAACATTGGAATGGACATTATGGGCAGTTAAGTAGTTCGGTCCTGCTGCTTAAGTACATTAACTGGTCGACACCAGAATCACTATACTATCACTAATATATGGCGTATCCATTTTGTACACAACCGCCTGCGCTAATTTTGCCAATATTCGAATTTATTTTTATTTGAAAATACTTTAATATTTTCGTGCTTTAAATCAAACAAGCTTGATTGACTGAGCCTGAGCTGTGCTACCGCGTGTTACAGCTCAGGCGCAGTCAATCAAACTGCTGGATTGCGGGTTGAGATTGCTAATATATGTTGAGAAACGTTGACATCTGGGCAAGATTAACGCCAGTGGTTGTGTATTGGAGTTGAGATTGCCAATATATGTTGAGAAACGTTGACATCTGGGCAAGATTAACGCCAGTGGTTGTGTATTGGAGTTGAGATTGCCAACAAATGTTGAGAAACGTTGACATCTGGGCAAGATTAACGCAAGTGGTTGTGTATTGGAGTTGAGATTGCCAATAGATGTTGAGATACGGTGACATCGGCAAGATTAAACGCCAGTGGTTGTGTATTGGAGTTGAGATTGCCAATAGATGAGACGGTGACATTCTGGGCAAGAAATTAACGCCAGTGGTTGTGTGAGTTGAGCTTGCCAATCTGGGCTGAAGAAACGGTTGACACTGCCAAGATTAACAGTGGTTGTGTAGTTGAGTTAGATTGCCAATATGTTGAGAAACGTTAGACATCTGGGCAAGATTAACGCCAGTGGTTGTGTATTGGAGTTGAGATTGCCAATATATGTTGAGAAACGGTGACATCTGGGCAAGATTAACGCCAGTGGTTGTGTATTGGAGTTGAGATTGCCAATAGATGTTGAGAAACGTTGAGGGCATCTGGGTGAGCAGACTGACGCCAGTGGTTGTGTGGAGTTGAGTTGGAGTTGTGGGGGGGGGGTTGTGTGTGTGAGATTGACGAGTGATTAAGTGTGGTTGGAGGAGAGATTTAATAGAAACGTTGTGGGAGTTAAGTGGGTTGTGATTGGGGGGGGGGGGGGGGGGGGGGGGGGGTTGTTGCCAATAAATGTTTGACGTTGACATCTGGCAAGTTAACGCCAGGTGTGTGGTATTGGTTGAGTTTTGACAGATTGCCAGTAGATTGTAATTGAGAAAAACACAAAAAAAACGTGGTGGGTTGACCTCATCTGGGGAAGATCAATGATTAGGCCAAGTGGTTTTGATGTTGATTGGAGGAGTTGAGATAGCCAATAGATGATGAGAAACGCTGACATCTGGTCAATAGTAACGCCAGTGGTTGTGTATTGAAGTTGAGATTGCCAATATATGTTGAGAAACGGTGACATCTGTAGCCGATTTCACCAACATTGCAAATGTATACTTTTCTAGCAAAGTATACATTGAGGGAGTAATCATTTATATTTCCTGAAATGCATTAGTTCATATAGAACTAACGACTGCATATATTTGATGATTAAAAGTATGCATAATTATTATAATGAATTTATTACATTATCACAGCCAAAATGGCTGTGATAATGTAATAAATTCAGTATAATAAAAATTAATAAATGTATCCTAAAATTGAAAGTTTCTCCCTCAAAGTATACTTTGCTAGAAAAGTATACTTTGCAACGTTGGTGAAATAGGCTACAGGGCAAGATTAACGCCGGTGGTTGTGTATGGGAGTTGAGATTGCCAATAAATGTTGAACAAAAACGTTGACATCTGGGAAATAGTAACGCCAGTGGTTGTGTATTAATTCCAATGTCATACTCACACTGTAGTAGAGCCAGCCAGTACTGAGCCCCGCAGGGGACGTACACTTGTTTTTATTAATTCCTTCAGACGAAATAACAATTCGTTCCCACGAAATAACAATTCGTTCCCTCAATTTAACGAGTCGTTGCCACGAATTAACAATTCGTTCACTCGAATAAACAATTCGTTGACACGAATTGTTTTGACGCCCAGCTGCGCTCGCAACACCTTTGATCCATAGGTTGAAGTAACATTCCAATGCCTATAAATACATTAAATATACCTAAAAGTTAAAAAAAGTAAGCTAAACAAAATTTACTCCCTGTGATAACACATTACCGTATTGTGTTCTAACAGGCAGTAAACAATTTTTTTCAACATATTTTTTCCCACTTATTGATACTTTTAGGTATATTTAATGTAAGTATAGACCTTGGTCCGTTACTTCAACCTGTGCTTTGACCTACTTTGAATTTTAATTAGAGAGAACTAATTGTTATTTCGTGGGAACGAATTGTTAATTCGTGGGAATGTATTGTTAATTCGAGGGAACGAATTGTTAAACTGAGGGAACGAATAAAAAAACCCATATCCCCTGCGGGGCTCCGTAAGTCAGTCTATCGATAGCGTTACAGATACAACCGTCATTCAAACACAATACAGTGGAACCTCTCTAAACCGGACACCAAGACAGCACCTGTGATATTATTTTGCATGAGTTTCATGGTCATTTATCTCAGGTGATAATGTCTGTTCGTGATCGCATAGCACACAACTATGGCTCAGAATGATCAAATTCATGGTTTACAGTGAAACCTCTCTAAACCGGACACCTTGGGAGGTTTTACAGTGAAACCTCTCTAAACCGGACACCCTGGGGACCTCCCAGGGTGTCCGGTTTAGAGAGGATTCACTGTACATGCAGACATCGAGAGACGACATGTGCAATACAGTAATGTCTATGCTGGGCTATGTCGGTGACAAGCAATGTGATATACGCAATGGGCAATCGATTTTGGTATGCTGTTTAATTTCTATATTACCATGAATTGTCACATTTATTCTTTGTTTGCGATCCGCTGGATCACATATTCTCTACAAACGCAGATTGCATATTGACAATAAAGTAAATATGGGCATCGCTATCACTAAGCTAACCCCCTTGCTGGCAACATTGCTATTATAAATACAAAACATTTTTTAACATGTTTGTCTTACAAATAATGTGAACATAAGTGCTCAGTGACCTTGAGCTTGGGCGGTCGGACGTGGGTCGTATGCAAAACAAAGCACCATCCATAGACACACATTGTAGCCAAACATTATAAAAATCAGTGAAGCCGTTCAATAGTTATTGCACAATTAAAGGTGTTACTAAAACGTGCTCACGTACATAGACTAGCGCTATATCCCCTCTTGCCTATCGGCGAGGGGATAATAAAAGATTATTAATTTATTATTATTATTATTATTATTATTATAAAATTATTATTATTATTATTATTATTATTATTATTATTATTATTATTATTACTATAATACTGTGTTACCTCTGTACACTCGACACATCAATCCATCAGTGGCTGATGGGTGTCCTTATCGCCTATCACTGATGATGACTGTTCATGATCGTAAAGCACAAACACAATACAAGACGGATATCGCGGGCGAACGAGTTAAAAGAATCGACTACGCTAACGACGATTGTGACCATCTCGAATAAAGGGTGTCATTCGAGGTTTAAAATACATCTAAATTTCAGAAAACTGAAACTCAAATAAAGCAATGTGCCGATCAATTGTATGAAAACTACGACAGGAAGCTCAAACATGGTGAACTCGTTTGGAGCCTGTAAATAACCACCCTGGGTAGTTTGTATCTGTCAAATGTGGCTGTGACTGGAGAAATGCGACTTCTGGCGTTTGACATAAGGGTAGCTTCTGATCAAATAACACACTCCTGTAGCCCATTGTCCGTGTTGGAAGCATCACGGGTGGGTGTTTCATTGATGGAATAACGAACAGTGCAGATCCTGATCAGACTGTGCGAATGCACAGTCTGATCTGGATCTACACTGGTCGGAAAACCCATGAGTCCCATTCCATCAGTCACAGCTATAGATGACAGTTTCGTAGTCGGAATGTTGGTTTCTAGCGAGATGGATGTTTTAGCTGCTTGATATGGCTGTTCCTACCAAGAAGGCGGACATGTATTTCAGATTTCTATCAATTTTCGAACTCCAATGACAGTGTAGACGATGTGGCCTTGATATTCCGTTTCCATCAGGGGTATAACTTCGAATTCAATTCAATTCAATTCAAACACGTATGGAATGCAGCGTCAAATGAGAAATAACACGTTTGATTGTCTTTAGCTTTTAGAATGCAGGAAACACAAATTTAGGATCGTCTGGAAATTTAAATTGATGGATTTACATGTATTGCACATAGGCTGCATATGCTCAATACATCAGGTTATGGGATCACGTGGTCTATTGCTTACACTACCTTAATTCATGATGACCATGTTCCAGCCGTTATCACTACGAGTCCACCAGTACCAAATTTAGCAACATTATGTATGTACATGTAGTTAGTCTGAACATTCTGCAGAGGAATTTGAATCGGACCAAGTTTAAACAACGTTAGATTTCATCCGATTCAAATTTCACGTGATCCCATACCCTATAAATGTAAATCCAATAATTGTTTACAATAATATTTTTTTAAACAAATGTGAAATCTACAGACTATCATAATGTTGCATTTCCCCTGTAGCCTATTTAATCAACATTGCAAAGTATACTTTTCTAGCAAAGTATACTTTGAGGGAGAAATTTTAAATGTTATGATGAATTTATGAATTTTTATAATACTGAATTTATTGCATTACCACAGCCATTTTGGCTGTGATAATGTAATAAATTCAGTATAATAAGTCTGCATACTTTTAATCATCAAATATATGCAGTTGTTAGTTCTATATGAAATAATGCATTTCAGGAAAAATAAATGATTACTCCCTCAAAGTAAACTTTGCTAGAAAATTATACTTTGCAATGTTGGTGAAATCGGCTACTGGTCTACAATGTCGTGAACCCAACTTATCCAGTTACTCCAATTCCGCTGAATTACAGTTATGATGTGTTTTGCTAATATCCACTTTATTAGGTGAGTTTATAACACTAGCTTGTCTCATATACATGTAGTTGCATTTACTTTCAATTTAAGAATATAGCGAAGTATGAATGTGAACGTACGTCCAGAGGATTATAGGTAAATTTTAGTGCGCAAGAAAGTGAAACCTTCCGAAAATATACACCATTAACTGCTGTGTAGCGGTATAGAACAACTCATTGCCAAAAAAAGCGGAAAACGTGAAATTAAGCACTCATTATTTCATATAGAACTAACGACTGCATATATTTGATGATTAAAACTATGCAGAATTATAATTATACTGAATTTATTACATTATCACAGCCAAAATGGCTGTGATAATGTAATACATTCAGTATAATAAAAATTAATAAATTTATTCTTAAATTGAAAATGTCTCCCTCAAAGTATACTTTGCTTGATAAGTATACTTTGTAATGTTGGTGAAATAGGCTACAGGTGCTTCGCATATACGTACTAATAGACCATGTAAAATCACTATATAATATCATACACACGTGAAATATAAGAAAGTTTCAAAGTATGGAATGTCCGCTCACGGCTATAGATGAAACTGGAGACGACACGAAATATAGTTTAAAAAACAAACTGACAGTCAAGAAAAACAAAACCCGCTGGTCTAATGTGCCCGGTGTCAAGGTCTGACATGCTAACTAATTTTGTTTAACTAAACAGACAAGTGTGGTTTGCTGAACTGTCAAATGCTAATGGCTGTCTATATATACGGAATGATATGTCTGGGCGTCGATTAAAACATGCACGTAATATCGTGTTCTATTGAGTAGTCTTATTTATGTTAACGTGCACTTTATTAGAATACGTTGGCGCCGGGTATTTAAACGAAACTATCGTTTTTGCTTTCTATACAACATCAAACGGTATTCCTTTCTATGTATATCGTTGTATAAAACTACGATCGTTTGTCATTTGTTTCGTTCGGGAACATTCAACAAATCTTCTCCGTATACTCAGATCGAACGTTGTTTCAGCTTCATTGATTTTCGCTTCTGCATTCTCAAACTAATTACGCACGTACATAGCTACTAATGTTGCATTTATATGAACAACGCAACTCCGCCGTGACACAGGTTAAAGCTCAAACAATATGTATATCGGAGATAACGGATTGTGAAATATTAATTGCGCCCCTCGATAATGAGTTCGTTAAAGAGCAAATCAATATCGCCCTCTGTTGTTTGAGAGATAATTGTTTTGACTGGAGACACTAATTGCTACGGTGCATGTGAACATCACATCTGTGGTGGTGACAGGACATCAGATCACAAAATAGAAATTGTTTTCTGAAATACAGTGGGGTCAGCGTGTAAGTGCACACACGAACGAACACGACAGGTTGGTTCCAACCTGTCGTGTTCGTTCATGTGTGCACTTACACGCTGACCCCACAGTACGTACTGAAATGACCTCCATTTACAATTACATTTCAGAGTTTTCACTCCATTCTGACGTTGAGTAGCTTTACTGACGTTAGTAACGCATTCACGTTAGTCCTGTGAATGAACGTTGAAGTCATTAATCCGAAATTCACAGTATCATAATGTTTCTATTGGAAACGTTTAAAACACATATGGCTATGACTAGAGAACTGGTGCTCATGTGAACTGTGACCAGCGTAGCTCCTGATCAAATAGCACACCTCCGTAGTCTGGTAGCGATCTATATTGCTTGCTAGAAGCATGCCAGGTGTTTCATTGATGGAATGGCGAACAGTGCAGATCCTGATCAGCCTGTGCGGATGCACAGGCTGATCTGGATCTACACTGATCGCAAAACCCATAAGCCCAATTTCTCCAGTTACTCGTTCCATTGACGTGCACGGGCAATACAATATCCAATTGGGATCAGCGTGAGGACATTAAAGACAATGGTATTGGAGTTTGTATCGAGGTACTGTTTGCACACATTGTAAGGGCAATACCCAGATTCCGGTTGATGGAGAAAATGTCGTATCAGGGTGTGTTTGATGTTTACATTCATTACCAAAACCAGTAAAGCGACAAAATGTCAACATGGAGCGAAAACTCTATAAAAGTTGCTGTCAGTTCCACTTTTTGCGGCCGACGAACTTTCGGCCATTACACACATTAAATACAAAAACTATTTAGAATCTAAATGTAAGTACTTTATCATCAATAATACAAAAGTCACCCTACCCAATTTTGTTTATTTGATGAAATTCCGTCAAATATTGATTTTATTGCGAAAATAAGAAATTTCTTATAGGAATTTAACATGAGGCTAAAAAGATATTTTTTTTAAAATAATTTTTAATTTGTGGACCGATTTTCAAAATCTAACTTTTGTTTTCTTAGTTACATCATTTCAAAACTATCTAGTCAGGTTTCGTTCGGAGATAATTTTTCGTTTTTTTGACTCATCTTCCACCACTTTTTCCCCCATGTTAAATTCCCATAGGAAATTTCTTATTTTCGCTATTAAATCAATATTTGATGATCAAACAAATGTTGGGAGGGTGAATTTTTGTTATTGGTGAAAAAGTACTTACATTTAAATATTTTTTAGATTTAATGTGTTAAATGTTCGTCGGCAGGAAAACGTGGAACAGACAGTAATTGTAAATGACCAGTTCAATAAAGTTTTTAGAAGTGGCTTACCAGCATGGCACGATGTATTTAATACTGATAACAGGGCTCCAGATAAGGAACTAGTAATTAGTATTGTCATTCCATCATTTCTGAAGCAATTGGGTATTTCAAAATTTTAATTGTGTAAAATAAAATCACACTGCTGTTTACACACAACAGACACCAATTATTGAATAGTTTGCTTCGAAATGAAAACAAGTCTTGGCATTTCATTAGAATTGTCTCCTTGGAGACAATTCTAATGAAATACCAAGATATGTTTTCATGGAAAATAAGAAAAATATGCTATATTTGTGGTGTGTTTATTGTTTTCTGCAGCATGATAAAGGTACCACAAAATTTGTATTGCTTTTTGATACTCGCTACTTCTGATTTCAATTGGGTTTTTGGCAATTTTAATTCGGTATTTAAGCAAATACGCAGCTTATCTGGAGCTGCTGAGAACACTCACCAAGGTGTATGTCGCCATATACAGATCGTATTTACGGCGACATACAACTTGCAGAGTGTTGTTGTCTAGCACCAACATGTCCGCTGTCTTAGACAGATCGTATTTTGGTTAATTATCAACTTCCTAGATCTCACAAAATTTATTTACATGACTTCATGAATTCCATTAATATTTAATAGACAAGTAGCTCTGATGGTATCAGCTATATCATCACAGTACATTGCACCTGCACCCACGTACGGGGGAGACACGTATGCATAGCTGATATGATACATCGCATCTCAGATCAGAACGAACTCTCCCAATTACACGTCGAACGTGTGCGTCGCCTATTGGTCAACGTTTCAGAACATCTACATGTATTGGTGATCTGTAGCCTATTTCACCAACATTGCAAAGTATACCTATCTAGCTAAGTATACTTTGAGGGAGAACTTTTCAATTTAAGAATAAATTTATTAATTTTTATTATACTGAATTTATTACATTATCACAGCCATTTTGGCTGTGATAATGTAATACATTCAGTATAATAATTCTGCATACTTTTATTCATCAAATATATGCAGTGGTTAGTTCTATATGAAAAAAACGTATTTTGGGGGAAATAAATGAATACTCCCTCAAAGTATACTTTGCTAGAAAAGTATACTTTGCAATTTAGATGAAATCGGCTACTGAAGTCGCAATCAAGCACTTTGATTTCAAGTCTCTTCAGTCATATCTATTTCCAATTAGCGGTAACGTGCGGATGCCATGTCATTGACACCCGTTTTATGTTCCAATTAGACACAGTTGCTGTAAACATTACGAACTCTTATTAATTCCTGGAAAAAACGTAGTAGCGATATTATAAAACAGATGCAAACTTTGCAAGCAGCTGCAACCGACATGTGAATATTACAAAAAGGACTACATGTAGATGGAAATAGTCACCCAGCTTCGTTACAATATTTCAACAGTTGATCTCAAACAGCATCAGTAGCCGATTTCACCAACATTGCAAATTTCTCCCTCAAAGTATACTTTTCTAGAAAAGTATACTTTGCAATGTTGGTGAAATCGGCTACTGGAAAAAACCTAGTAGCGATATTATAAATAGATACAACCTTTGCAAGCAGCTGCAACGGACATGTGAATATTACAAAAAGGACTACATGTAGATGGCACAAATCACCCAGCTTCGTTACAGTATTAAATGTACAACAGTTGATCTCAAACAGCATCAGGTATAAACGTATGTTACTGCAAGATTTGTTTTAATACATGCATACTTATTTCTTTTAATAATAAGTAATCTTGTGAACTCTCAAGTTGCCATTCAGCAATACGGCCCAGTTAATTTGAATAAATGTACTCATTGCTTATTCCAAACTTAACTTCATAACAATTGCAATGGTTTGGAATCTCTCTGCTGTATATCATAAACTCAAGTACGTTTGCATATATTTGTCCTGCATGTTGAACTATTTGCTGAGTCTGCAGAAATATTTCAGGTATCATCAACTGTGGATACATACCCGCTATGTGTGATAGATCACGTTTCAGCTCATCAATTGTTAATGGAAACGTTTTAATTGCTTCTGTTAATATCCACCAGAAATGCATTCATTCTCGTTGGAAAAATCGATAATGGAAAACGCTATTAGCTACGTGTTGAACGTGACGCCACACGGCAAAATGGCTGATTGCTATTGTCGATTCTGATCAGGTAGATTAATCTAATAAGTTGTCACTGTCACTGTATCTAGATGTCAATCGTTCATCAGATGAAACTGGAATGTCTGAACGTATGCACAGTGCAGACCCTGACCAGTCTGCGCGCACGCGCAGGCTGGTCTGGGTCTGCACTGGCCTCATACATATCTTCATCAAACATCATTTTCTCAAGAGAAACGTCTGGTATTCCATCAGTTCTGTAAAAGCTTGATATGATCACGCCATTCCGAATGGCTGATAAAAGTAATAAGAGGTTACCTGAGAATTAATAAACAGGCCATTGATGTCGGAAGAGCTACATATTCAGGTACCGTTGTCAATGTGGCACGTTATCGGTTCCCTCTCGTACAGACCTGTCTTGTCATTTGACTTCACGTTGCTTAGTTTAACCATTTCACACCTAAGTAACTGGGGCCCGTTTCACTTAAGTTCGTACGACTAAAATGTTCGTAAGTGCAAATTTTGGATCGTCTTGAAATTTCAATTCATGGGTTTACATTTATTGAATATAGGCTGCATATTTATCCTATACTCAATAAATGTAAATCCAATAATTGTTGACACGAAAACATTGTTAAAGTGAAATTTACAGACTATCGTAATTTAGCACTTACTAAAATTTTAGTCGTACGAAGTTTAGTGAAACGGGCGCCTGGAATGGAATTTGATATGTTAATTTTGAAACCAATCCAACCGGCACAAAATGATTATCAGACTAGTCCATTTACGAAAAATGTATGAATATTGCTTGCAAAAAATGCAGATCCTGATGAGACGTCTCGTCACTGACCTATAGTTCGAAGTGGCGATGGTGTGGGTATTTGTAACCGACAACGTGTCAACTGTGTATATGTTTACGCAACTAATATCTTGCAATGTTGTAATGCCATTTGTTCGCCATTGTTGCACACGCGTGTGCATGCTATTGCCACGAACAGTCATCAGTATAATGCGAACAGGCGCATTTATCTTATTATTAATGCTATTAATACTTGAGCTGATATGTTCTGATGACCCTATTGGCCCTATTGGCCATCAGAACATATCAGCTCAAGTATAATACATGGATATGATATGTTGTGACCACTCATTTGAACCGTCTCGGCGAGACGGTTCAAATGAGTGGTCACAACATATACTTTGTGTAGTGTACATTATTCAAATCAGTTCTAGTATAGTGTCACACGAAGTACGGACACTAAGCGTTTCTCGCTATAACCCGATCATCAGACATCCTGCAATCGATCACCAAACGCGTGTTTGCTATAAATCAACAGGTGAAAATCAATGAAGTTCTCGTCAACATTCCGGCACGCAGGTAAGCCTAGCAGGAGGAAATTCCAGACAAATTGGAGGAATCCAGCACAGGCGGCGGTGTATCGGAAATCATTGGGAAATCGACCTATAATTTGTGGCTGTGACTGGAGAAATGGACCAGTATACTATACTGGTCGCAACTACCATTCGGTCCATTTCTCCAGTCTCAGACTGATCAACTACAGCACACTCCTGTACTAGCCTGATACTAGCCTGATCCTGATCAGACTGTGCAGTATGTAATGACAGTATATCAGACTATTTGCTACCCGTGCAGATCCTGATCAGACTGTTCGGATGCACAGGCTGGTTTGGATCTACACTAGTCGCAAGACTCATAAGCCACATTTTAAGTCGCAAATGGGGGAACGGGTACATGGATAGCATGTACATCTCGTAATGTGTGGTGAGCATCGTTGAAAAGTACCAGCATTTTCAGTTTTCTGAAGCATTATATACAATTACAAGTAGTTTCACATACATGTATGTTACCACGGTAACTGTAATAGTTATATAAGTATAATGCAATGCGGTTTCATGAATTATAAATACATATTTGGTTCAATACTCAGTCTGGCAGAACAGACACCATAGACTAGATAGATATTGCCATCAGCGTGGTTGTCTCTGAACAACTTTTTCATTTTGTTCTGCTACATGGCGAACTTGTACACGTTTATGTCCGGAAACATATTTATAATTCGCCCTACTTTCTAAGTTTCATTTAGTTCACATATTGCAAGGAAAATCAATATGGGATACTGTATTATAAACCTGGCTAATTATAAGCATGTTATTGTTCACATATTGGACTTTTCAGGAACTAAATGCTGCGGTCGCTAACGCTCCCTAGCATTTAATTCCTTAAACATCCAATATGTATATATATATGGTATAATATGTACTGACGTGCCTGTACATCTACATAGTGCTAGTTATCAATTAGTATATATTCCTTTATTCTCTCAGTTCGTAACAAAGACGAATACATGAGCAAACTAGAAAATGTGTTCATTGAACACGGATGCCCCCACATACCGCTTTGATAGAAAACGAGGCAATATTCTAAGTCCAAAATTGAGCGGACGAACGTGGATTTGTCACAGGGCGGTAGAGGACCATTAGAGCAATGCGCGTATGATAAATGAAGCAGATGAGTGAAAGGAAACGTACATTATTTAGAAAAGATTAAAAAGTTAAAGGCATTTGCTTTACAAAGAATGTGCACATAAGTCCCCAGTGACATTAACCTTGGGTGTTCGTGCTTGTGTCGTCTGCGAAACAAAGCACAATCCATAGACAGACATTGTGGGCAAATATTATTGACATTGGTGAAGGAGTTAAGGAGTAATTGAGAAAACATTAACACATTCAACGCATTTGCCTTACAAACATGGTGAATATACGTCCCCGGTGACCTTAACCTTGGGCGTCCGGGCATGGGTCATGTGCGAAACAAAGCAGCATCCCTGTAGCCTATTTCACCAACATTGCAAAGTATACTTTTCTAGCAAAGTATACTTTGAGGGAGATTTTCAATTTTAGGATAAATTTATTAATTTTTATTATACTGAATTTATTACATTATCACAGCCAATTTGGCTGTGATAATGTAATAAATTCAGTATAATAATTCTGCATGCTTTCAATAATCAAATATATGCAGTCGTTAGTTCTATATGAAATAATGCATTTCAGGAAAAATAAATGATTACTCCCTCAAAGTATACTTTGCTAGAAAAGTATACTTTGCAATTTTGATGAAATTGGCTACTGGACAGACATTGTGGACAAATAGTATTGAAATTAGTGAAGGAGTGAAGGGGTTACTGAGAAAACATTAAGAACTTAAACGCATTTGCCTTACTAACACTGTGAACATAAGTCCCCAGTGACCTTGACATTGGGAGTTCGGGTGTGGGTCGTATGCGAAACAAAGCACCATTTATAGACAGACATTGAGGGCAAATATTATTGAAATTGGTGAAGGATCCAGTTACATGTAAGGAGTCATTGCGGAAACATTAAACACTTAAATGCATTTGCCTTTCAAACAAGGCGAACATAAGTCCCCAGTGACCTTAAGGACCCGTGGGGCCCCTGATAACCCAATGATTCATGCATAATTGCTTCGTAAATGTGAATGGATATATGCATAACATACATGTAAACATTTTCTTCTTACTATAGCCCACACAGTGCATGGAGTTGCCATGTCGGCCATCTTAGTGTGTACAAGCCATCGGCCTGTTTTACCTCTTACTGCGTTTGACACCTACCACTAATAATATGACAAACACATGAATGAAATTTGGGGAAACATGATGGGGATACATCAGATAACAGCGTGCTATGGCTTGTTTTCATCAAACTTATATACAAAGTCTGATATATGAAGGGTTTGTTAACCCTTTGTTTGAGAATTCAGTAAAGACTGTGTAACAGTAAGAACATTACACAGTGCTGTAGATATATACCTGTATTACCATACATACTGTATCGAATCGACTGACTTGTAAGCAGTTCTGAGTGTATTGTTATACTGTCTACGTGCCTGCTATGCGAGTAAATACGGCTTTACCTGTGCCAGATGTACTTCTAATAATATACAGTGTACCAGTTTGACATTTGACACATGGAAAAAGTGTCCATTGTATATTTTCTGAGTGATGGTAGAAAAGCTCAGATATCTAGCGTTTTGTGTAGTCTGCTGAAATAATATTTATAGGACGTTGTCGTTCTATATATCTTTGACGTATTTCCCCAAATTTCCTTAGATTTGCTGCCATATTATTGGCTGTACGTGTCAAACGCTCCAAGTAGTGATACTGTCCGATAGCATGTACAAACTAAGATGGAGGAGATGGCAACTCAATGCTCTGTATAATATACTCTAAGAAGAACAATGTAAGATTATACTTTATATAGATACATGTAGTCTGTCAGTCGCATGTATCATTCTACTACATTTGAAACAAAAGGTCCTATTCTATATAGTCAGTCCTTAACCGTGGGTGTCCGGGCATGGTAATGTGCGAAACAAAGCAGCATTCCTAGACAGACAGTGTGGGCAAATAGTATTGAACCTGGGGGCCGTTTCACTAAACTTCGTACGACTAAAATGTTCGTAAGTGTAAATTTAGGATCGTCTGTAAATTTCAATTGATGGATTTACATTTATTGAGCATAGGCTGCATATGCAGCCTATGCTCAATACATGTAAATCCAATAATTGTTTACAAGAAAACAATGCTAATATGAAATTTACAGACTATCATAATTTTGCACTTACGAACATTTTAGTCGTGCGAAGTTTAGTGAAACGGGCCCCTGGTGAAGGAGTTAAGGAGTTATGGAAAAATTTACGCATTTGCCTTACGGAGGAACAGACGCAAGGGCGCACATACGGACGGACGGACAGGACTAAAACATAATGCCCTCCCCCCAATAAATTGGTGTGGGAATAAATACGAGTACATACTCAAGACACATATGGCAACCGGCTTGGTACCTGTAGCCGATTTCATCAAAATTACAAAGTATACTTATCTAGCAAAGTATACTTTGAGGGAGTAATCATTTATTTTTCCCGACATGCATTATTTCATATAGAAATAACCACTGCATATATTTGAAGATTACAATTATGCAGAATTATTATACTGAATGTATTACATTATCACAGCCAAAATGGTTGTGATAATGTAATAAATTCAGTATAATAAAAAATAACAAAAGATTGAAAAGTTTTGTGAAATAGACTACTGGTCAGCCTGCGGAACAGCTGTGCTGTATGGTGGGTATGAACTATAAACGGTCACCTAGTTACATCGCCGACATACAAGGACGTTACATACTTGATGATTTAATATGATGTTTATTAAACGAGCTTACTGCATTCACATGGAAGTAAGCAATACCGAGGTTCGTATTACTATGTCAAAGAGATCAGTATGTAGAGACACTTGAACTAACGATTTAATATATTTCATACATTAGCTTATTGATTCCATAAGAAACTAGGCAAGGTTTTACTGTAGTTGGCAATTGTTGTGACCCATGGTAGCGTGATATAAATTTATTAGTGTAATTATGAGTGTTCTGTTAATCAATTATGTAGATCATATTACAGCAATAACATCACAAGTCATTATGCTATTTACGACAAACGCTCAATAGATAAACGGCCAATTGCCCTCTTAAATAGCGTCTCTCTATTGTAGGAAACATAACATTTACACGTTCACACAAACATAAATCCACACTACCGAAATAAATGACTTCTGTCAGCCCGAGGAGTGCCATATAGTGTTACGAGTTTAGTATAAGTTACAAGGAGCCGTTTCACTAAAATTCAGACGACTAAAATGTTCATAAGTGCACATTTATGATCGTCTGAAAAGTTCAATTGATGGATTTACTTTTGTTGAACATCTATTGCAGCCTATGCTCAATAAATGTAAGTCCAGTAATTGTTTAGAAGCACAAATGTGCAATTTACAGACTACCATAATTTTGCACTTAACTTCGTACGAATAAAATATTCGTAAGTGCAAAATTGTGTCTGTCAATTTCACATTAACAATATTTTCTTGTAAACAATTATTGGATTCACATTTATTGAGCATAGGCTGCATATGCAGCCTATGCTCAATGAATGTAAATCCATCAATTGAAATTTACATACGATCCTAAAGTTTAGTGAAACGGCCTGCTTGTCTGTAAAACACGCAGCTCTGAGTGACTACACTATCATCTACGCTGATCTTGAACATATTTGTCAATTTCTATATTTCAAAAATACTTACATATTCTGCTTGAAATCAAGCAGCTTGATTGGCTGTGCCTGAGCTGTGCTACCGCTCAGGCTCAGTAAATCAAACTGATTGATTGCTAGTTGGCATTGTCAAATGAATACAAATTCAGAAACGTTGATGTTTTGGGCAATATTAACGCAGGCGGTTGTGTATATGTGTAATTAGTACATGTAATTATGTTGTGTATTCAATATATATGATATATACGGATCTTTATAAGGGACATGATAAGAGAAGCAAATGTCGTGACCAATTTGATTATTTCATTTTAAAGAAAAATCGAATTCGTTCTAACCCATTCCAATTCGTTTTAAAGATTTTAATTACATATTTGGTTCTAACGCATTCAAATTCGTTCTAACGCTTTCAATTATTTCGTTCTAACGCATTCAAATTCGTTCTAACCATTTCATTTATTTCGTTCTAACGAATTCGAATACGTTCTAACGCATTCCAATTCGTTCTAACGAATTCAAATTCGTTCTAACGCATTCAAATTCAATTTGATTATTGCGTTCTAATTAATTCACTTATTTCGTTCTAACGTATTGCAATTCGTTCTACCTAATTCAATTATTTCGTTATAACGAGTAAAGAAGTAAATTAGCTAGAACGCAATAATCAAATATAATTTGAAATCGTTAGAACGAATTGGAATGAATTATAACGAATTGGAATGCGTTAGAACGAAACCATTGAACTTGTAAGAACGAATTGGAATGCGTTAGAACGAATTGGAATGCATTAGAACGAATTCGAACTCGTTAGAACGAAATTATTAAATTGGTCAGAACATTTGTTTCTCTTCCCATGCCCTTATAAAGACCCGTAGATATACGTAATCCCGTACACAGAAAAATAGGCAAATAAAGCTCACTGCATAAAACGATTCAACATCTGGTTGCATGTGGAACTATGCCTGTATTTACCAAGACACTGGAAACGTTTAACATCTGTCCGTCTATTCATGTCATGTTTCCAATAGTTAACGACTTCTACAAGACAGATTAGGTGATGGCCCATTATCGCATTCATTTGTGGTATTATATTAGACCGGAATTTGCCCAGGCTTATCATGTAAAGTCGATTTGACTCCATTTGCAAATCGCTTAGCTAACTGATTATAATCTGGACCTCAATCATGAGAAAGTATGCGCTGTTGTTCTTTTAATTAGGAATAATGCTATTTGACAGTTTTTTAACATTCAGAGTATAAATTGTGTTACATGTTCTTTCGGTCAGGTTACACGTAGACAGTACATATTTAATGTCTAATAATTCCAGCACAAACATATTTACACAATTCCCTAACATTTGATTGGCCCGTAGCAAGTCTCTGTCCAAAATTTATATCCCAGTAAACTCCCACGCCGAACTACTTTCCGTAACCGTGAGGCGCAGTTAAAATAATTCTTAAGAAAACGGAAAATAAACACATTTTCTTGATGAATTTATTTCAAATGCTGGAATTATAAGGAATGAATGGCCTTTTTGTGGAATTTATCGGGGATATAAACTTGGAAAAGTCGCGGGAATACTGGACGAGGCCAATAGGATAAAAATAAACACAATTGGCGATAAACAATTACAATTTTCGAAGAAATTTTTATATTTTTTTTCGAAAATTGTAATTTTTTATCGCCAATTGTTTATTTTTATCGCCAATTGCAAAAGTGGCTTTTCCAAGTTTATACCCCGATAAATTCCACAAAAAGGCCATTCATTCCTATACAACAGATAGTATCTTGTGAATGTATGTGGCTGTTCCTCTGTGTCGGTAAATGGGGAGTATGTGCTTAGCGACCTGTGTACACCCGGATCAGCATGTATATTCGTATATCCTGATCAGGGTATGCACTGTTCGCCATTCCGACACTTAACCATTTGAAGACCACTGGGCATAAAGCCAACATGTGCAAAATTATTTGTCACATTAAATAATATTCCTCATACACAATGTAATTGATAAACTTGACAAAAACGGTACCATCAGCCAGTCAATGCCAGCTATTTAGGCACGAAATGGTTAACCATATATCGTTCTTCTAACAAACTGTGTAAAGCCTTATGCGACTGATGGACTGCGCTTAGTGTAGCCCGGGATGTCTCCGGGTCTGACATATCGTGAGACGAACTTGCACCCACAGACAATTTATGAAAATACGTTAGAATAAGTATATTCTATGCATGAAAATGCTTTATTGTTTAGCCTAGTTTCACGACCAATGAAAGAACAATATTTAGTCTCAATTAATCGCATATTGTGACACTTTCGCCAACATCTATTAAATTAATCATTAAATGTTCAGTCGCTATATTTAGAACTGATTTTACGCCTTGTTGTCATTAGTTTACGAGACGCAAACCATGTTACCACCCACACACGCGCTCACTTCGTGTCACACCGCCAATCATATGCTAGTATAGCGATTCAAAATCACAGTTAGAAGCGGAGCCTCGCGAGGGGGTTGGTAAACAATAAGTACGTTATAGTTCACATATTGAATTTTTAATACATTAATTTCTCGCTCGCTACCGTTCGCTAAGAAATTAATTTATTAACAATTCAATATATGAACTATAAATATTACATATAATATGGCAGCGTATCGTATACACTATCCCAATATGTTACCTGAGTCCGCATGCGCTGGCAGGCACTTCTCGGTTTGGTTAATGACAGCTCCATTCCTGGCCACTGTTACAAATACAAAACAGTAGCGGGCCGCTATCGTCCGGAACTCCTCGCACCCGAATGTAACGGAAGAAGCATCTGATTTGGCGGGAAGTTCTTGGACGTAAGAACGTTCTAAAGGCGCCGCGAGTGACCCGGGTGATTTCCGCCGCAGCATGTACACCCGGATTTTGTTTCTCTCACTGGTTCCCGGACAACCCGGCTGCAGAAAGTGCACTTCTAATTCATCGAAACAGGGAAACAATGTTTCCAGCCAAATATTTATGCTATATCCTGAACTCCACGAGGTTGTCATTTCATTACTCCGAGAAACAACAGATATTGCACTAAAGCTAGACTTCAATGATACACGATATAATCCGGCGATGTCAAATAAAGAGCATGGGAACTCAATATACAATTGTGTTGCTGTAAAACTGGAAAATTCCTTAGAAAATATCACTTCCTCGTTTCCTGAAATGGACATTGCTGTTTTATTTGTTGCATACTCTACATCTAGATGAAATTTATACTTGTTTAATATCGGTATACAAGCTGCGTCAGAATTAATTTCAACATGGACGGAATCAGTCTGAGCGACATGAGATTCTGGTAGCTGCAGTGTCACCTTGGGCCACCTCACGATCATACCAATTCGCGTTAATACCTGACCTCCAGAATACATGTACATTCGAAACTCATAATTTCCTGCAACTTCAATAACACCACACGTGACCTTGACATTTCCCGATTTATATTTAGAATCCATCCCCAGAGTTGTAATTTCCACCGGAATGGTGCCGGTTACCAGTACGAGGCGTATAATGGCGTTCGGCACGGAGACGTCATTTGGCGTGCTGTATCGTACGTCCAAATCGCCCGAAAACGCGACATATTCTTGCGGAGCTACCAGTCGATATTGACCTTCTGAAATAGTAAAATAGATCCATTTATATTCATGATAGAGAACAACAGCTGCTTTTTAGCGCACTGAGTCTAACGTTTCTCTACAAAATATACATTTGATTTTGCAATTTTAAATTGTTTATCTCGTTGTAAATTGCTTGCTGTCATGTGATATTTCCTACAAACTTTGTTAATCTGTAAAATGTGACTATGACGGGAGATATGTGACCAATGTAGATCCAGATCAGCCTGTGCACACGCACTGTCCGGTCAGGATTTGCACACCACACCACACCATCAATGAAACACCCGACATGCTTCTATCAAGCAATACACATCGTTATCAAGCTACGGGAGTGTGGTATTTGCTCATGAGCTGCATTAACCACAAATCACATGAGCCCAATTAAAGGAAATGACTATTTTGAAATGAAATACATTAATTGTAAAAATCTATATTTTCTTCGCAATTTCCTCACGTTAAAACGATTGTCGGAATACTAATATATTGGATATATATGGGATAACATACAACTGTATCTATATTCTTCAGATATTCTTATTTGCCAACTTTCCACATCATTTTTAATCCTTTCAAGCCCACAGGGGTTAAGTGACCATTCGCAAACACTGTAGATCCAGATGTGCCGGCTCATAATGAGCCGTCTCATCTGGATGTACAGTGTTTGGCATTACAGTTAACGTTTTGAAATAAAATAAACACTAGCTGGATTAATAAATGTACGGAAGCCCATTAGGGCCACTTAACTTTTTTTTAATTTCCATTTATTCAAGATGTTGCCTTGAATTTTCAAGTTCTTTTCTTGAATTTTCAAGATCTTTTAAAACGTCACAATCTGCCAAGAAATCGAACATGTTGTCAAAGATAAATAGTTTACCATAACAAGTTGCATCACATACAAAAAGCCACAGTAGGAAGTTATTTGAGAGGAGGAGCAGGTTATTTACAAGAGCCAACGTCTTCAGTAACATAATTGTCAATATATGGAACAATCTACCAGAAGAAGTCGTAAAGGTACACTCCCTTAACTCCTTCAAAACTAACCCAGCTAATCCCCTCGCTGGCAGCCTTGATCATAAAATAAATTAACAGTGTTGCCTTCTACAGTGGGGTCAGCGTGTAAGTGCACACACGAACGAACACGACAGGTTGGTTCCAACCTGTCGTGTTCGTTCGTGTGTGCACTTACACGCTGGCCCCATTGTAAACAAGGTGACAATCAGTACTCAGTGACCTTGACATTGGGCAGTCGGGCGTGGTTCGTATGCAATACCAAGCACCATCCCTAGACACACATTGTGGCCAAATATTATCAAATATTATTGAAAAATGAAAGGTGTTACTGACGTACGCACGCACGTACGTACATTGACTAACGCTATGCCCCCTGTTGACTATCTGCGAGGGAAAAACAAACATTGGCACCACCATCCAAGCAGGTTCACATGAACATGTTACAATGTACGTCATAACCGACACTTTGGAAGTGATAACGAGACAACGTACAAGGGCCCGTTTCACTAAACTTCGTACGACTAAATTGTTCGTAAGTGCACATTTAGGATCATCTGGAAATTTAAATTGATGGATTTACATTTATTGAACATAGCTATGCTCAATACATGTAAATCCAATAATTGTTTACAAGAAATAAATTTAAAATAAAAAATAAATAAATGTGAAATTTACAGACGATCATAATTTTGCACTTACGAATATTTTAGTCTTACGAAGTTTAGTGAAACGGCCCCAAATGCCTTCACAAAGACTTTGGAGTCTGAGTATACGTCGACGACGGTAAGAAACGACAATAAATGTAAAAACAGTCGTCAGCTCGGAAATCATCGACTACATTGGTCGCAGTCCCAACAAACCACATTTTTGTCATGTATGTATGACTCAGGTGTGAAAAGGATGTTAGTTCGTACGCTACCTAATATCGTAGCTCGTCTTACGTAATAAACTGTTTCTATACACCAGACAGTTACATGTACGTGAATCGAGATATGCAAATGCAAGTAACCGAATATATTCAGCTTATACAAATACGATGTTTTTACTCAAACGTAGTCTTTCAATTCGAAGGTCGGTAGAAAAGCTACCACTATAAGTTGCTCTGACTGACTGAAGAAATGGGGCTTATCACATGAACATATCTGACCATTGTAAATACAGATCTCCATGTGCATCTGCACTGTTCGCTATTCCATGACGATTATTCAGTGAAACCCCCGCCATGTTTCTAGCAAACAGTATAGACCGTTAGTATATATAGGCTAAGATACAGGGGCCCGTTTCACTAAACTTCGCACGACTAAAATGTTCGTAAGTGCAAAATTATGATAGACTGTAAATTTCACATTAACATTGTTTTCTTGTAAACAATTATTGGATTTACATTTATTGAGCATAGGCTGCATATGCAGCCTATGCTCAATAAATGTAAATCCATCAATAGAAATTTACAGACGATCCTAAATTTACATTTTAGTGAAACGGCCCCCAGGAGTATGCTATTCGACCAAGAGCTACATGTACACTGGACACAAATTTCATAAGCCCCATTACTCCAGTCGCAGACACATATGTATTTACGTACACACATCCATACATGGACGACTGAATTCTGCTCATAATACCGTATTCGACTGCCGAAGACGATCAGGATACTGACCCAATCGGGCTTACTGGCTTTGCCATTCGTATATACGAATATAGGCTGGCACGTCCACACAGTGTGTAGTACACAGTGTGTAGTACATTATCCAGCCATACGGTAGTCAAACAGGTATTACTATAATGCTACAATTAACGTGTGAACAGATATGCACTGGATAAAACTAAAATTAGCCCGGATTTGTCAGGAAGACACGATATGTTTCGTATGGCTTCGAATCAGATTTCGTACGCTGCGTGCACAACTTCAACACGACGAAAACGGTTGTTCGAGTTTTAAGTATAACTAGCGTTGGTTTTTGGAAAATATAAAAGCAAAATAATGGTCAATTTAGTGAAGAGACACCAGTACTTTCCCGGCGGATACGTAACACTGTCGTCCGTAGCATAACAACTGCAACGGACGATGCGGGAGTATTAGAAGTGTTATCTTTCCGAAACTACATGTGAACTCCAGTAGCCTGTTTCACCAACATTGCAAAGTATACTTTTCTAGCAAAGTATACTTTGAGGGAGAAATTTTAAATTTTATGATAAATTTATTAATTTTTATTATACTGAATTTATTACATTATCACAGCCATTTTGGCTGTGATAATGTAATAAATTCAGTATAATAATTCTGCATACTTTTAATCATCAAATATTTGCAGTTGTTAGTTTTACATCATGAAATAATGCATTTCAGGAAACATAAATGATTTCTCCCTCAAAGTATACTTTGCTAGAAAAGTATACTTTGCAATGTTGGTGAGATAGGCTACTGACGTATACGTTCTATCTATAACCAAGGGGTCCATACCAACGTTATGTTACGGACGGGAGTATTAGAAGTGTTATGTTTCCGCAACTACCTCCGATGTAGACGTTCTATCTATAATCAAGGGGTTCATACCAAAACGCGTCCATCACTCTCTGAAAAACACTTGACTGCAAAGGTATGTTATCATGTATTGGTAAAAGCTCACTCCAAAGATAGAGTGGAATATGTCATAACACTCTTGTAATATTTAGCAAAACAAACCCCGTAAAACGGGAAAGGTCAAATTAAAATACCGTACTTTTGTTTGAGACGTGCATGAGACAGTTTTATTATTATTTACGAAATAAAGTAGAACCAGCCATGCATATTATTTTCGTCCGGCATTGGATTAAATACTGGAAATAGCGATTTCGGATTGCCTAGAGCTGTCAGCAATAAATATTTGCATCCAGTGAATAATGGCAAACACTATGGATCTCGAGGCGTTTCACTAAACTTCTTACGACTGAAATGTTTGTAAGTGCAAAATTATGATAGTCTGTACATTTCACATTCACAATGTTTTCTTGAAAACAATTATTGGATTTACATTTATTGAGCATAGGCTGCATATGCAGCCAATGCTCAATACATGTAAATCCATCAATTGAAATTTCCAGACGATCCTAAATTTGCAATTTCGAACATTTTAGTCGTACGAAGTTTAGTGAAACGGTTCCCCACATCTCTCATCTATTCAATGAAGTGATTGTCAGCATGTCGAGACCACCCTCTTACGACCCACCACTCACTTCATTATTCAGTCGAAAACATTAAACACATGTGACTATGATGGGAGAACTGGGGCTTATGGGATTTGTGACATATGTAGTTCTTGATCAAACACCACTCTCGTAGCCTAATACATGTAACCATCCATATATAATGGTACAGTGGAACCTCTCTAAACCGGACACCAAGACAACACCTGTGATATTATTTTTGATGAGTTTCTTGGTCATTTATCTCAGGTGATAATGTCTGTTCGTGATCGCATAGCACACAACTATGGCTCAGAATGATCAAATGCATGGTTTACAGTGAACCGTCTCTAAGCCGGACACCCTGGGGACCTACCAGGGCGTCCGGTTTAGAGAGGTTTCACTGTATAAGATTGACTGGTGTTTCATTGATATAATGGCTGATAAGACTGTGCGGATGCACTCACTGAACTGGATCTACACAGATGGCAACACCCATAAGCCCAATTAGTCCGGTCACGGCCACATATTCTGAAAATATATCCATACTTTGGAACTAAAATAGATAAGGATGCTTTTCCGCGATACGGCTAGTATTGAGTTTCGCACCGAGCCGTTTGATAAATGTCCCCGAGTCCATGTGTGTTAAATGTGACACCAAACACCGTTCCGTGTGTGACATATTTACAATAACATGTGATAACAGACGTATGACCTATAGCATTATATTTTACATTTGTGTCGTGAAAATTAATACATGCATAATACATGCTACATTTATGACCGTCGTTTTGAAGTGATTATCATTTATTAGAATTGTATTACAACACCAGAATATTCCAAATGTTTTGACAAATTTCACAGGAAGAACATACATACCGCTGTCTATAATACCCGAGTGAATAGGTAATATGATGTTCATTAAACGACTTTAGTAATGTCTTAAGAATCAAAGCTATATGCCGCGTTTCTTATAGAGTCAGGAAACGAGTTTAATAAATACCATATTAAAGGTGTATGGTCACGTGGTACTAACAGCAACAACAAGTACCGATTCAAAGTACGTATTATTTTATAGTGTCCTTATTACGTAACGGATTTTGATGAAATATGGCGCATCAAACGCGTCTTGTTAAGCTGCATTTGGCGGTCTCTGTATTTTCGCCCAAACTTCTGTCGTTTTGCGAAGAATCGATTTCCGTGTCGGAGGTTTTTGCGAAGAATCGATTTCCGTGTCTCCGACATGGAAATAGATTCTTCGCAAAAACGACATAAGTCTGTGCCAAACTCCATAGACCACCAAATTCAGCTCATGAAAACGCGTTTGCTGCGCCATATTTCATCAAAATCCGTTGCATATTAAGGAAAATATCAAATAATACTTACTTTGGAGTGGGCGACGTTGTTGTTGTTGTAAACACGTGATCATGCACCTTGATATTAAATCACCACAGGTGTTAGATTATACTTATTGTACAGTCGAACCTCCCCGAACGGCCACCTCTCTACAACAACACCCTCCCTGTAACAGCTGCTATTTTACATGTATATCCCAAATCCAAATGGACGATTTCCTCTATATCTAACCCTTAGACTACTGACCACGAATATTGCCGTCTGATGTTGCTTTAGCATTCTTTCTCAATAAAAACATGTTTTGGCAGCACTTTAGAATAATTTCCATTGGAAATGATTCTAAAATGCTATCAAAGCATGTATTTGATGAGAATTATCGAAGAAAATAAACATCAGACGACAAAATTGAATTCAGCATTAACCTCCATACAACAGCCACCTCTATACAACATCCAGTTGTGTGTCTTCCCATGGGTGGCTGTTGTAGAGAGGTTGCACTGTATAACCATGTTGTTGTACTCATCACCTGACGTGTTTTATGTAGCAATCTCCTTTTCATATTGATAACGCTAGTGTATAATAATTGTAATATTATTCACTATCTAATACACTGCGAATACCAATGTTATGCAATAAATAACAGTATTGTGAACAGGAAAACATAGAGGATATTTCATCGTACATTTTGAATAGCGGGAAATAATACACGAGTGTGAGTCGGCTTCCGCGTAAGCAACGAGTGAGCGTAGCGAACCAGTTGCTTGCACGGACGCCGACGGACACGAGTGTATTATTTCCTCTATTCAAAAATGTACGATGGAATACCCTATTTATTACACTTGCACTGCGGATATATATGCACATTTAGTCTATTTTTTAGATAAAAAACAATGAATTGTGATGTGTGCATGAATAGTTAGACAATGACGTGTTTTCCTGCGTTTTGACGTTACGTTGTGTGACGTCATGTAAACTTTTTGAAATCCAAATTACGCAGCTGTTTCTATGAACCAGACATATTTGACTGCATGTTTGGAATGTGTTCAATCACATTAACATTCAAGATTAGTCGAAACCCTTTCCAAGTTTTCAAATAACTTTATTTTCACTGTAATAAAAAGTAAACATTTTGCATGGTAGCTCGAGGTTACCAAGAAAACAGGCGCGCAATTACGGGTGTTCTCTTCACGTTGTATCATTTGTAAGGAGTTGATTACGGGTTTTATCTCACAGCGAAACCCATGCAAATAACTCGCAAGAGTGTAATACAGTATGATAATTCCAGCACACACATATTTACACAATTCCCTAACATTTGATTGGTCCGTTGCAAGTCTCCGTCCAAATTTTATATCCCAGTAAACTCCATGCCGAACTACTTGCGATTATTAAGAAAACGGAAAATAAACACATTTTCTTGATGAATTTATTTCAAATGCTGGAATTATAAGGAATGAATGGCCTTTGTTGTGGAATTTATCGGGAATATAAACTTGGAAAAGTCGCGGGAATACTGGACGAGGCCTTCCGGCCTTCGTCCAGTATTCCCGCGACTTTTCCAAGTTTATACCCCGATAAATTCCACAAAAAGGCCATTCATTCCTATAATAACACACTACGTTGGGCAACAATACAATCAGCTGCATTTCCATTACACACTGTGCTGTATGTAACGTACCATGATTTATTTCCGATCATAAACTATACATTGACCTTTCAAAGCACATGCAAATTATCGCATGAGCTGACTCTGCAACATGATATCATCAGTATCAACGTTCGAGTTTCGATCGGTCCGAAACATGTCAAGCAAGTATTCCCAGGTAACCAGTTTCATGATGAGGATACGCCATTTTGTTTGTCAAAAATTATAAATACTAGTATTTCCTTTACGCATAAGTATATGTCGTGGCCACTATTTGAACCGTCTCGCTGAGACGGTTCAAATGAGTGGTCACAACATATACTTTCATTGAGAAATAACGAAAATAAAAATAAAATACATTGTATGCATACCCGTAAAGGTCTATTCCGAATGTAATGGGTAAACAATTAAATAATACATAATGAGGAGATCGCAATCAGTCAGTTCCATCCGGTTTTTTACCGCTCAGAACAGATAATGTGAACTTAAAGGTACATGCCCACTCAATAGGCACAACATGTTCTTTATAGGAATTAAATAAGTGTATACTTGTGTCACTATTCCACCAGTTCTAAACATTACGAGTGCCCGCTATACAGATATAATCAGTTAGTAATATTTATTTTACTGATGGTGACTCGCGGTGGTATCAGGCTATTTTAGTATGCAAATGAGGCATGTTAGTTTTTAATTATTTATAGTAATTAAATGTTACCCCTGAAAAAATAATATTTTCGACAAATTATAAAGTATGATCATTGCACATCAAAAAATAAATACAGAGAATAAAGAGTAATGTGCATTAACATTTTAAGGAAACACGGTTATCGGCCCTGATATCAGTGTGGAAATTTACGTCTCACATACAATGTATAATAATGCCAATCAATATGTGGGGTAATGGTGAATGAATGTTTATTTTGCCTAAAAATGTATCAGCTGATGTCTCTGATATAAAGAACAAGTTGTGCCTACTGAGTGGGCATGTACCTTTAATACGAGGGCGCACGTAGTAACCATCATTAAATGAGACACACCATGTGATTGTGTACCTTGGGACATCTGCGTAATTTCCTTAAATACGTTTACAAAATTTCCAACACTTTTCATAAATAAAGTCAACAGTTCATGTACTCTGAACATTTGTTCAACAGTTGACGCCATTTACGGAAAATAATGTAAATTTTGTAAACGTATTTAATGAAATCACGCAGATGTCAGGTACAAAATCACAGTGTGTCTCATTTGTGTCTGTGACTGACGCCAACCGTATTCAGCAAGAAAGGTATTCATGTATGGCCACCACATACTAAGAGACATTATAATAAAACATCTGCTGTTGACGAAATGTCTCTGAGACTATCGAATAAATCGATTACTAAACACGACACAGTGCCAACATCAAAGGGTTATATGAAAATAATGCGACGGCTATATTCTATTCCGTAATAATTATCATGGGTTTACGACATGCGATGGGATTAATTTACGCGATACCCGAGTGTCTGCTGTGCGCTATTGTCTAGTGTCTGCGTTGTCAGCGTCTCCACACGGCCGTAAACACTGCTTGAAATGTTTCTAACGCAAGATGCAGCATGTGTACTGTTTAATTTGTAAAATAGTACACGATGTATCCAAAGATGGTGAACGTATGGAAGCGTCCTGGTGCCAATGCTAAAATATCTTTATCTCCTAATTAGGAGATACTAACTCCTAAGTAGGAAATACTGTCTCCTAATTAGGATTTAGTAGGATATAACAACTATTTTAGCATTGGCACCAGGACGCTTCCATATGAAAGAGTCCGCAAAACCAAAAGCTGAACGTATTTATCATAGAGAATCATGGTGTGGATATGCATAATGGTAATACAGTGGAACGTCTCTAAACCGGACAGCATGGTTCCCATGGTGTCCGTTTTAGAGACGTTCCACTGTAAAACAGACAGTTGACTACCTTAAGGCACGCGTTAGTGCTTTCTGATCATGAACAGACATGATCTTCGGAGGTAAAGGACAATGGAAACTATCGACATGTAGCACAAGTAGCATTTATCTGTGGCCGGTTTAGAGAGGTTCCACTGTATATGTATCCAAAGACGACGAAAGAGTCGGCAATAACATACAGTGGGGTCAGCGTGTAAGTGCACACACGAACGAACACGACAGGTTGGTTCCAACCTGTCGTGTTTGTTCGTGTGTGCACTTACGCGCTGACCGCACTGTAACGAATTTACCATAGAGAGACAAGGTAGAGCGGTGGCTGCAGAGTATATGCAGTAAACATCTTGATATGTGGCTGTGACTGGAGAAGTGGGGCGTATGGGTTTGTAGATCCAGATCAGATAGTGCATCCGCACAGTCAGATTAGACTCGTCACTGGTTGCCGTTCCATCAGTGAAACACCCGCCATGATTCTAAGAAGCAATGCAGGAGTTTTTTATTTGATAAGGAGCTATACACTGGCTACAAGTTCCACGAGCCCCATTTCTCCAGTCACAGCCACACACACGGTATCATACGGTTATACAATGATTATCGTGGCCATCAACATAACATTAGTCCAGTGTAACCTCTCTAAACCAGACACCAAGAAAACATATGTGATCATGTTTTGATGAGTTTCTTGGTCATTTATCTCAGGTGAAAATGCCTGTTCGTGATCGCATGCACACAACTATGGCTCACTATGATCAAATGTCTGATTTACAGTGAACCCTCTCTAAGCCGGCACACTGGGGACCTCCCATGGTGTCCGATTTAGAGAGGTTTCACTGTAATTTAATTATAGCATGTGCATACACTGTCTGCATGTCCCATAGCGGGGGAACTCTCAACTCGGAAACTCACGGAGAGCAATCATGGATAGAGAATAGTAGGTTAGTGCCGTGAATGGGAAAAAATATCTGGCAAGGCTCAGGAATTTCTTTATTTCTCATCAGAAGTATATGTAGTGACCACCATTTGAACCGTCTCGCCGAGACGGTTCAAATGCGTGGTCACAACATATACTTTGGTTCAGAAATAAGGAACATAGATAGAGAATAGTAGGTTAGTGCCGTGAATGGGAAAAATATCTGGCAAGGCTCAGGAAACGGGATGGGCGAGGTTCTGCCGAGCACATCCCGTTTCCGTGCCGCGCCAGATATTTTTTCCATTCACGGCACTAACCTACTATTCTATTTATCCCGTCAACACATACACATGGCTTTAAAATGCAAAGAAATAACCCCAGCAACCCCACATATTCATACGCAGTGAGTAGGTCGAATTGACAGGATATCAAAAATGTTTCACGGCACCGTGTTTCACAGCACATACGCACTGTGTTGACGGGATAAAACGCAATTCGCGAGTCAAACGATACATCTAAGCGGGCACATAAGTGCTATAGACGTCAATAATGTGCGTCCGCTGGGTGCTGGGAATTGAATGAACCAACATTTCCGCTGATTGTTTATTTTTATTGTACTATAGACATTAGTGTTTTACTGTTTAAACAGTGGGGGCATGGTGCCGTCCAGGTTTCTGATTTGTTTGAACGGCATTGTCAGAAACACGGGAAAACAATGTCATGTAACATCGGTTGCATGTCGTTTAACCTTTCAACACTACATACCTCTGTTATAATTGTTACAAACAGGGTAGATCCAGATGAGACGGCTCGAAACGAGCCGTCTCATCAGGATCTGCACTATTTGTGCATGTCTTCAGGTTTTGTACAAACTTGACACCCTTCTTATAAATGAAATCATCTGAAAATGCATCAAGGAGTGTCTGTTCAAGTTATTTAATGGTGAAATGGTTAAATACGGTGATATTGACGTTGCTTAGATGTCACTGGTGGGCTAAGTTCGTTTTTGTACTCGTACTCGATAAACGAAAATGATGGTGAATGCTCCGGTAGGAATATCAACAGTCTCCAAATTGGGGATCGTAGCTAGTTATCTCCCGTTGAATTTATTGCTACATGTACATACGATAACTATATAGAAACTCCTTTCCAAATATGTCAAGTAATATGTTTGAACTTAGTCTCGCAAAGCTAGATATGTTCATTGTTAGAAAACAAATCCTTTTTAAGCCATACAGGTCAGAATTCATATTCATGTACCATTATGGTATTTTCTGATAACTACTCGTCGGGACGGCTTGTAATTGACTAATCCGAGACATTAAGGCTACATATACCTGTAGTAGGAGGGGAATGTGTATAAAGTGAAACATATCGTGTCGGCAGCTGGGGTCGAACCCAGGCCGCCTGTGTGAGAGACGAACATTCTACCACGTCGCTATAAAAGCCGGCTTGTACCGCAAGGCAGTACAAATGTTCGATTATCCTACTATGGCCGTACTACTACATTCACATGAGTATTTACAAAATTCGGATTACCTGGAGCCCGTTTCACTAAACTTATTACGACTAAAATGTTCGTAAGTGCAAATTTAGGATCGTCTAGAAATTTCAATTTATAGATTTACATTTATTGAGCATAGGCTGCATATGCAGCCTATGCTCAATAAATGTAAATCCAATAAATGTTTACAAGAAAACATTGTTAATGTGAAATGTACAGACTGTTATAATATTGCACTTACGAGCATTTTAGTCGTACGATGTTTAGTGAAACGGCTACCCAGATGTCTTGATATAGACTCGAGTCCGCTCAAAGTGTAGCACAAGCGGGTAAATTGAACATTTAACATTGTCTATGTAATGTAAATGATAACATTTGCCAATGCATACATGTATAGTCGGCAGCTACTAAAATTCACTTTCTTCCATTAGATGCGCCCGGAAATTATGTCCACATTAACACCTTCGTGTGGCTAATGGACATACGTGTTGGACCCTAGAGTCATGGTCCGTGGTCGTTATATTAATATCCGGCTTATACCCGCCATATGGATATGCCGGCTAAAGACACACATACATGTACATATGCACAGAAACAACCTTCAGGCAGACACACACCATTGTTTAAAAATACGAATTACACAACGCCGGACTATTAATTATAATTATATCAGTAACCACGACAACATATTGCATTGCCTTCACTTCATTGCGAAGTAAGTTTCATGCCATTGGACACGAATAACATACACTGGCTGCTCACTAACTGTCAATTGAATACAGGACATTTTCCTATGAAGTGCATTTTTTGGACTTTAATACAATTTTGTGATATCAAAAGTATCACTTAGTCGAGTGAGTGATATCAACCATTGGACTGCCTGATATCATGCATTCGAATAGGTGATATCAACCATTCAGATTCAAATGGGTGATATCACACATTCGGATAGGTGATATCACCCATTCTGATTAAAATAGGTGATATCACAAAATTGTACTAAAGTCCAAAACGGCACACCATATGTTCCTATCTACAGACGACACAGAGATGGTTGGTGATAGCTACATGTACACTAATTAGCGACATGATGGCCAAGAAAAGCCAGATGCTCCCAATGTCAAGCAGGGGTCAACGACAGAATTGACCGCAATCCTAATCATCACGAATCTGTACATCATTAAACGCTAATGAAGGGAAGATTATGGACGAAGATTATGTGCATGAGAAGCTAATGTTGGACGATGGAGACAGATGCAAGACGGTATCGTGCCTTGAGACAAAGTGCCAGAATATGTTCTTAGAAAATCACCCATATTTCCCGTAAATGAGTCCAGAGCTCCAGTTAAGGTGAGTAATTTGGAGGTAAATTTCTTATTTCTGCATCAAAAATAGCAAGTTGGGAGTGCTTTAGAATCGTCTCAATGAGACGATTCTAAAGGACTCCCAACTTGGCATTTTTGATGAAGAAATAACAAAATTTCACCCCAAGTTGGTCAAATTACGCAGCTTAACTGGAGCTCTGAATTATGACCCAGAAATTAGACGGAAATTTCTGTGCAGATCTGATACTGTCGATTATATATTAGACAATAATTCCAGAACAAAACTATTTACACGATTCCCTAACATTTGATTGGCCCGTAGCAAGACTCTGTCCAAAGTTTATATCTAAGTAAACTCCCACGCCGAACTACTGTCCGTAACCGTGAGGCGCAGTTAAAATAATTCTTAAGAAAACGGAAAATAAACATATTTTCTTGATTAATTTATTTCAAATGCTGGAATTATAAGGAATGAATGGCCTTTTTGTGGAATTTATCGGGGATATAAACTTTGAAAAGTCGCGTGAATACTGGACGAGGCCTTCCGGCCTTCGTCCAGTATTCCGGCGACTTTTCCAAGTTCATACCCCGATAAATTCCACAAAAAGGCCATTCATTCCTATATCAGTTACGGAAAAATGATCAATGTGCATAAAGCTACAGAGGAACCTCTCTAACCTGGACACCCTGGGAGGTTCACAGGGTGTCCGGTTTAGATTGATTCCACTGTTATTCAGGTACAGATGAAACATCATGAACATGCAATCACCAGGAAAAAGGTATACATAGCATAACTATTACAATGGCAACTATAGATACCTAAATAGTATATAATAAACATTTGAGACATGTGATGTGCGATATCTCACGACAACATTTACGATATTTTCCGTAAATGACGCTGAAACTTGACAAAATGTTCAGCGCAAATACCGTATTACGGAATATCATTTCGTCGAACTCAGACCCCATTTACAGAAAATATCACAGTTTATGTCAATATTTTTCATGAATAATCACATATCTACAAAATCACATGACTTGTCTCATATACATTTATGAGTAAGCCTTTAAAGTGTAAGTGCATGTATTATGTGTCATGTCTTGTCTTTGTCTTTATCAAACTAAATGTAAATATTGAGATAGGAAGGACATATTTATAACTTGAATAACATTTTAATTTGCACTGACAACAATATGCCGCCGCTTAATGTTAATCAAATATAAGATGTGCACAAAGGAAAGACACACACATCCATACCATACATGCACGCAATCATTCCGGGTCCCTTAACTTGTGTCAATATTCCTACTTAGATCTCGCGTCTTATATTGGCTTTAGGCATGATATACGGGCCTGCTTAAAAGCATGTTTATCAACTGGTATTAAACCGCGGTTTGCGTCTTGTCACTAAAGTCAATTGAAGAGACGTGAACGATTTCCATGAAAACCATGTTTCTACGATGCATAGTGTATGCAAATTATTGCATGAAAACTCTGCCACTGATAGTATGTATGTGCATGTAGATGACACGTAACGTTATAGTGAAACATCGTACCTGATTGTGGTGTTTGATATTCGGACGACAAATGTCTAGTATGGAGAACGAACAAACTGTAAAGC
The DNA here is from genome assembly GCA_029237695.1 of Conchocele bisecta. Classification (NCBI taxonomy): domain Eukaryota; kingdom Metazoa; phylum Mollusca; class Bivalvia; order Lucinida; family Thyasiridae; genus Conchocele; species Conchocele bisecta. The sequence goes on along the minus strand of CM055274.1, from coordinate 20,941,980 downwards.
ATGTGAAGCCGGTTTTATAACTGAACGATTGGCGATACGAGCATAATGATATACGTTCACCACATAAACCATAATTTGTTAATATCTGAAGCGATTAAACGAAACCAAATGAAGTTTAAATCAAACACAAAGGTTTAAAGCAATCTAATACTAGTTCGATATCAAAATAAGACTTCAAATCGCCTTTGGTCCAAGTTATCACCAACTACCGAAACTGCACACACGCTTGTATTGAAATTCCGTATATAAGGAATTTCAATACAATCGGGTGTGTGAAGTGCATTGAATGGAGATTAACCATTTAGCACACTACCAAACACTACTTCAATCGACTATATATGTATACCGGTGAAAAGGTGTTTTAGCACCTTTATTATTACTGCAATCAAACTTAAACACTGTTTTCGCCATCATGTAGAGATGCTTTTAGCTTTCCGGCCAAAAAAGCAAAACAAAAACAAAATGCGAAGCACAGACAACAACTGACTGCAGTAAAACACTAGAGGAAGTATTTCACAGATCTCTCGCCCGGTAATTGGTGTGAGTTCGTAAATGATGACTTACGCTTTTTAGCAAATAGAACTAAGCACACGCTAAGTGCATTTGGTGTCTGAATTATGAAAGAACACCTGCGTCGAGGTTTACAATATGTATAATGCAGATGACGACTTGTTAAGTTAACACATGCTTGACAGCTACTTGAAAGTATTGCAAAGAAAATATGAGTATAAACGAAGATTTTGTTTGTGTTGTTTGGTAAGTACCTGGGGCCCGTTTCACTAAACTTCGTACGACTAAAATGTTCGTCAGTGCAAATTTAAGATCGTCTGGAAATTTCAATTGATGAATTTACATTTATTGAGCATAGGCTGCATATGCAGCCTATTCTCAATAAATGTAAATCCAATAATTGTTTACAAGAAAACACTGTTACTGTGAAATCTACAGACTATCATAATTTTGCACTTACGAACATTTTAGTCGTACAAAGTTTAGTGAAACGGCCGTGGTGATAACATACAAAAGCATAAACACTTGATCGAAAGTGTGTGTCCTAATGCCAAACTGCTAGGTGATTTGCCAGACATGGATTGTCCGTCCTCAGCAATTTTATGTTCCCTACCCTACCCGTACAGTGTATGTCAGATTTAGTTTCCAAATTATCTTGCCTTTTATTTTCATTGTGGACAGATGCTGGTTTTGGTGTATCAAAATGATCAAATGGGTCACTCGATTTCCATATATTTTTTTTGCCATCGTATCTCATTTCATACGCATGTGCACCTACAAAGCAACAGTGTATATTCTGTATTTTTTCACATGTTCACGACTGACCTTAATGTCATTTTAATGGTTATAATTATGCAGGAATTTGACATCAGCGTCCAAAACGTTCAGTATTGTGTCTCATCAAATGTCACAAAACTGTAGTCAATGGTAGAATTACGATCTATTGAGGTGGTCTATAGAAATGGACCATCTGGATTACAGAGACGCTACTTCCCCATGTAGTAACAGCAGTCATACAAGTAGCATACAATACAATTCGCATCGGATCAATTGTCATTGATTCATTTCTGATTATTGCCGGAAATTGCTGTTTTTGAGATGTAAACCGATGAAAATTTGCGGGACTTTAAAAGCAAATGTGGAGCTACTTTGCAAAATAGCTTTGTAATATTCGTTAACTTTCAACATCATTTAATCAGATTTATATTGGTATGAGATCCTGAAATTATAACGTTCATTTGAAGCGGTACACGATATTCTCAACAAGCGCAACACAATCGCATTCATTTGAAGCAATCACAATTTACAATCGCATCTAGTATTCAGTTCATATTGCTTGGTTAGCAGTGTCCGGTGCCTAGTAATGGTAAGCAAACTGTTATAGGAATGAATGGCCTTTTTGTGGAATTTATCGGGGTATAAACTTGGAAAAGTCGCGGGAATACTGGACGAAGGCCGGAAGGCCTCGTCCAGTATTCCCGCGACTTTTCCAAGTTTATATCCCGATAAATTCCACAAAAATGCCATTCATTCCTTATAATTCCAGCATTTGAAATAAATTCATCGCGAAAATGTGTTTATTTTCCGTTTTCTTAAGAATTATTTTAACTGCGCCTCACGGTTACGGAAAGTAGTTCGTCGTGGGAGTTTATTGGGATATCAATTTTGGACAGACACTTGCTACGGGCCAATCAAATGTTAGGGAATTGTGTAAATATTTTTGTGCTGGAATTATTGCTTGGTTAGCAGTGTCCGGTGCTTAGTAATGGTAAGCAAACCATTGGGGCCATGCATTTTTCGGAATGAAACTTCGACATGGATCTGCGACTACACTAACCGATAATACCAACTATTATGGATAATACCAATTTCCTCACACGAAAACTCTCACAATTAGTTTTGTATTGAGGCTTGCCTTGTATAATGGTGGAATACGTATTGAAATTGGTTCGCCGTTGGAGAGAACGCATCAGTCTATAGGACAGAGATCCAATTTATCTCGGCGACCTTTATTACTCGCCGATATAGGTGATAGCATTACCCGCATCATTCCATTATACGAACGACTCCATAATTGACGGGCCAGCATCAATCACAGTATGCCTATTACCAGTGCTTATTTCTCACTGTTCAATTCAAACAGTGTGTTAGTGTTCAATCAGCTGGGTTGGTGTTGCAGTGTAACCTCTATAAACCGGACACCCTGGGAGGTCCCCAGGGTGTCCGGTTTAGAGAGGTTTCACTTTAATACAGGAGTATGCAAACGTGTTCGTGGGCTGTGCAAACAGTGTGATAGTTTCAAATCCGCTGGGCCGGTTTTATAGCGAAACCTCTCTTAACCGGACACCCGGGGCGGTTCCCATGGTGTCTGGTTTAGAGAGGGTTATCTGTAATTGTTGAAATATGCATACTGCAAACATGTTCGTGTGCTGTGCAAATGGTGTGTTAGCTTCAAATCCGCTGGGTTAGTTTTACAGTGGAACCTCTCTAAACCTGACACATTGGGTGGTACCCAGGGTGTCAGGTTTAGAGAGTTTTCACTGTAATACAGGAATATGCATATTAGTACTACAAACATGTTCGTGTAATGTTCAATCAAAAACGCGTATTATCATCAGACACACCCATGAAAATTAAACGCAGTCACGTGATCTGGATGACCGACTACTAGCCAACTCCGACTCCTAGCAATCCGACACATTGGTTACTCAGACACATCTGTCTCGTCCCAAAGCATATCGGATTAACCAGGTTTCACTGTACCACATTCATGACATTCCCAAGCATTGGTTTTGTATCGGTTACTTTCGAGCCAGACGTGTCAGTTCCGACAGCGTTTGTGTCATAAGCTATGACACCTCCCGTCATAGCGTTATATTTCACATGTGCATGTATGTATGGTAACCTTCATAATGCTTTGTAGCTCGTGTTTTCGTTTGGGTTTTCACAACTGTAACATTACTAGAGTAGCACCTCGGTAAATCGATCACACTGCGCATTATTTTGCTCTTTGTCTTCAAAGTATGTCGCAGCGCCGTCTTCAGAACCCTTGGGCTCGCGTGAACGTCGCCTATTTGCACAGTATCAACTTACGATTAACCTGCGTGCATTGTGGCCATGGGTCGATACTTTATGGGCCCTAATGAAAACCCTTAGATCTTCCCTCCATGTGTCAGTAACGCGAGACCCGTGTCTAAAGTAACCATGCACCTGCTGTCTGATAAAGCAAGTGCATCAATTTGGTAATACAATACATAGAGGTAGCAAGCAACGGAAATGTGAAATATTTATGCAGATCCACACAGCCTTTGCTTGTATTGATTCTCATACCAAGAATAAACAGGGGCCCGTTTCACTAAACGTCGTACGATAAATTGTTCGTACGAACTCTTGGGCTCGCGTGAAAGTCGCCTATTTGCACAGTATCAACTTACGATTAACCTGCGTGCATTGTGGCCATGGGCGATAGTTTATGGGCCCTAATGAAAACCCTTAGATCTTCCCTCCATGTGCATGTAACGCGAGACCCGTGTCTAAAGTAACAATGCACCTGCCGTCTGATAAAGCAAGTGCATCAATTTGGTAATACAATACATAGAGGTAGCAAGCAACGGAAATGTGAAATATTTATGCAGATCCGTACAACATTTGCTTGTATTGATTCTCATACCAAGAATAAACAGGGGCCAGTTTCACTAAACTACGTACGATAAATTGTTCGTACGAAAATTCCTATGAATTTGCTTCTCACATCATCGTGTTTTTCTAAATAAAGGCTACCATTTTGTACCTACGGGTCATAACGCAGAACATCCACGAAATATTTTCCAAAATCGGCTTTCAGAACAATTGTTATTGTGGATTTCAATCTTACGAACTTTTTAGTTGTACGATGTTTAGTGAAACGGACCAGTAGCTTACAAACAGCTGGCACACCTCTTCCCCCCCCCCACCCGCAAAACAAAGCAACGATGACCAAAAAACCCACAAAAAACAGCAGGCACTATTTACGAAATTTTCTAATATCGCAACTGTTGGACTAAATGTTCACTTTGTGGCATTTGCATTCTCATATCATGACATGTTTATAAACACTGATAATGGTCTCGTTGACCAGAAACCAACCCCCAGATATAACGAAATAACTGTCAGTAGAGATAACCTGGTTATACCGCGGTCGGAGTGACCCGTCGAACGACCACTGTAATCTTCAAGACAAACGGAGGCTTCATTGGAAGAAGGGGGCTAAGTCCATAATGTAATTAGCCCCCTTTTCCATTGACCCTTCAAACACAGCAGGTCCATCAATTCTTACATTCCAATATTTACTATGCGCTGTACAAATTACACATCAACATCATAATGAACGTTCCCAGGCACTACTTTGTCTTCCCATTCGTGTGTACATGTATGTAGTATTTGAATTTCTACTTCTACAAGAAGTAAGTGTATGTATAATGAACATGCCTTTCAAAGAGGATCGAGGAAAGAAAACATTTCCACAACCACTGAATATGAGAATTTCCCGTGGGTAGATGTATTGTAAGATCGAGAATTGTTTATTCCAATGGTAGCCAAACAGTCAGCGGGAATGTACGATCAGCGTACATGCCATTCTGGAAGTATTTAACTGAATACATGCGTTTGAATTAATCAACCGGTGGCATGAAATCACACCTTACGGCAGATGTTCGATCAACTTTTCCTCGATGTCTGCATATGTTTCTATTCAAGCCTGCGCTGGTCGAACACATTAAATTATAAGCACTAATTAAAACTTGAATTTCAGGCCACATTCAATTATCGCCGACATTGTTCGGTCTGTTGTCGTAACCGCGTGGGACGGACATGCGGTCTGGGGTCACTGAATCATTCCTAAAGGACGTTACTGAACCGTGTCCACGACACCGTGATGAAAATGGAAAATGGTCATATCGGATAAATGCCAAGCATCATCGCAAAAATGGACAACAATGACCGTTTAACGATGTATAAATATTCCCAATGTTCTAGCGTGTGCGTATGGCTGCGTACAGCGGGGTCAGCGTGTAAGTGCACACACGAACGAACACGACAGGTTGGAACCAACCTGTCAGGTTCGTTCGTGTGTGTACTTACACGCTGACAGGTTGGAACCAACATGTCGTGTTCGTTCGTGTGTGCACTTACACGCTGACCCCACTGTACACACCAACACATTCGAGATGTGAAATAGCTTAAACGTAGAAGCTAAATGATGAATCCGAAAATACCAATAATTACAGCACAAACATATTTACACAATTCCCTAACATTTGATTGGTCCGTAGCAAGTCCCTGTCCAAAATTTATATCCCAGTAAACTCCATGCCGAACTATTTTCCGTAACCTTGAGGCGCAGTTAAAATAATTCTTAAGAAAACGGAAAATAAACACATTTTCTTGATGAATTTATTTCAAATCCTGGAATTATAAGGAATGAATGGCATTTTTGTGGAATTTATCGGGGATATAAACTTGGAAAAGTCGCGGGAATACTGGACGAGGCCTTCCGGCCTTCCTCCAGTATTCCCGCGACTTTTCCAAGTTCATACCCCGATAAATTCCACAAAAAGGCCATTTATTCCTATAATAAGTTCGTATTGCTGTGCATACTGATTGGTAACATTGTTTGCAAAGTTAACAATCTGTTTGTTCTAATAGGTCATTCATGTGCTCTAAATATACGTCAGATGGCACCGAGACAGTATAGGAATGAATGGCCTTTTTGTGGAATTTATCGGGGTATAAACTTGGAAAAGTCGCGGGAATACTGGACGAAGGCCGGAAGGCCTCGTCCAGTATTCCCGCGACTTTTCCAAGTTTACATCATTAATTCCAGCATTTTAAATAAATTCATTAAGAAAATGTGTTTATTTTCCGTTTTCTTAAGAATTGTTTTAGCTACGCCTCACGGTTACGGAAAGTAGTTCGGCGTGGGAGTTTACTGGGATATGAATTTTGGACAGAGACTTGCTACGGGCCAACCAAATGTTAGGGAATTGTGTAAATATTTTTGTGCTGGAATTATTGCCTTTTGCGGCGTGAAATATATCTACATGTACACGTATTAGAGAGCACCACATGAAACAAACATTGAGCCGCCTCATATGGCACAATCTTCAGATGGTCTAGCCGTTGAAACAATTAATTGAATCAGAGTTTTAGTCACTGCTGGAAACAGATATAGCACACACAAAGGAGACCGAAGAGCGCAACACTATACAGATACATATATATATAGCCTGTTTCACGAAAGCTGCCCAAATTTTTTGGCCATATAAACAATTCAAAAACCATATTTTTTTCGATAGTATTAAATTAAATGAAAATTTAAGAATGAGCCTTCTTTTTATTTCGTGAAATTCGGTCAAATATTGGTTTTATTACGAAAAATTGATTTCTCTATGCGAATTTAACATGGGGGAAAAGTGGTAGAGGAGTGTGGGAGGAGTCAAAAAACTATTGTTTTTGGAAATTGACTCCGAAACCTACCTAGGTAGCTTGGAAATGATCTAACTAAGAAAACAAAAGTTAAATTTTAAAAATCGTTCCAGTATTTCTGAAATTCTAAAAAATTTCCCATGTTAACTCCCCATAGACATCTTCACGCAGTGAAGATGTCTATGGGGATTTAACATGGGGAAATTTTGTTTTCGCAATAAAATCAATATTTGACCAAATTTCACGAAATAAAAAGAAGGCTCATTCTTAAATTTTCCTTTAATTTTATATTATCGAAAAAATATGGTTTTTGAATTGTTTATATATAGCCGTAAAACTTGGGCAGCTTTCGTGAAACAGACAGTAGTGTACTGCGGTAAACACGGTCTTCAAAAGGCGCCGAGGTGTACTCTATGAGTGCTGGTATACGGTCCCTCAGTAAAATAAACACTTAAGAAATGAACACTATATGAAATGAATGCAACGAATGCATGATAGAACACAAAATAACACCACCACCCCACACAAATACATTTCTAGAATTCCAGAAGATGAAAAAGAAAAGGAATACACTGAACGACGATACACGCAAACATGACGGTAAGGATGCCGGCTTGGAACGGTCAGTGGACAAAACTACCAACTCAGCTATAAACCTTCAACGTGAAAGACGCACCCCCTCATCAAGAATTCTAATGGCGGAGCGTGATATTGGCATATGTACACGTACAACGCTGATGGTGACATCGATAGCACACGATAGAACTTCAGAATGGGGTATACAAGTAAATAATTAATGTACGATCAGATACGCCTTCAGTAATAGTGTGACAAGGCAACGTTATCTCAGCGAGACGTCCAATGATTGAATGACCCTTAATTCATTACCTGAGACCGCGGGAGCCCAACTCTCGCTATGGAGTATGGGCGGTTGACTAAACGGTTGTAAATCTTCCTTTAGTAACACGATGTTGACTTCAATTCAGTAAATGATTGCCCACATTATTGAATTATTCACGGAAGAGTGTCCATGGCGCGACGTACAACGATGATTTGTTGATGGTTCCCAAACGGAACTAACGAAAGCGAAGGGAAAATTATTGTTTCGTACAACTACATGTATAAGCATACACGCGAATATCGTATTAATGTTGTGTACGGTAAAACGATATTGTCGTTTACATACCCGGCTCCAAACTATGTGACCCGTTTAAACCAACGAACACATCTTTTTCTAATTAAACAAAGAAAAGGAAACGATATGAAAACGACAGGCAATTTTTCGTTTGTGCAACAAAGAGTAACACATTCGGCATGTAACGATGTCACGAAGGACGTACTATCTATATACTGTCTGTTTCACGAAAGCTGCCCAAATTTTACGGCTATTTAAACAATTCAATAACAATATTACTTTCGTTAATATTTAATTAAAGGAAAATTTAAGAATGAGCCTTCTTATTATTTCGTGAAATTTTGTCAAATATTGATTTTATTGCATGTTTAAATCCCCATAGTCATCTTCACACATAGTGAAGATGTCTATGGGATTTAACATGGGGAATTGTTTAGAATTTCAGAAGTACTGGACCGATTTTCAAATCAGGTTTCGGAGTCAATTTCTAAATACTTTAGTTTTCTGACTTCTCCCACAGCTCCTCCACCCTCATTTACCCCCATGTTAAATTCCAATAGTCAAATCACGAAATTTCACGAAATAAAAAGAACGGTCATTCTTAAATTTTGATAATATTTAATATTATCGAAAAACATACTGTTTTTGCATTGTTTATATGCCCGTAAAAGTTGGGCAGGTTTCGTGAAACAGACGGCAGTAAATAACTAATATTGAGGATACAAATCTGGAAACCGTTCTGCGAAAGGAGAGGGCACTACAGTTGGGCCGTCCGAGGAATAAATGGACCGGATATCATTTGTGGCAAATGTAGACAACTGTGCTCACGGCTGCTCATACGATCACAGATTGATTAAATAGTTATATGTTGTTGTTTTTTTCTGCGGCTCAAACAATGTGTGTTTGCCCAGCTTATTCACACACTGATGAGACACAGTTTTACATCTACTGATCAATGTCCTCTGATATCAAGATCATCAGGCTCGGCAAGCCTCGAAATTCCAACGCATTTCCTAGCCTCACACGACAAACTTGATATCAACAGACACTAGTCTGGAATTCACTATGTCTCACATAAGCGAAAGTCCACGTGTTTCCTCCATGCACAATATACAGTGGGGTCAGCGTGTAAGTGCACACACGAACGAACACGACATGTTGGAACCAACCTGTCCTGTTCGTTCGTGTGTGCACTTACACGCTGACCCCACTGTAATTATTGTATAAAAACAAATGTAAATATTGTTTTCATTTTTTCTCATTTCGCATCAAAAGTGTATGTTGTTACCATTCAGTTGAACCGTCTCGGTGTATGTTGTTACCATTCAGTTGAACCGTCTCGGTGTATGTTGTTACCATTCAGTTGAACCGTCTCGGCGAGACGGATCAACTGAGTGGTAACAACATACACTTTGGGTGGGTAGCGAACCAACCTGTCGTGTTCGTTCGTGTGTGCACTTACACGCTGACCCCACTGTGCACTGTACATGTATATACACAGTGTTTGAGGTGCAGCTGAACCCGTTTTCAAATAGATGTTTATCTTGTACCATATAAGACAAGCCATGTGATTATGTACCTAAGGAAACAAGGTGCATGATCACGTGGTTACAACAACAACAACGCCTCCCACTCCAAAGTAAGTATTATTTGATATTTTCCTTAATATGCAACGGATTTGGATGATATATGGCGCAGCAAACGCGTCTTCATGAGCTGCATTTGGTGGTCCATGGAGTTTAGCACAGACTTATGTCGTTTTTGCGCAGAATCGATTTCCGTGTCAGGGACACGGAAATCGATTCTTCGCAAAAACGACAGAAGTTTGGGCGAAAATACAGAGACCACCAAAATGCAGCTTAAAAATACGTTTTTGATGCGCCATCTTTCATCAAAATCCGTTACGTAATAAGGACACTATAAAAGAATACGTACTTTGAATCGATACTTGTTGTTGTTGTTAGTACCACGTGATCATACACCTTGGAAATGTGCGATATCTCATGAAAATATTTACGATATTTTCCGTAAATGACATCGAAAGTTGACAAATTTTTCAGAGCAAATGCGGAATTAAATTTCACGTTTGCTCTGAACAATTCGTCAACATTCGACGTCATTTACAGAAAATATCACAGTTTCTGTAAACATCGTACAAAATAACATGGCTCGTCTCATATGTACCAGATGAACCGACGCAGTGTGTCTACTGTCTATAATAGATTAATGGGACAGTAAATTGTCCCGACACCTAATTTAATGCCCTTGAAATATGAAATAACTGAATATTATGTTTTCCTGTATCATTGGAAGAGTCTAGGGAAAGACAATTGCACAATAATTCCACAACCAGGATTTGAGGAATTGTTGTGAACATCGATACCTCACAGGGTTTGAGGAGCTCAAATCCGTGTTTGGACCTCGAACTCGGGGTTGAGGTATTATTGTGCATTTTGCTTGCCATACAAGGTCGATATTACAGATTTTGTTTTATTGTCTAAAATGGGCTTTTACTTATGAAAAACATAACACACTGTTCACATAATTAGACAAATGAGACCGCTACAGAAAACACATCATGCAATCCGTACAGTGGGGTCAGCGTGTAAGTGCACACACGAACGAACACGACAGGTTGGAACCAACCTGTCGTGTTCGTTCGTGTGTGCACTTACACGCTGACCCCACTGTACATCGTCACTGAATGATTCTGCTCGTGCAATAAACAGAATGTAACATTTGTGTTCATTTAATATAATATTTATTGAACAAGTTCACTGATTTCATAATAAACTCGGCATGGCCTCGTTTCTCATTATACAACGTTGTTGTTATATTACGGTGCTACCAATGTACGCATACTGTATAAACATGATTTCAAAAATATGTAAAGTTTGTTTCAAACCAATTTCTGTCAAGGCGATTCCAATTACAAAACGATAGAAAACAAACAACAATAAGCAAAATGCCTTAACTCGTCACCAAAACAGCAGGTAACATAGTTTACTTGTTTGCTACTGTTTAAGTGACGGGCTTGATTGAATGCTTTTAAATGAGAACGTTGTTTCTTTGCGTGGCGTGCTTGTTCTATTGTTGTGAAATCACAGTCACAGACCATGCGGATGTTGTTTGGAAACAAACCTAAATATTAAGTATATAGTCTTGAATACGTCGGAAATACTTAAAATTCAAACGCTTGTATGATTATATTACAATGCCTCTTTGATGTTGGGTCCCCTTCCAAATACCCCGTAATTACAGGTGTTGCGTGTCTGTGGACCCTTTATGGAATAACACATGTGTGGCCGTGACTGGAGTAATGTGGGCGTATGGGATTTGTGACCAGTGTAGCCCCTGAACAAATATCACACTCATGTAGCCTGATTGCGATCTGTATAGCTTGCTAGAAGCATTGCTGGTGTTTCATTGATGGAATGGCGAACAGTGAAGATCCTGATCAGACTGTGCGGATGCACAGTCTGATCTGGATCTACACTGGTCGCAAAGCATATAAGCCCCATTTATCCAGTCACCGCCACATTTGTTGTATGGCTCCAACTGTTTTACAAAGGCGCTCAGCCGGAAGGGTTAACTTTCGATTTTCCATTGATTCAGAATGATGCTTTCCTGAAGGAGAAATCGATAGCTACCATGGATTTTCTTTTCAATATTAATGCGCACCTCAGATAAATGGACTAACTACATTTAGTTGTAGCAATTTGCGTCGTTATTGCCCGACCAATAATGAGACTCACAAATAACGCTTGTCTCGTTAACCTGAATGTTCTAGCGAATTGCGCGGGCGTTTAAACGCCCTACGCAAACGCCAAACATTTCAGGTTAATGTCCCGTGTTTGGAATATCATGACAATATTATTACATAGGCTACATGCACAGTATCAGCAAAACCAATACCTCTTAAACTGATTTTATAAACAGTAAACACAATAAAATGTACTTTCCAAAGTCAGAATTTGCGAACTTATCAATGTGTATGAAAGACAAATTCATAGACGTTTGCGTATAACCTCTAAAAAATGACGTTTACATACATATATACTTCTCCCACACATAACCAGAGCTCCAGTTAAGATGCGTAATTTTACCAAATATTCGAGTATTTTTCTTAATTCTTCACCAAAAAAGGTAAGTTGAGAGTTCTTTAGAATCGTCTCAATGAGACGATTCTAAAGCACTCCCAACTTGCCATTTTTGGTGAAGAAATAACAAAATTGCCCCAAAGTTGATAAAATTACGCACCTTATCTGGAGCTCTGATAACTACATGTTTAGTAGCCCATCACTCGCCACGCAATTTGATATATCAACATATCAACATATCAAATAGCATCAACACAATAAGGAGTACAATATGATATTCCCATTCAACTTTTACAACTATGCGTACAATATGGTCGGTTACCAAATAAAGATCGCTTAATATCCAAAATAGTTTTGCTCTTTTTATTCAACCCAGTATATATCATATGCATCTGCCTCTTGGCGATTTCAAAAGCAAACGTGAAGCACGTGGCGAATGCAATTACAGTAGAACATCTCTAAATATGACACCCTGGGAGTTCCCCAGGATGTCCAGTTTAGAGAGCTTCCGCTGTAATCCATACGTATATGAGCACTAAATGATATATATACGTCTTTGTAATTGTGAACATCATATCTTTAAATGCAGCCTCTGCTCAATAAATGAAATGTAAATCCATTAATTGTTTACAAGAAAACAGTGTTGATGTGAAATGGCCCACAGGTGTAACTATGCATAAGCTGTCGTACCAGGTATGTGAGTTTTTACAGGGTTGCACACCGGTAACTAGTGTGAGATATGCATGAGTGACACAGTTCGACATGTATAACGATGGGTCGTTTCGCTAAACTTCGTACGACTAAAATGTTCGTAAGTGCAACATTATGATAGTCCGTAAAGCTCACATTAACACTTGTTTCTTGTACACAAATATTGGATTTACATGTATTGAGCATAGGCTGCATATGCAGCCTATGCTCAATACATGTAAATCCATCAATTGAAATTTCCAGGCGATCCTAAATTTGCACTTATGAACATTTTAGTTGTACGAAGTTTAGTGAAACGGGTCCCAGTACCCTCTTCGAACGAGAGCAATTAAAACGATAGAAATAGTTCATTCAAATTATCTGATCCATGAACTGCTTGCATACCAAACACCGAAGTGTATGTACAGTGGAACCTCTCTAAACCGGACACCACGAACACATCTGTGATCTTATTTTCGATGAGTTTCTTGGTCATCTATCTTATGTGATTATGTCTGTTCATGATCGCATAGCACACAACTATGAATCAGAATGATAAAATGCCTGATTTACAGTGAAACCTCTTTCAACCGTACATCATGGGGACCTCCCAGGGTGTTCGGTTTAGAGAGATTTCACTGTACATTATAATTTAATAACATGTTTATACCAAAGAGGGCCCAATCATACGGAGCCCCGCAGGGGGCGTAGATTTTTATTTATTTATTCGTTCCCACGAAATAACAATTCGTTTCCACGGGAACGAATTGTTAATTCGAGGGAACGAATTGTTAACTGAGCGAACGAATTGTCATTTAGTGGGAACGAATTCACGGTTAATTCGAGGGGACGAATTATTATATCGTGGGAACGAACTGTTAATTCGAGGGAACGAATTGTTAAATTGAGAGAACGAATTGTTATTTCGTGGGAACGAATTAATAAAAAGAAATCCTGCGGGGCTCCGTACAATCCAGAACAAATATCCGCTGACTCGACCAGACTCAACCCGCCACCATCTGCACGCCAATCTCATTGTCAACTCCCAAGGGGACCATCATACTCGGTGTTGATTAACTTTGTAATCAAGGTAATGAATGCGACAACCATATGTTTTACCGGAATCTCTAGAGGTATTGGACAATGCATATTTTATTCACCAATGTTGTTTCATAGCTCTGGGAATATTGAAATGTTCTGCAGGCAACAGTCTGAAGTATTTCAGTCGTTACGAATACAGGGATTCCGCAAAGGCGATCGCCACTTTCGCAATTGGCGATACAAATGAACAATTGGCGATACAAAATTACAATTTTCCCCAGCGGAATCCCTGTGAATGACATCGCTTGTTGATGATGAGCTACCACGTGTTGAAGATGCCGTGTAAATGTGACCTGATTAATTTCGGAGTGTTGAACCATTAAACGGCAATGTCATAATTATGTGGCTGTGACTGAAGATTTGATTAGATTTCGGGTGTGACTGAATAAATGAAGCCTATGGGTTTTACGACCAGTGCAGATCCGGATCAGACTGTGCAATGAAGCCCGTCATGCTTTTTACTAGCAATACAGATCGTTACCAGGCCATAGGAATGTGATATTTGATCTGGAGCTACAATAGTCACAAAACCCATAAGCCCCATTTCTCCGGTCACAGCCTCATATACAGACGGTGATGCACCATATGGAAGATATCCATTCAGCACTAAATATACAAAGAAAATAAACGTTCAGTAGTGATACGATGACAGTACCCCTTTATAACACCGAATCACATGGGACCATGTGTAAATCGCACTAACATTCCCCACTAAAATTAAGAATCCTTCCAAATAAGAATTATACCCTCACCCCAGCCCCACGCCCCCGCCCCCCTCACCAACTTACTGGGGCTACCTGGTATTGTACGTGTTTTGTGAAGTTTAATCCAGGTATGCATGGTTTGCCATTCAGTTTTGTGGACTACAGTGGGGCCAGCTACCCACCCAAAGTGTATTTTGTTACCACTCAGTTGAACCGTCTCGCCGAGACGGTTCAACTGAGTGGTAACAACATACACTTTTGATGCGAAATGAGAAAAAATGCAGAAACATATTTACATTTTTTATACACGAATTACAGTGAGGTCAGCGTGTAAGTGCGCACACGAACGAATACGACAGGTTGGAACCAACCTGTCGTGTTCGTTCGTGTGTGCACTTACACGCTGACCCCACTGTAGATGTTGTGATTCCCTCGTATGTCAATTCAACAGGAGTTTAAATACATTAAACCCTATTTTGTCATAACCATACTGACTCCAAGTCTCTACACACACACATCGACTGAATAAACATGCATAGCCTACTTATTAAGTCATCTCCCTAACTTTATGACGTAACCGATGTCTACATAACCATACCTGTTTACTTTAATCCAATAAGCCGGCCATTTATTGGTGTTAATCTGTTACATAAACAGTCATATAAACTACATAATATTCGTGTATGTGGTGTCTCGTGAAGAAACGGGCTTCATTGAACATGACCCGAATTTTCTGACTGTCACGCAGGGCGACTTAAGTAAGTCGCCCTGTGTGACAGCCAGAACATTCGGGTTATATTGAGCATTGCAGGTACTGAATATACAGTTGAATCTCTATATATGGGACACACATTGATTTTAGAGTTGTGTATACAATTGTATATCTGATGTGT
Organism: Conchocele bisecta; assembly: GCA_029237695.1. NCBI lineage: Eukaryota > Metazoa > Mollusca > Bivalvia > Lucinida > Thyasiridae > Conchocele > Conchocele bisecta. The sequence continues at coordinate 20,926,385 of CM055274.1, read as the reverse complement.
ATGTCTTTTCATGATTGCAAAACGTAGAAACGTGTCGTAGAGTGTTTATATGTATAAATGTATGTGAACCCTATATAAACCGGACATCCCGTGGACCTCACAGGGGAACCAGTTAGGGAGGTTCCACTGTATACAGATATATTGATTTTTATATCAAGTTTATCAGGTAAGGTTAGCAATCTCGTAGCATAGGAAATCCTAGACTCGCCTTGGGATTCCTACCGTTTCTGAGTCGAGCCCAATATATGTGATATAAAAGTACACTCGGGTGATATTCTATTTATCAGGTAACGTTTAATGATACAGACTCAGCAATTATGTTGTTTACTGACGTGATTCGGTAAAGTCGTGTGACATCGTTGGACCAATTAAACGTCAGTTTTGTATTCGTCGTAAACTTGATATTCGTATCCACTCAATGCAAGCTACGACAAATTGTTATCAGTCAGTATGTATTCGGCCAATGTATAGCGCGTTACCTGATAACTACGTGTACACCGTCAGATAAACACATGTATGTGGCTCGTGTACATGTATATGCATAATTAACTCGACATATAACATGATTAATTTATCATGACACCGTGTAGTCCTTGAGATAACGTGCCCCTTGATATAGTAGGTATGCGACCACAAACTATGCTCTGTCTGGTAGAATATAAACAATTGCAATGCACGTTGTGTCGGTATCAGACCACTAAATATGCGTCATATACACCGCCGTCTGCGTTAAACATGCCCGGATGCAGGGCTCCAGATAAGGAATTAGTAGTTGAGTATTGTTACTCTCATTTCTGAAGCAATTGGGTATTTCAACATTTTAATTGGGTAAAATTAAATCACACTACTGTTTACACATCAACAGACAGCAATTATTGAATACTTTGTTTCGAAATTGGGAACGAATTGCTAAATTGAGGGAATGAATTGTTATTCCGTGGGAACGAACGTAAGGATGCAATGTAAATAGACAATGGCAAACTAACCGCACATTTTGCAACAAAGTCTTAGCCTACTACTGTCTGTTCCACGTTTTTCTGCCGACGAACGTTTGGCTGTTAAACACATTAAATCTAAAACATATTTAAAAGTAAGTACATTTGTTATCAATGAGTAAAAAGTCACCCTCCCCAAACAATTTTATTTGATTTTATTGCGAAAAAACGATTTTCCTATGGGAATTTAACATGGGGTTAAACATAGATTTTTTTAAAATCTAACTTGTTTTCTTAATTACATCATTTTCAAGCTATATCGCCAGGTTTCGGAGTCAATTTCCAATTTTTTTATTAATTTAGCGTTAATGAAATCGCAGAAATTGTTATGATATGAGGTCGTGTCCGACCAAAGTTAGAAGCCTTGTTCATATATATAGAGCTATACCGATGAAAGCCGAAACACGTCGAGTGCCTGTGATCAGTACAGCGTAGTGCACGGGGAAGGAAGAGGTCGCTTTGAACTGCACAAGGGCGGATTCACGTAGGGGAAAACCCGACGCCCCCCCCCCCCCCTAAAATTCGGCCAGTACAGATAGTTTTGCTCTAAAATGTGCCAGAACGCAGCAAAATTGGGTGTAGATATCACAAATATTCCCGGATGCCATACCGTCTGACCCACCTAGCAGTCTGTCGAGCTCCGCTCGGTCCACGAACAAACGGTGCTTGAAAATATAGTAAACTATTTCAATTAAGAAGTCCCGCCCCCCCCTAACCCTAACCTGAAATCCTTGATCCGCCCCTGCTACATGTCCATGTATATACTATATTCTCAATCGGTGGTATATTTATGTTGCATGCCCGCTTGTAAAACGAAAACTGTAATAGTTTTATTTATGAGCTAGAATGAAATGGTCTGCCTACTATCAATGATATTTAATATGATAATATGCAATAATATTCGGCCCACGATTTGCTAAAAGTGGGCTTACAAATAGACATAATTTATCCCAGGTGTATATTAGTAGATGTCATTCAAATTGTTAGAATGAATCGTTGATCAAATTGCATGCAGTGAATACGCGAGCGTAGTTTGGCCCGGGTGCACATCGATGGTTTATATGAATGAACGACATATCTTTTGGGAATTTATCGGCATATGGACTCTTAAAAGTCAAGCTACATGTATATTCATTGATTAAGGCCTGGAGACTTATATAAGTTCCCAAAATCTGTAGGTTATTCCTTCAATCAGATTGTATTTCAAAGTTAATAATATGACTGGATTTCTCCATAATCCAATTTATTTTTACAAATATCCTCATGTTTCACATGTATTAATCTTGTGGACAGCAGGTGCCCGTTTCACTAAAGTTCGTACGACTAAAATGTTCGTAAGTGCAAATTTGGAATCGTCTGGAAATTTCAATTGATGGATTTACATTTATTGAGCATAGGCTGCATATGCAGCCTATGCTCAATAAATGTAAATCCAATAATTGTTTACAAGAAAAGATTCTTAATGTTAAATTCACAGACTATCATAATTTTGCACTTACGAACATTTTAGTGAAACGGCCCCGAAGTGAAACGGCCCCCAGAACGTCAAATTGCAATAAAAAACACACTATTCTGACATGTGGCAGTGGCTGGAGAAATTGGGTTTATGGGTTTTGTGACCATTGAAGATCCAGATCAGCCTGTGCATCCGCACAGTCTGATCAGGATCTGCACTGTTCGCCAGTCTATCAATACAACACCCGTAATGCTTCAAGCAAGAAATATGGGTCGTTAGCATGCTACATGCGTTGGCTATATTTGATCAGGATCTACACTGGTCACACATCGCATAAGCCCCATTTATCCAGTCACAGCCACAACTGTATTTACGTATGGACTCGTTCCAAGTGCCTGTATGTGGATACTCACGACCAACCAAAGTGCTCAGAAACGTGTACCGTGCTCCAGATAAGCTGCGTATTTGCTTAAATACCCAATTAAAATTGCGTAAAACCAAATTTAAATCAGAAGTAGTGAGTATCAAAAAGCAATACAAAATTGTAGTACCTTTATCATGCGGCAGAAAAAAATAAACCGACCACAAATATAGCATGTTTTTCTTATTTTTCCATGAAAACACATATTGGTATTTCATTAAAATTGTCTCTAAGGAGACAATTCTAGTGAAATACCAAGACATGTTTTCATTTAGAAGCAAACTATAACATAATTGCTGTATGCTGATGTGCAAACAGTAGTGTGAATTTATTCTACCAAATTAAAATTTTGAAATACCCAATTGTTCAGAAATGATGGAGTGACAATACTCAATTACTAATTCCTTATCTGGAGCCCTGCTGTACATAATTTGTAGTTGGGATTATAACGCAAGAAACCCTTTTTTGTTAGATCACGGTTCAATTAGTCGTGTCTACTACATACCGGTGCTATTCTACAACACTATCGTACCGTTTCGGTAATGACATATTTGACAGTAATAAAGAGATATGAACGTATTATATGTCGACAATCACAATGAGACAAGATATACAAATTGTTAGACGATCGTTTGAATATACATGTAGTTAAAATCTAAATATTACCTGCGTATGACTGCGTAATGAAGGTAGAAAACACAAGAATAAATATCCAGCAAGTTCGTTTCTTCCTTTCCGACTTCATCTTGTGTATATTTATTAATGGCGCAATAAATATTATCCCACACACACCTGTAACATATCCGCATACACCAGTATTAGTTAAATCCGTTTTAACACACACTATTAACGCAAACCGCGGAATATATTAAACACACACACTCGCGTCGTTTATATCAGTGACAATGTACCGCTATAAGCGTCTACGGTGTAATGATGCGCGCCATCAATGTTCTCAGACGCTCTGTCATGCGCGTCACGATCAATATGGCTGGCAGGTAAGCAGCCGGTGCTCGTGAATACATCGTACAATTCTTGAATCTTCCACATGTTCAAGTCAACTCATATTGTTTTTCATCCTGCCCGACTGACATGTCAAAAATAATTAACATAGCCCGAGAGGGCTTGGTTTATTGGCTGATAACATAAATCCTGATTAGATACACGCTTTACTGGGGATTCACGTGAGCCTTAGAGGAGGCCACGAAACAAAGCAATGAGCGCCCAAATGAAATTGAATCCGATTACTTGATTTATTATGGATGATCCACGTTTAATGAGTGTGGACCGGTGCATTGCATAGTAACTCGACGACATAGTCAAGGTGCATAGTCACAACAACAACAACAACGTCGCCCACTCCAAAGTAAGTACTATTTGATATTGTCCTTACTATGTAACGGATTTTGATGAAATATGGCGCAGCAAACGCGTCTTCATGAGCTGCATTTGGTTGTCTAGGGAGTTTGGCACAGACTTATGTTGTTTTTGCAAGAATCGACTAACGTATAATTCAATTGGATATTGCATGAGTGACGATTAAATATGATATTTATTAAACGAGTTTACCTATTTCATAAGAAGCATCGAGAAGTATAGTCAGCTCAGAGATATAAATACAGAGCCTGAATACCTGGTCAGCTCAGAGATATAAATACAGAGCCTGAATACCTGGTCAGCTCAGAGATATCAATACAGAGCCTGAATACCTGGTCAGCTCAGAGATATAAATAGACCTGAATACTGGTCAGCTCAGAGATATAAATACAGAGCCTGAATACCTGGTCAGCTCAGAGATATCAATACAGAGCCTGAATACCTGGTCAGCTCAGAGATATAAATACAGAGCCTGAATACCTGGTCAGCTTTATTGTTTTTTAGTGTATACTGTTATGTAGATTTGCATTTACTTTTTGCTACATACTTGTAAACAATGTTTTTTTGTCATCTTTAGAGCACGAAGAATAAAACTGGGGTTGGTTCCATTTTTTTCGACAATTCCTTTGTCGAAATCTTGGATTTCAAAATGGCCGCCTTGAAATGCTATATTCATTATATATACATTAAGGTAGAATATTGATTCTTCTTTTGGTGATAATCATCTTTTGACCAAACAAAAACCCGTGTTATTTTAATTGTTAACAGGTCCCATGGCATCTTAGATTTAAAAATGGCCACCCTGAATTCGTATACAATATATTGTAATATTCATATCTATATTTATAATGCAGATATAATGTTTATTTTGTCGGCTATGCCAACTACGTACTTCAAATAATAAAACTGACGTTGGTTCCACGTTTTCTGATAACTGGTATGGCGGACATTTTTTTCTTCAAAATGGCCTCTATTTAAATAAATTTTCTTGTGTTTTCACTACGTACTGACATTAGTATTTGTTGTATTTATAGTTAGGTTGTGTTGACTGTTTTGGAACAAAAGTTCTTTGTATTATCAAAGGAAACATGAGTTGTTCCTATTGTATTCTAATTTTCAAAATGGCTGCCGTGAAAATAATACAATTCTGATATAATCATGAACAAATCGGTTGAACTGATTTTTCCCCAGACTATAATCATTATTGAAAGTAAAATATATATGACTAAAGTCAATTTCAGGTCACTGTTTATGACAAACATGTTATATTTCAAAATGGCAGCAGGAATTTTCTTAATTATGGATACAGTGCGTTCAATCAGTTCCATCACCATCTGCATTAGAGTCTACACATCTTGTTGGTGCTCCTGAAATGCAGTGCTGGCACAATCACACTCAAAATGTGGTCAAAGGAGTTGCTTACATAAAGTATATACCCTATACAAATTGTATGCTGGAAAGTGTAGAAGTAATGTCGAAAAGGCAGTATTTATGTGATCAAATTACTTTTTCGGCATTAAAACGCCATGTGCACATGTTCAGTAAGTGTAGAAGATGTGTGCAAAATGTCAAATTGATTGCCAAAACACAGTTTGAGAGGCTGAATACACTCTATACCTAATACAGAATTGTATGCAGGAAGCTAGAAAAATTGCGACGTTGAAAAAGGCAGTATTCTTCCATGGTCATTAGGCTATCATTATTTACGATTACCATATGGTCTTAATGAAGAGAACACAACTTCTGTGTCAATATAAAAGTGATCAGTGCCTTGATTGCCCAAATAGCGTTTCACTAGTTGAAATTGTCATCTAGGTCTGCACTATGGTTTTCCACAAAGACAAGCCAATGGCTAATGCATTCTTATCATTGATTCTCGCAGAAAACTAATACACTCTGATTGAACAGGAATAATGAGGCATGTTATTTGGCCAGAAACGGTTTGGTTATGTGTACGGACTGACTGTTCTAGTGGAGGAGTAAGATCACTTGCCTCTCATGATATAAATACTATATTCATGCCGTCACCGATTACAGGATATTTTACTGCTGTTGAAGCAATATGGCCTGTCAATGAAACACATTTCTGGCAAAAACATACTAGTTAATGATACGCTAACCCACGATTCAGTAAAATACATATATTCTAACGTTATTAAGGGTATGAATGCGCATGAACATGTAGTATTCGCAAACTTACCTGTCAGTGATCACGAGTTGCAAGAAATTGACTTGAGTAAGATGCACAATTGATTCTGCTAGAAAGAAACAAGTCTAAAGGGATAATTCAATTTCAGAACGCAATGTCAGCAGAAAATAGTGGCGTTATGGGAATACGGAGATAAGCTAAAAGGACATAAACACATAACTCTGACTGCAATCGAGTCTAAAATGTTGCAAGCCGTGTACAAGGGCCGTCTCGGCATTCGGAAATATCTTAGACGAGCGCTAGATAGTATGTTCTGGTAAAATGGTGGGAAGATGCTCAATTGAAGATATAAACTGAAATGCCAAAGAGACATACTCTGACTCTGATATCACACTATGTACCAGACAACCCATGACAAACTGTTGCTATAAACATTTCCACATGGAATGAAAAATAATGTCTCGTAACTGTTAACAACAACATTCACACAGCATGAAATCTAAAATGGCAATGGGACAGTTGATAGGGATTTACAGCAATGGTGTACCAAGTACACATGTATCAGCTGAAGTGTGCAATTTGCCTACCAGGTATTTGCTGATTTTGCAAAAATATGATATTTCCTTAACACATGCTCTATGTCGCCAATGTCCAGTGTGTTAGCCGAGCGAATAGTAATCATTGTAAAACACAGTTTGTTAAAATACATACATGTATATTTGGGTACACTGGAATATCGAAACTCCCATAACCGGCATGGAATTGTCACCTTCACAGTTATTGATGGGACAGCGGCTTCTATCCAGTTTACTGACCACTTGTGAGCAGGTATTGCCAATACATGTTTCGATTTGTGACAAAATAAGATCCAGTCATCAACAGAGCATGAAAAGCTATGATAAAAGCATAGTAGCTTTAAAATTAAAAAAGTGAAACATTGGCGACCGAGTTGGACTCCATAAAGACAGCACATTGTTGAGACCAGTTGCAGTCTGCTTGCACAATGCCAGATCTTACATTGTACAGACTGCAGGTGGTGCATCATATCGCCGTAACAGACGCTTTCTCATGATAGCAAGGGAGACTATATGAGTGTTTACCTTTGCAATGATATATACAACACATTAGTATACACTTTATTGGATAAAATGGATGGTTTGCCATATTTTACCCCTTCTTATTTTAAAGGAAAACACATGTGCTGACCAAGATCTCATTTGAAGAAACATAACTACAAGCCACAACAATACGTATTATATGTAAATACGTAATACAAAAATACTTAATACATGTAAATCCTTGAGGTGGCAATGTATGTGGCACGCTTATTTCCAACGGCCATTTTGAAGATAATGGTGTCTGGTACTACAGTACTAGTTAGCAATAATCTCAACAGTTTGTGTTCATTGTATTATGAGTATAAGCAGAAGAAACATACAAAATATCACCACTGCATTAAACATGATAATAAATATTAATTTGTCAAGTTTAAATGGCGGCCATTTTCTTATTAAAATATACTGAAATAATTATGCCAATATTTCTTATCCATAATAAAAAATAATTAAAAGCACCACACATTGACGTTACATATAAATTAATGTCAATGGCGGCCATTTTGAAATTCAAAATGGCGGCCAAGCGGCTCTTAGGAAATGGAACAAACTTAGGTTTAGTTATATGTTGTATATAAATATGTTTTCAAGTAAACACACACGTTCCAATCACAATATCATTTGAAAGAACAGATAGCCACAGAAATACTATGTGTAAAAACCTTTGATGTGGCGATGTACGTAACACACTTAGCTTTTGCGGTCATTTTGAAGATAAAGATTACTCGTAGCAAAATACCATGTTGCAATAATCTAAGCAGACAGTGTTCAAAGAAATACGAGTATAACCAGAATGAAAATACAAACTGCTACCACAATACTCAAAAATGTACCATAAATACTGGATTTCCAAGTTTGAAATGGCGGCCATTTTGAAAACCAAAATGGCTGGTGTCTCAAAATGTTTTGAACTCTTTCTGCCAATATTTCTTGTCCATAATAATGTGTTTTTCGCTGCAAAAACACCACACATAATGACTTTGACCTCGAAATATAAATTTCAATGGCGGCCACTTTTAAACCCCAGTTTGGTTGTATGTGGTCTATAGATGGAAAAAAACCAGCTTGGTTTACACAATGTAGCAACAAAAATTACGAGACCTAAAATAACGACATAACAGTATAATTCCAGCACAAACATATTTACACAATTCCCTAACATTTGATTGGCCCGTAGCAAGTCTCTGTCCAAAATTTATATCCCAGTAAACTCCCACGCCGAACTACTGTCTACAGGTGAGCTGTCAGTGCTGTCAATGTAAAACAATTGCTGCCGTCTGTCAAAATAAACACATTTTCTTGATGAATTTATTTCAAATGCTGGAATTATAAGGAATGAATGGCCTTTTTGTGGAATGTATCGGGGTATAAACTTGGAAAAGTCGCGGGAATACTGGACGAATTTATCGGGGTATAAACTTGGAATAGTCGCGGGAATACTGGACGAAGTCGTATTCCCGCGACTTTCCAAAGTTTATACCCCGATAAATTCCACAAAAAGGCCATTCATTCCTATAATACACTATTTACCCGATTTACCCGAAATACCGTCATATGTGGACGAAACTGAAACAAGGGACTTATGGGTTTTGTGACTAGTGTAGCTCCTGAATAAATAGCACACTTCTATAGACTGATAGCAGTCTATATTGCTTGTTAGAAGCATGACGGGTTTTCATTGATGGAATGGCAATGCCAGTGCATATCCTGATCAGACTGTGCGGATGCCAAATCACAGTTACATACCAGTGATAATTGCGAAGTAATTGTTGGTGGCTCCCAGTTTGAAGCGGAACCTCCCCAAGTCGTACATCGCGGTTTCATCATTCTGCACGATGCGTTATGGTTTGGTAATACGCCTTGATGATGATGATGATGATTTATACATTTATAAGATCACACAGGTTAAAAGATTCGAACACAAAACTCAGAAAAGAGCCCATTCAAAATGTTACCCCACCCACCCATTTCGATACATATATGATATCATTATGTATCGAAGTAAGTGGGTGGGGTAATTGTTGAATGAGCAATTTTCTGAGTCCTCGACCGAATCATTGATGGGTATTGGAACACAGTTCTATAATTCGGTTTCGTGCAAAACGTGGAGCCGTGGGAGTGGGACATCAAGGTGTAAGATCACGCTGTACTAACAACAACAACACGTACCAATTCAAAGTGTCCTTATTACGTAACGGATTTTGATGACATATGGCGCATCAAACGCGTCTTGTTAAGCTGCATTTTGTGGTCTCTGTATATTCGCCCAAACTGCTGTCGTTTTTGCGAATAATCGATTTCCGTGCCAAACTCCCTAGACCACCAAATTCAGCTCATGAAGACGCGTTTGCTGCGCCATATTTGATCAAAATCCGTTGCATATTAAGGAAAATATCAAATAATACTTACTTTGGAGTGGGCGACGTTGTTGTTGTTGTAACCACGTGATCATGCACCTTGGACATGGAAATGATTCTAAAGTGCTAGTAGACCATGTATTTGCTGAGGAAAAAGGAAATACAAAAATAAACAGCAGACGACAAACTTACGTATTCCATTTCGAGATCATACATGTACAAAACGTGTGACGAGAAGACGAACAAATGTAAAACAATAGTATACCGACACCTCACGATTCACATTGTATATATAAAATATATAATGTTTGAAAAAGATCGGGTAAAAGATTAGTGCCCCGGGTGAGGCTCGAACTCACAGCCTCCGCATATCATAGTACTGTCTATAAGTACGGCGCGCTAACCGATTGCGCCACCAGGGCTACACGTTATGCGTCCCTCGATAATTTCAATCGTGTGTAGACTACACAATTCACGCGGTTGTCATTGATTGTGAAATACACACTATTATTGAATTGTGGGAGATAAATCATAGGTTACAATGCAGTTAAGAAACTTGGATAATCTCCCTTACCATAAGTGCAAACTATCTGGGCCCGGTTGCTCAAAACCTATGTTAACAGTAAATATTTAACAGTCCGTTCAGCTAACAGAAGTTTTGAGCAACCGGGCCCTGATATATATACATGTACTCCTTTGGCGCTCGGCTGAAAATTTCGACCTACCCCTACCCAGAGTAGAACTTTATGAAATATATCTATTCTTACAGGAAATTCATCGTAGAATTCGAATCTGCGTGTTAAAATTGCGAAAACCGCGGCCGAATATGTTTTTTTCGCTGGTTTCTATGGTAACCAATATTTTTTTCCAGAAAATTCAAAATATATATTTAAACATCTACGTGTTGCAAAACAACATATAAAGTTGTATATTTGGTAAACTGTCTTCATTTTACACGCACACATATTTTGGAATCAAACACTAATATTAAAATGCATGTTCGTAGACGGTAACCATGGAAACGTGGGTTTCTAGCCAATCGGGAAGAAGATTAGCGTTTGCAACGGGCTGTACCTTGGTATTTATGAACAATTAACGTCAGTTGTAATGTTATACATTTCGACACACATAATACTGACGAAAACTAACACTTCTATACTTTCAAATGCAATAATAATCACATTATACGTAGTTTGGTTGGTCTAATTATCTAAACTATACGCGAATGCTGAGCAGTGCAAAATTCATATAATTAGAAAAAAATGTAATTGCCGTGTATAATTATAATCGTTGCCCGAATGTCATATTATATAGAGAACCCTCGTACAAAGAAAAATATGTACACATACATGTTCGACTGTCTGTCGACAATTTTAACATTTTCAAGATGGCCGCCAAATCTAACGAACTATTGCTGAGCAGATAAAATAATCATAGAATCGAGAACAAATGTTGTGTATTTGACCGATGCAACGAACGGGATATTATACACACGATCATACGAACGCATGGGACTATACACTGTATGTGCATACATGTTCGACTACCTTTGGATATGTTTTACTTTTTCAAGATGGCCGCCAAATTTAACAAACAAATGCTGAGAAGATCAAATATTCACAAAATCATAAACAGATGGTGTGTACATAACCGATAAATAACTATACAATGGAACAGGACGACGATCTCAACAGCAGAAATCAGTACACGATACAAACTACATTATTTCGTGTTTCGTTTGCAAGATCTATCCACCTTCAAGTGGGCTCACTTTCATCATCCGAATCCGAATCACCTATTGTAACAGCAGTCGTTCTGTTTGTGCACTCATGTTGGCACCGACAGATGTCAATGCATTGAAGGCCCACGGAATGGCACTGACACTTGCTGCTATTACAGTTGCCATCCTTACAATACAAATGTGTCAGGTCCCTCAAGAATACTGGCGCTGGTGGATTTGCGAAGTAAACTGGCACCAGGATTCCATTTTCATCTTTCTTCCATCCATTTCCGACTGGATCAGGAACCTCAGGATCTGGAATATGGCTTTGGCACCAGACTATTGTCTGAACTCGTGCACGCATTACATGGTGCTTGAATGCATCTTCTGTCGGTGGAAGTTGCGTTGCTGATTTGTCCGTGGATGTAGCGATCGCCAATCGGATTTCATCCATACTGTCATACGGTTTTCCACTTGTCTTATTGTTGTTGAAGCCGCCAAACAGCATCATAGTATACCTTCGCGCGACTGGTAAACATTCATCTATAGATTCTGATAAGCCCACCTTGGACAATTCCCGTAGCTTGTCGGCACTTTTCACCAGTTTGTTGAACGAGGTTCGTTTCCCAACTTTGTATATTGAGCTGTTTGTGTCGCATCAGTCAAGGCATGCATGGCAGGTAAGCAGGAGCTTACGGTTTGGCCTATCTGTTGGGCAATCGAGTGGATTGGAACAAACCTGTTTCTGAAAGCATGCATCGTTCTATGCCCTGTATGCATATATATTTCTGTGTCCGCGAAACGTGTATAGTAGTAATACAGAAGGATGACGAGCACATCTGTATCGTCAGTACGGATCAGAATACGGCCATGCGTTTGAGCCATATGTGTGGCTTGCAGCACCATTCGGGTATCTGCCTCTTCCTGACTCGAAAACAAGTTTGATAAGCATTCCGTACCTTCCTTCGTCACAGACTGTACTTCTCGTCCGTTCCGAAAACCACCGGCAAGTACAATGGATAGCTGCTGTTTCAGATGGCCTGGTGCATTCACAGCTACGTACTCACACACAAAGGCTGCCAACGATGCTTTGTTTTCAGAGTTACTCAGAAAACGGCGGTAATTTGGAACTGTGCGACCGCCACTCACCATATAGGCAGGTACATCGCTGTTGGCCGTGCGACGCTGACGTTCAGCTTCTTTGAGAGAACTGGCTTTATCATACCGGTCAAAGACGACAGTGACCGATGTAATCGACTTGTCCCGGGTAAAATGTGACATGATATGTTTCAAAACGACTGCGCCTAGTTGGTCAAATGTTTTGAAGTGTCCTTCGTTCAGCGACCTGCAAGCAGTGCCATCGCATCGATGATATATGCCGTGTTGCTGTCAGTATCGGCTTGCTGAACTGGAAACTCGTTGATCTCCTCAACGAAAGATTCAAGTTTCTTCGTCAACTCTGCCTTGTTTGTTTTGCGCATGGTGCCGTCGTCGTGAAATAGGGCAGGTGGAACCGAAGCCAATTCATGTTTCAAGACATCATTCATTTCAATGTCTCTATGATTCGCTACTGCCAGCAGTCGTCTGAACAGAACTTCCGAGTCTAGCATCAGTTTCGATGTTTTGCTTGTAGCAAATGGTTTTGCGCATATTCGAGAAGGTCTTAACCTTACTGCGAGGGATTGGTTCCCAGAATTTCACAGTACGTTCCTTCGAGATTCTTTCCGATACGAATTTATCAACTGCCTCTTGACTAGCAACTCGGAATTCATTCATCGACTTTTCTATGTCCGCAGACGCAACTTGCCCTGTGGCAATGTTTACCAGACGTTCTGATACCGTGTTTAAGTCGAACGGATTTTGGTACTGTGTAGTGACTAGATCAACTACCTTATCAACATCTGCTTCATCCCTTTACTTTCGGCTTTTGCCCAATTCCTCGTGTTGACTAGCACCTTGGTTCTTGGATACAGTCTCTCTGAACTGTCCACAAAATTTACCTAGAATGTGACGAGTTACCAGCCACCGAGTCAATGCTCCCTTTCTACGAGTAAATCCAATGATTCCCCCTGATCCTTTTGCTTCTTTATTTATTGTTTGTTCAAGTGCCTGATCAGTTGGAACTGCATTGAAGGCGTGCCCGGATCGCCGTCTGACAACAAAGCCACCGTTCTCAAGATGTTCATATGCTTGTGGGTTGGTGGTCTTTAGAGCGAGCATATCGGCGATATACACGGGCGTGAACCGTGCGTAGTTTGTTCGTCCTGCCGCCCAAAAACCAGTGAAACACTCTCCGTTACTGATAACATGTGGAGATCAAAATCGCCGTCTCTTTCTGCTCTCAAAAGCCGTAGTAACAAATGCAGCATCAAGGAAGTTCATCCAGTACCTGAATGTTGAACTTTGCGCTTCTCCATGTGTTCGGAACTCGCTTATGAGGTCAAGTGTATCTTGAAATTCGGCCTCTAGGGTTTCTCGAATCTCCTTTGCGGTCTCCACATCCTTCTCCTTGATTGCATCACGGAGTTTCTCCATGTGATGTCCTATCTGGGGCTGTGGTTCTTTGTCTTTCTCTGTTGTCACCCAATCGATAAAGGCATCAAAGAAGCATCGGCACATTGCGTCTAGGATGACCTTCATGCCCCTTACTCGTCTTGTCAGTTGTGCTCCTGTTAGCATCTGTCTGGCGGTAACGTCAGAATAAACATCCGACTCTGTCAGTAAGCTGAGAAGGCCTCCATCTCCAAACAGCTTTCCAATGGAAGCGAGAAATGCCATTGTATGATGCATACCCCCTAGTCTGAGTGTTACCTTACCTTCCAAACACGCTGGCTTTATCCACAATATTTCTCTAGCTTTGGAATAGATGGCTAGATCAGCTGTCACTATGATGTGGTTTTGTCCAAGTTCCGCTGCCAGTCGGACAAGCTGATTGAGTGCTGTGAAAATTGTGGAGTTGTCTGACGGCGGTGCGTCTATGAAAGGTAAGTACCTGACGGTCGTTATAGGTACAGAGGCCTTTGTAGTCACCGAATTATATCCTGACCATGCAGGGATATTATCAAGACCAGCCATATATGATCTACAAAGAGCCCAAGACAGGTCGGAAACCACAGCTTTACGGATATGGTCGTTGTCCCCATCAATGTAAAAGTTGGCAGCATTGGCAACTGTGTTTGGAGCTGGACGTGTTGGTGGCTTTTGAAAATATGTTGCGCTTGACATGTCGGTGCCATAATCACCTGCGCCGATACTTCTCTCCGAGAGCCGGGGTATCTCAACATCCGATATCTGTCTGTCTTGGTCACACCTCTGATATACAACCATGGCCATGGAATGGGTTGTTTCTTTGCCGTCTAAGGTGTGTTCATTTGTGTCAAAGTTATCAATTGCTGCATGAACTGTTCCCATGTTGTCGTCAGTGTTGGTAGTGTGTATACCGAATGGGACGAAAGGTACACCTTCTTGTGATAGCTGTTGTTTTGCTGCGGATGTTATGAATCGCAAAACTTCTTCATAAGAAACACTGTATCCCAATGTATACAGCGTTCTCACCAACTTGGAACTGCCAAAGTCATGGTATGCCGTTAAAGCTAACCCCAGGTTAATTGGTGTTAGTATGCGCTTGCTTTGTGAAATTACGTTTGTGGCATGTTGCTAACACCTGTATATTGTCACGTCTGTGAACTTCATCACCCGTGCCAGTGGCTGTATCGAATGCTTTCGCATTTACTAGCCAGATGATAAAATCGTACAGTGGTCCCGCACGAGCGAGTTGGCTGCAAGCGTCAATGCTTAAATCCTGCAATCGGTACGCTTGTGTAGTGGACTGAATGTCTTTAATGGCTCGCCGAAGGATACCTGCGGCCCATATAATATCTGCCTGTCTGTGAGATACGCCCCTTGTATGTCTAACTTCGACTCCTTGTATTCGTTGGATTCGTCAAGTTCAGATTTCAATTTAGAAGCTTTGTGAAGTACAGCACCAACTGATACTGCACTGGAACATACAAGATCCGATTGTCCCTTCTCTGGAAGAACGATATATCTTCACCAAATTGTTTCTCCAGCCGTTGTTTAAGTTTCCATGATTTATATACATTGGCAAGTTCATCTGGAACTCCAGCTCTACCCAGAAATTGTATGTATTTAATATTTAGATCAGATAATGTGACTACTGACTTTGTCTCGGAGAAGATTGTTTGTTTGGTTTCGTTTAAAAGCATCTGAAATGCTTCTTCGTAAAGAACTGGCTCGTCGACCTTGTCTTCATGAGGTACCATAAAACTTACATTGCGTTTGCTGATGTAATGTCCATAACATGAACGGTGATATTTCGCATCATATGCAAATAGGTCACCATATGCCTGCATGCGGGAAATGACAACTTGATCATTTCTCAACGTGGCGGCTTCACTGTTTTCTGCCTTGTTGATTCGCCTGTCCCAGTGCTTACACCAGATAATGGCTCTTTTCTGTTACCAATTTTCTTGGCACTGCCACAAATGAAACAGTTCTCTCTGATATTAAAACCCGATTGGCTGTCTCTGGTCGACCTTCGAAGCTCTGGTGACATCGGCGATTCGCTTCTGCTTGACGAGACATCATCACTTTTAGGCGCTGTGTCACTGCTGTAAAATTTGTTTGTGTATGTAGCCCGACACACCCTATGATACCGTACGTTTACCTGATGTGAAAGTATATCCTGGCGATGCGGCCTTAATAAGTCATTTACTCGATCATGTTTAGCCTCTGCTATGTCTAACAATGTCTCTAGACCTGTTACTGTTGGATTTTGCACGATATCCTTGTGTGACGCCTCTGGAATAGACTTTAGACATATTATGCATATGCTTCTATCCAGTTTCAAGCGTTTTGCCTCTGGTTCACCTAAATCCATAATTGATTTGGAAGATGCGTACACACCAAACTTAATTCGGTTCTCGTTCGATGCTTATGTACAACAACACGTCGGTTTGATATACCCGTAATTTGTCGTAATAATTGGGGCGATATTACTCTGTGTCTTTGCAGACTGAGCAGTGGACGATCAGCATCCGTTACCACTATATTAACACCGCCGTGATTTATATATGAAAGTGAAAATACGAATCATGCATTCACGCCGTGTTAATTAAAGGTTTCATTTAAAGAGTAGAAAATCACAGCGGTGTTACTTAAAGTTACATACAAAGAGCAAAAAATCACGGCGGTGCTGAATATAGTGACATTTAAAGAGCCCGAAGGGAGGTAACAATCACTTGTACGCAGATTATGTGCTATTTGTGTTCGGAACATCTCAAATCCAAAATGTTAAGAGTTTGTAGATGGACAAACGAACGGACGGGTGAAAGACTGCTCGGAAATAAGAGGCAAAAACTATAAACAATGTATCAATGTACTATTCGACATAGTTTGGACCCCACCCACCCACACACAGAGACACGACGGGCATTGGTCCATGTGAGTGGTTGCTATGGTTACATGATCGTTTTACGGACAACATTTATATACTAGTATAATATTAAATTATATTCTTATGTGTACGTAGTATTTCATCGATATTAACCTAATAATACCAGTGTCATAATACAAACAAATACGTGCATGCATGTATTGAATTTTTCAATAAAATGTGGTTACCTTGGCAACATCCAAAAATACGTATTTCGCCAAGGTTTACTGAAATTCAACACATGGGTTCGTATTCTATGATGATTTTTACATACTAGTAGCTTCATTACACCAACTTGTATGATGGAGATTTGTCTGCACGAAAATAAATGTTGAAAATACTACTTTCAAATACGGCGAGACTGACTTAGTTACCATGGTAACAAAAATATACGTTTGAATGATAGAATATTTAGGTAAATATGAACATTTACACCATGTTTGTAAAATATATTGACTAAATCATATTTAAGCAAGTATAAAGGCTGAAAATCGTAGGCTAAATAAGAAAGTTATTTTCGGATGAAAAACGCAGTTGCCATGGAAATTAGCAAAAAAACAATATTCGGCCGCGGTTTTCGCAATTTTAACATGCAGATTCGATTTCTACGATGAATTTCCTATAAGAATATGTATGTTACATAAAGTTCTACTCTGGGTAGGGGTAACTCCTTAAAGAAGCGTCGTACAGAGGCCCGTCTAATACAGTAATGTATATATATTCACGAGTCGAGATCTTTCAAATACAGAGTTGTGATTATTGTTTTGTGTGTGAAATTATAATACTGTATAATTATACATCATATAGAAAAACGTTCCCAGTATGAATATTAGTGTCATTATTTTAATTTTTAAATAATATAATTTATTATTAAAGGTACATGTCCACTCAGTAGACACAACATGTTCTTTAGGAAATAAATAAGTGTATAATTATAAAAATCACCGCCTCTCACAATCAGTTAAGGCCTTGCGACAACTATTGAAAACTACTCTTAAATGAAGTACAATCGCGCGCCACAATAAAAATGCAGTAACCGCATCAGATGTGTTTAATTATTTTTTTACAAAGTTACCCCACCCACCTATTTTTGGCCAGAACTTTTTGGCCAATTTGTTGGAATTATTTTCATGAAAACATGAGGCATATATGTCTTGTTCTGTCACTTGTGACATCCACACCAATTCCTGAAAATGATTCCAAAGCGGGGTCATAACCACCTCAAATTTTCGCTACAAATGCCAGAAAAATACCTTAATTTCTGATGCGAAACCGTACCGGCGAGACAGCATAGCATGCGCCATTTACCAAGATGTCAAAATCAACCGGAGCTAACATTCAGTTTCGTAGAATTATGAAATACTCTAAAAAATACACCTATAGTCTGTTTCACGAAAGCTGCCCAAATTTTACGGCTATATAAACAATTCAAAAACAAGATTTCTTTTGATAATATTAAATTAAAGGAAAAATTAAGAATGAGCCTTCTTTTTATTTCGTGAAATTTGGTCAAATATGGATTTTATTCCGAAAACAAAATTTCCCCATGTTAAATCCCCATAGACATCTTCACTCCGTGAAGATGTCTATGGGGATTTAACATGGGGAATTTCAGAAATACTGGACCGATTTTTAAAATTTAACTTTTGTTTTCTTAGTTAGATCATTTCCAAGCTATCTAGTCAGGTTTCGGAGTCAATTTCCAATTTTTTTCGTTTTTTAACTCCTCCCACACTTCCTTACCATTTTTTCCCCACAAATCCACAATCAATTTTTCGTAATAAAATCAATATTTGACCGAATTTCACGAAATAAAAAGAAGGCTCATTCTTAAATTTTCCTTTAATTTAATATTATCGAAAACAATATTGTTTTTGAATTGTTTATATGGCCGTAAAATTTGGGCAGCTTTCGTGAAACAGACAGTAATCAAGTCTCCCTACTGAGTGGGCATGCACCTTTAAACCATAGATTGTAAAACATTCACCCAGCCCATCCGACCACCCAGCATTGTTGACACTAATACTATAGGAATTAATGGCCTTTTTGGTGGAATTTATCGGGGTATAAACTTGGAAAAGTCGCGGGAATACTGGACGAAGCGATAAAAAATTACAATTTTCGAAAAATTGTAATTTTTTAAGGCCTAGTCCAGTATTCCCGCGACTTTTCCAAGTTCATATCCCCGATAAATTCCACAAAAATGCCATTCATTCCCTATAATTCCAGCATTTGAAATAAATTCATCAAGAAAATGTGTTTATTTTCCGTTTTCTTAAGAATTATTTTAACTGCGCCTCACGGTTACGGAAAGTAGTTCGGCGTGGGAGTTTACTGGGATATAAATTTTGGACAGAGACTTGCTACGGTCCAATCAAATGTTAGGGAATTGTGTAAATATTTTTGTGCTGGAAGTATTGCCGGATACGACATTAAAGGTACATGCCCACTGAGTGGGCACACACTGTTCTTTATACGAATTAAGTAACTGTATAATTGTGTCACTATTCCACCAGTTCTGAAAAGTACGAGTGCCCGCTATAAACCATTACCCAACGTAATTGACTGGAATTATTGTACATTTTATATCAGACGTAAATTTCCACACTAATATCAGGGGTGATAACCGTGTTTCCTGAAAATGTTAACATACATTACTATTTATTCTCTATTTATTTTTTGATGTGCAATGGTCATATTTTATAATATGTCGAAAGTATTATGTGTTCAGGTGACGTATTTAATTAGTATAAATAATTAAAATATATCATGCCTCATTTGCATATGAAAATAGCCTGATACCACCGCGAGTCACTATCAGTAAACTAAATATTACTAAATGATTAAAGCTGTATAGCGCGCACTTGTGATTTTTAGAACTGGTGGAATAGTGACACAATTATAGACACAATTATAGACTTATTTATTTCATATAAAGAACAACTTGTGCCTACTGAGTGGGCTACAGTGGATTAAATAACTTAAATGTTCTGTAGTGTAAGTCGCCCTGCGTTACAGACAGAAATCAAAGTACTGAAAGTACTGACATATGTTGTCTCCACACAAACTGATCACTTGCGGAAGTAGAGACTGAAAGTTGCATATTTTCCCAATCATCATTCAGAGGCAAATGTACTGTGATGGTGCAAACCCATTACCATCCATTTGTTTTGTCTAGAATAAATTACTGTTTGAAACTCCCAGAAAACAATGTACGAAACTGGCGGCTAACTGGTCACTGCTACCTACAGTGGGGTCAGCGTGTAAGTGCACACACGAACGAAAACGACAGGTTGGAACCTGTCGTGTTCGTTCGTGTGTGCAGTTACACGCTGACCCCACTGCAACTTTGAGAACTAAAGATAATAGCTGCTGTATTCATACGCACGAAATGTGTTGATTCGCATTTTCAAGAATTTAACTGAGCCCAAAACTGTGAAAACTATAGAGAATATTATTCTGTAGAGTTTTAGATACAAAGCAAGACAGACCAAAACGCCACAGGATAAGTTGGCACAGGGCACTATTTTCTTGGTCGTACTTGTCATTTAGGCCAGTAGCGCTTTTCTGCTCCTTACCTATTTGTATATACTATTATCGTATACATATCGTAATAGTATAGTATTGGTATATTTAATGAGCATATTGTATGATCATATAATATTGGTATGTTTGTACCGTATCATCGTATAGTACAGTTTGTTTACATTATACAAACGTACTATACGAACATTATACAAACATACGATATCCGTTCGTATATACGATATATCCGTACGGATATGGTATGAATATACAGTGGGGTCATCGTGCGGTTAGAATATACCGATGCATCGGTTCATTTCGCATGTAAACATCCGGTTTTCATTTCGATTATCTGCCACAATGTTAAGTTTTTCAAAATGAATACATTTTCAGTTTTACGATACAGAATCAATTTAAAACTGAGTGTGTTCAATACAGTAATTCATCAGTAATTCATCATTGTACTCCGCACCACCGCCGGAGACACACAACAATGATCCCCCACACACACCAGCCATCTACATTTGGCGTTCTAAAAGTTCCGGTCTATATCTATATCCCACAGTGGGAACAATGTGTATCACCACCACCACCAGTATTTGTCTATGACTACACTACAACCACCCCCCCGACGACCACTTCTGTCTGTAAGGCAGAATGAAGTGGCCGACTGATCAAGTGCTAAACTAGTCCTGGTGCGATGGACGACTGATCAAGCGCTATACTAGTCTTGGTGCGATGGCCGACTGATCAAGTTCTAAACTAGTCATGTAGCGATGACCGACTGATCGAGTGCTATACTAGTCCTGGTGCGATGGCCGACTGATCAAGGGCTAAACTAGTCCCGGTGCGATGGCCGACTGATCAAGGGCTAAACTATTCCTGGAGCGATGGTCGACTGATCAAGTTCTAAACTAGTCCTGGTGCGATGACCGACTGATCAAGTTCTAAACTAGTCCTGGTGCGATGGCCGACTGATCTAGTGCTATACTAGACCTGGTGCGATGGCCGACTGATCAAGGGTTAACTAGTCCCGGTGCGATGGCCGACTGATCAAGGGCTAAACTATTCCTGGTGCGATGGTCGACTCATCATGTTCTAAACTAGTCCTGGTGCGATGGCCGACTGAACCATTTCTAAACTAGTCCTGGTGCGATGGCCGACTGATCGAGTGCTATACTAGTCCTGGTGCGATGGCCGACTGATCAAGGGATAAACTAGTCCCGGTGCGATGGCCGACTGATCAAGTTCTAAACTAGTCCTGGTGCGATGGCCGACTGATCGAGAGATATACTAGACCTGGTGCGATGGCCGACTGATCAAGGGCTAAACTAGTCCCCGTGCCATGGCCGACTGATCAAGGGCTAAACTATTCCTGGTGCGATGGTCGACTCATCAAGTTCTAAACTAATCTTGGTGCGATGGCCGACTGATCAAGTTCTAAACTAGTCCTGGTGCGATGCCCGACTGATCGAGTGCTATGCTAGTCCTGGTGCGATGGCCGACTGATCAAGGGCTAAACTGGGCCCGGCGCGATGGCCGACTGATCAAGTCAAGGGCTAAACTATTCCTGGTGCGATGGTCGACTGATCAAGTTCTAAGCTAGTGCTGGTGCGATGGCAAACTGATCAAGTTCTAAACTAGTGCTGGTGCGATGGCCAACTGATCGGGTGTTATGCTAGTCCTGGTGCGATGGCCAATTGATCAAGGGTTAACTAGTCCCGGTGCGATGACCGACTGAGCAAGGGCTAAACTATTCCTGGTGCGATGGTCAATTGAATCAAGTCTAAGGCCTATAAGTCTAGTGCAATGGCCGACTGATCGAGTGCTATACTAGTCCTGGTACAATGGCCGACTGATCAGGGGCTAAACTAGTCCCGGTTCGATGGCCGACTGATCAAGTGCTAAAGTAGTCCTGGTGTGATGGCCGACTGATCAAGTTCTAAACTAGTCCTGGTGTGATTGCCGAATGATCGAGTGCTATACTAGTCCTGGTGCGATGGTCGACTGATCAAGTGCTATACTCGGCATTGCCGACTGATCACGTGCTATACTGGGCATGGTGAGATGGCCAACTGATCAAGTACTATACTGGGCATGGTGCAATGGGCGACTGATCAAGCGCTATACTAGTTATGGTGCGATGGCAGACTGATCAAGGGCTAAACTTGTCCCGGTGCTATGGCCGACTGATCAAGCGCTATACTAGTCCTGGTGCGATGGTCGACTGATCAAGTTCTAAACTAGTCCTGGTGCGATGGCCGACTGATCAAGTTCTAAACTAGTCCTGGTGCTATGGCCAACTGATCAAGTTCGAAACTAGTCCTGGTGCGATGGCCGACTGATCGAGTGCTATACTAGTCCTGGTGCGATGGCCAACTGATCAAGGGCTAAAGTAGTCCCGGTGCGATGGCCGACTGATCAACGGCTAAACTATTTCTGGTGCGATGGTCGACTGATCAAGTTCTAAACTAGTCCTGGTGCGATGGCCAACTCATCAAGTTCTAAACTAATCCTGGTGCGATGGCCGACTGATCGAGTGCTATACTAGTCCTGGTGCGATGGCCGACTGATCAAGGGCTAAACTAGTCCCTGTGCGATGGTCGACTGATCAAGGGCTAAACTAGTCACGGTGCGATGGCCGACTGATCATGGGCTAAACTATTCCTGGTGCGATGGTCGACTGATCAAGTTCTAAACTAGTCCTGCTCCGATGGCTGACTTATCAAGTTCTAAACTAGTCCTGGTGCGATGGCCGACTGATCGAGTGCTATGCTAGAGCTGGTGCGATGGCCGACTGATCAAGGGCTAAACTAGTCCCGGTGCGATGGCCGACTGATCAAGTCGAGGGCTAAACTATTCCTGGTGCGATGGTCGACTGATCAAGGGCTAAAATAGTCCCGGTGCGATGGCCGACTGATCAAGTGCTAAAGTAGTACTGGTGTGATGGCCGACTGATCAAGTTCTAAACTAGTCCTGGTGTGATTGCCGAATGATCGAGTGCTATACTAGTCCTGGTGCGATAGCCGACTGATCAAGTGCTAAATTAGTCCTGGTGTGATGGCCGACTGATCAAGTGCTATACTCGGCATTGCCGACTGATCACGTGCTATACTGGGCATGGTGATATGGCCAACTGATCAAGTGCTATACTGGGCATGGTGCAATGGGCGACTGATCAAGCGCCATACTAGTTATGATGCGATGGCAGACTGATCTAGGGCTAAACTAGTCCTGGTGCGATGGCCGACTGATCGAGTACTATACTTGTCCTGGTGCGATGGCCGACTGATCAAGGGCTAAAATAGTCCCGGTGCGATGGCCGACTGATCAAATCAAGGGCTAAACTATTCCTGGTGCGATGGTCGACTGATCAAGTTCTAAATTAGTGATGGTGCGATGGCCGACTGATCGAGTGCTATACTTGTCCTGGTGCGATGGCCAATTGATCAAGGGTTAAGTAGTCCCGGTGTGATGGCCGACTGATCAAGGGCTAAACTATTCCTGGTGCGATGGTCGACTGATCAAGTTCTAAACTAGTCCTGGTGCGATGGCCGACTGATCAAGTTATGAACTAGTCCTGGTGCGATGGCTGACTGATCGAGTGCTATACTAGTCCTGGTGCGATGGACGACTGATCAAGGGCTAACCTAGTCCCGGTGCGATGGCCGACTGATCAAGTCAAGGGCTAAACTATTCCTGGTGCGATGGTCGACTGATCAAGTTCTAAACTAGTCCTGGTGCGATGGCCGACTGATCAAGTTCTAAACTAGTCCTGGTGCGATGGCCGACTGATCGAGTGCTATACTAGTCCTGGTGCTATTGCCGACTGATCAAGGGCTAATCTAGTCCCGGTGCGATGGCCGAGTGATCAAGTGCTAAAGTAGTCCTGGTGTGATGGCCGACTGATCAAGTTCTAAACTAGTCCTGGTGTGATTGCCGAATGATCGAGTGCTATACTAGTCCTGGTGCGATGGCCGACTGATCAAGTGCTAAAGTAGTCCTGGTGTGATTGCCGACTGATCAAGTGCTATACTCGGCATTGCCGACTGATCACGTGCTATACTGGGCATGGTGAGATGGCCAACTGATCAAGTACTATACTGGGCATGGTGCAATGGGCGACTGATCAAGCGCTATACTAGTTATGGTGCGATGGCAGACTGATCAAGGGCTAAACTAGTCCTGGTGCGATGGCCGACTGATCGAGTACTATACTTGTCCTGGTGTGATTGCCGACTGACCAAGGGCTAAACTTGTCCCGGTGCAATGGCCTACTGATCAAGTGCTCTACTAGTCCTGGTGCGATGGCCGACTGATCAAGTTCTAAACTAGTCCTGGTGCGATGGCCGACTGATCAAGTGCTATGCTAGTCCTGGTGAGATGGTCGACTGATCAAGTTCTAAATTAGTCCTGGTGCGATGGCCGACTGATCAAGTTCTAAACTAGTCCTGGTGCTATGGCCGACTGATCAAGTGCTATACTAGTCCTGGTGAGATGGTCGACTGATCAAGTTCTAAACTAGTCCTGGTGCGATGGCCGACTGATCAAGTTCTAAACTAGTCCTGGAGCGATGGCCGACTGATCAAGTGCTAAACTAGTCCTGGTCCGATGGCCGACTGATCAAGTTCTAAACTAGTCCTGGTGCGATGGCCGACTGATCGAGTGCTATACTAGCCTGGTGCGATGGCCGACTGATCAAGGGCTAAGCTAGTACCGTTGCGATGGCCGACTGATCAAGTCAAGGGCTAAACTATTCCTGGTGCGATGGTCGACTGATCAAGTTCTAAACTAGTGCTGGTGCGATGGCCGACTGATCAAGTTCTAAACTAGTCCTGGTGCGATGGCCGACTGATCGAGTGCTATACTAGTCCTGGTGCGATGGCCGACTGATCAAGGGCTAAACTAGTCCCGGTGCGATGGCCGACTGATCAAGGGCTAAACTATTTCTGGTGCGATGGTCGACTGATCAAGTTCTAAACTAGTCCTGGTGCGACGGCCAACTTATCAAGTTCTAAACTAGTCCTGGTGCGATGGCCGACTGATCGAGTGCTATACTAGTCCTGGTGCGATGGCCGACTGATCGAGTGCTAAAATAGTCCTGGTGTGATGGCCGACTGATCATGTTCTAAACTAGTCCTGGTGTGATTGCCGAATGATCGAGTGCTATACTAGTCCTGGTGCGATGGCCGACTGATCAAGTGCTAAAGTAGTCCTGGTGTGATGGCCGACTGATCAAGTGTTATACTCGGCATGGCCGACTGATCACGTGCTATACTGGGCATGGTGAGATGGCCAACTGATCACGTGCTATACTGGGCATGGTGCTTTGGGCAACTGATCAATCGCTATACTAGTTATGGTGCGATGTCTGACTGATAAAGGGCTAAACTAGTTCTGGTGCGATGGCCGACTGATCGAGTACTATACTTGTCCTGGTGCGATGGCCGACTGATCAAGGGCTAAACTACTCCAGGTGCGATGGCCGACTGATCAAATGCTATACTAGTCCTGGTGCGATGGCCGACTGATCATGTTCTAAACTAGTCCTGGTGCGATGGCCGACTGATCAAGTTCTAAACTAGTACTGGTGCGATGGCCGACTGATCGAGTGCTATGCTAGTCCTGGTGCGATGGCCGACTGATCAAGGGCTAAACTAGTCCCGGTGCGATGGCCGACTGATCAAGTCAAGGGCTAAACTATTCCTGGTGCGATGGTCGACTGATCAAGTTCTAAACTACTGCTGGTGGGATGGCCGACTGATAAAGTTCTAAGCTAGTTCTGGTGCGATGGCCGACTGATATAGTGTTATACTAGTCCTGGTGCGATGGACGACTGATCAAGGGCTAAACTAGTCCCGGTGTGATGGCCGACTGATCAAGGGCTAAACTATTTCCGGTGCGATGGTCGACTGATCAAGTTCTAAACTAGTCCTGGTGCGATGGCCAACTGATCAAGTTCTAAACTAGTCCTGGTGCGATGGCCGACTGATCGAGTGCTATACAAGTCCTGGTGCGATGGCCGACTGATCAACTGCTAAAATAGTCCTGGTGTGATGGCCGACTGATCAAGTTCTAAACTATTCCTGGTGTGATTGCCGAATGATCGGGTGCTATACTAGTCCTGGTGCGATGGCCGACTGATCAAGTGCTAAAGTAGTCCTGATGTGATGGACGACTGATCAAGTGTTATACTCGGCATGGCCGACTGATCACATGCTATACTGGGCATGGTGAGATGGCCAACTGATCAAGTGCTATACTGGACATTGTGCAATGGGCGACCGATCAAGCGCTATATTAGTTATGGTGCGATGGCTGACTGATCGTGTGCTAAACTAGTCCTGGTGCGGTGGCCGACTGATCGAGTACTATACTTGTCCTGGTGCGATGGCCGACTGATCAAGGGCTAACCTAGTCCCGATGCGATGGCCGACTGATCAAGTGCTATACTAGTCCTGGTGCGATGGCCGACTGATTATGTTCTAAACTAGTCCTGGTACGATGGCCGACTGATCAAGTGCTATACTAGTCCTGGTGAGATTGTCGACTGATCAAGTTCTAAACTAGTCCTGGCGCGATGGCCGACTGATCAAGTTCTAAACTAGTCCTGGAGCGATGGCCGACTGATCAAGTGCTAAACTAGTCCTGGTGTGATGGCCGACTGATCAAGTTCTAAACTGGTCCTGGTGTGATGGCCTACTGATCAAGTGCTAAACTAGTCCTGGTACAATGGCCGACTGTTCAAGTGCTAAGCTAGTCATGGTGCGATGGCCGACTGATCGAATCGCATGCCATAATAACTAGATGGCCAGGGCCTGCATGTCGTGCCCGCCGAGGCATTTTATAGTACACATAATTTTTTTATTGCAACAAAGCTTTAGCCCGTTGACGTAGACACATGCCGCACCCGCCGAGGTTTTGATAGCATACCCAAAAACTTTAACTAAAAAAGCACTTTAACCAAACATTTTATCCTGAATGCACACCAATGTGCCGACTATATCGCTCTGTCTGCAAGCGGGTCCAACAAAAACTTTACGGGAAATTTCAAAGTAATTCGACCGTGACATTAGGCACATATAAATAATAATGAAAATGTGGGTGACAAATACACAAGTATGTGAAGTTTCGAGTGAATTGGTGAAGTGGTTTCAGAGATATAGTGTTCTTAAAGGTACATGCCCACTCAGTAGGCACAAAATGTTCTTTATATCAGAGACATCAACTGAGACATTTTCGGGCAAAATAAACATTAATTCACCATTAATACACATATTTATTGGCATTATTATACATTTTATATCAGACGTAAATTTCAAAACCGCTATCAGGGGCGATAACCGTGTTTCCTTAAAATGTTACCAAGACATTACTATTTATCTTTTGATGTGCAATGATCATACTTTACAAATCTGTCGAAAACATTATTTTTTCAGGGGATCACATTTAATTAGTATAAGTAATTCAAAAATATCATGCCCCATTTGCCTATGAAAATAGCCTGATATCACCGCGTGTCACTATCAGTGAAATAAACATTACTAAATCAGTATATCCATATAACGGGCACTCATAATGTTTAAAACTGGTGGAATAGTGACACAATTATACACTTATTTAATTGCTATAAAGAACAGTTTGTGCCTACTGAGTGGGCATGTACCTTTAACAACTTTAATCTTAACTCAGAAAAACTTTAACCGGACGCACGAAGTGACGTACATATGGATGTACGCACGTATGTAGGCCAATGTGATAACTATATCGCACTGTCCACATGCAGGCATGTCAAAAACTTTGAGGCAAATTTCAAAGTAATTTGACCTTGATAATGGGCACAGGGGTTGCAGGGGTTAAGCATAGAATGAACATATGCATGATGATAAACACACATGTGAAGCTTCGAGTGAATTGGCGAAGCTATTTCTGAGACATAGTGTTCTTAAAAACTTTATTTGTTCACCGCCGTAGTGATCATTATTGGACAGGACTATTTAGTGACCTGTACATTGAACAAGTCCTAATGAGCAGTTTGACGTCGGTTGGTGGGCTAACTAGAGGTCGTGGTTTTGATGCGTCAACCAGTCTGGTCTGGCTACTATCAATGCCTGTATGCGGTGAAGTACACAAGGCTATGCAGGAAGTGGCGGGCCTCTCGACCACCAGTGCAATAGAGACACATAAAGATCTGAAACAGGCAAAATTCAAACGTGACGCCAAAGATCTTCAGTCTGTCGTGGATTATCTCGAAGAGAGAAAGCCGTTCACAAAGGAATCCAAGGAACTGCGCAGCCTGTCATCAGGAGTCATATCTGAAAGTTCGGTAAATGTGACACTACATCAAGACCCTATGGCATAGGAAATCTCTCGGCTATGGGCAGATAGCGTGGTCTGCAATAATTCGCAAAATCATTCTCGGTGGCAGCAGTTAGTCACAAAGACATTGAGAGAGCTGGGAATCAGGCCCTTCTGACACCACTCTATGGCAGTAAGCCTGATTCGGACTTGAATCATGAACATGTATCTAAATTCTCGGAGAAGGTTGTTTCAAATGCCAGCTATTTGCCCCCTGAACGACTTCCACCGACCTCAGATGCTGCTAGGTTCCACAGCCAGCGGGTTTATCACCAGGTACAGGTCTGGCAGGGTAACACCATGGAGGCAAACGAATGGGGTTGGGACCTCTGTACAACACCACATGGGCCAAGTTTGAAGCCACATAGAATGGACCAAGTTGCCGCTCCTACATCTCTACTTCAGATTATTTGATGTAATTGTAGTGGAAAGTGTGACAAAAACACATGTTCGTGTAGGAAAAATGGACTTTTGTGTTCTTTGGCTTGTGGCCACTGTAAGGGAATAGCGTGTACAAATGGAGAAAGTCATGATTCAAATGACAACTGATTAATTATGCCTGGTATTCTCATTTATATTCTCCATGGACATACTAATACCAAATCAGTGGCGTTCGTTGTAGACATACATACATGTGTATTGTGATGACTGACACATTGTTGGTGACCTAGACATGGGCATGTTGCCACGGTCAGTCTTAGTTTGATCAAACAGATATGTAAGTCAGATTGAATGTGGTTGTCACAGTCAATCTTGTTACAAACAGACAAAAATCTGACAGATTGATGGTCTACTTTGACAAACTGTTTTCAGGTCAACTTGGTTCCAATCTTGGTTTCGTGAAACCGTTTGATCAAACTAAGATTGACCGTGACATATATCGTGATTTGTATGTGCACTATCAGTTAAGTATAGTAAGAGCATACATAACATGTGCTTAATTGTTAAGTTTTGAAACACAGCCGCCATTTGTACACCTGCATTAAGTTCTTACATGTCATTATATTCCTAGCAAATAGTAGTTGGAGACACACTAAGTGTATTACTGATGCTTAGTATATGACATCTGCCAGCCCATTGTCATTATACAATCATTCAGCAATATTTATTTTCATTAGTGACCTTAATGGGACATAACTGTCATACTTTTGTTCATTTTAGCTCTTTTTGGCGGCCATTTTGAATTTTAGGTGACACTATTTGGTTGTATTTGTAGTCTATTGAATTCCGCTCTTTGAGCTAATGTAAGTCGACATATTATATGTGTAGTTTCCATCATGTGCTCCATACGTACAACAATTTCCTATATTCGGCAATTTTGACTGCGGCCATCTTGGATTTGACCTATTTTCAGACAGTTGCCCAGAGAAAATTATGGTAAACTATTTTTCTTCTTAACCTATAGTTATCAATGATGTGAGAAACCTTTTTAAACAATTTTGTCCAACCTCAACTGTTTAATGTCTGGACTACTAGTCATATCGAATCGTATCTCGTAAACCAATCACAAGTTTTTCATTATTTATTTGGATTTTGTTTCTCGTTTTGTGGATATATATCGACGTCATTTACAGAAAATATCACAGTTTCTTTAAATATATTTCATGAAACACAGAGATAGATTAGTAATATTACGCATTTCTGAATATTATGAAAAAGAACTGCCGAGGCGGAACAAATATTAGGGACCAAATATTAGGGCAAATAGTACACGGCAACACCGTTAATATACGGTAGTATGGTACAATTATACCGTATACAAATCTGGTATGTGTGTACGATAAAAACGTACCAGAATTATACACATGTATAACAATCGTATAAACGTACGATTTGAATGGTATATCTATACGATATTGGTTGGTACAAACATACCGTACGTTTATACTATATGCATATCGTATAGAAAACATATCGTATTGGTATAGTATGCGTATAGTATTGGTATAGTACGTATAGTTGACCTGCAGAAAAGCGCTACTGTAGGCGTAGCGCGACACTATCAAAGAGATAATATATAAAAACGATTACCGTGAAAACAAAATAGAGCTAGAGAACTTCAAGGCTATATACCATCCTTCTTTCTCAAAATAATTTGGTTATCTCCGCTTATTCGGGTATAATTGTAGGTAACTATTACATTATACATTATCGTACTTAGTAACTTACAATACATTCCAAAATTAATATTACTTGCTAGTCGATACACTAATATAATTTAGCGTCAAAACGCTTCTGTGAAAGCACAATGATTGTATTGTAATCACAGGCACTTTGCGGTATGAACGAAAATAATATTTAAATAATACCCAATTTTACTCTTCTACAAAATTGGACATTTGCCATCTTTTCAACCAACGGAAGTTGTACTAATTCAGAAATTGTAACGCGCGCGAATGCCAGGAC
The DNA here is from genome assembly GCA_029237695.1 of Conchocele bisecta. Classification (NCBI taxonomy): domain Eukaryota; kingdom Metazoa; phylum Mollusca; class Bivalvia; order Lucinida; family Thyasiridae; genus Conchocele; species Conchocele bisecta. The sequence continues at coordinate 20,895,051 of CM055274.1, read as the reverse complement.
CCTGCTGGTCCCGGGTCCCGGGTCCCGGGTCCCGGCCTTCGCGCGCGTTACAATTACCGAATTAACGAACCTGGCCCAAGGAAAATAATCCACTTCCGTTGTTTGAAAATATAGTGAGTGTCTAACCGTGTAGATATTTAATGTCAGAGGAAAATTAGGTTTGATTTGAACGATGCATTTGTCGTTCATACCACAAAGTGCCGGTGATTGTAACTGACTCAGGTCTTGAACGCTGAACTTAACCCTTCCTACGCTGTTGACGGAAACTGCCGTCTGCTGTTTTTCATTTTTGCTTTATTTCTTAATAAAAAAATGGTTTTGACAGCACATGAGAATCGTCTCCACCGGAGACGATTCTCATGTGCTGTCAAAACCAGGTTTTTGTCGAGAAATATTGAAAATAAAACATTTCCAGCAGACGACAACATTTAATTCAGCGTAGTAAGGGTTAATATATATAAAATATATGAACTACGAAGAGTAATGTCACAAAGAGTCATTTAACATTACTGAATTGAGTCACAATAAGTAATAGTTACAGTTCATATATTGCATTTGTAATATATTAATTTATTAAAAATTAAATATGTGAACTATAACGTATTTATAGTTTACCCAGCCCAATCGCAAAGCTCCGCCCCTAACAGTGACTTCGAATCGCTATACTGGTATATGTTTGGCGATGTGACACGAAGTGAGTGTATGTGGGCAATAATATGCTTTGCGTCTCTGGAACTGATGACAACACGGCATACACTCACTTCTAATCATAGCGCTGAACATTTAATGATTATTTTAATACATATTGGCGAAAGCGTCGCAATATGCGATTAATTGAGACGAAATGCCCCTCTTTCATTGGTCGAGAAACTAGGGTATTTAGTATTTAAGTATTTCATACTATTCCATTGGATCCCAGATCATCAAATTTCACTGTCCGCCGAGGAGACGAGGTCCCGTGCATATTTGAATTATTTTCAGGAATTTCCATACAACGCCAAGTTACAGTTAACTGTATGATTATTTTAATCTATAGAGAATAGTAGGTTAGTGCCGTGAATGGGAAAACAATATATGGCAAGGCTTAGGAAACGGGAGCGCATCCCGTTTCCGTGCCGCGCCAGATAACATTTACCCTAACTACTATATTTGAATGTGTTATAATTTATGGGTTACAAGGTGATGTTTGAACTACGCAATGCATTTAATGCATACTTTATTTATTATATTATGTAAACTGATATTCCAGATGGTCACCAAATTTAGAAAGCAAAATAAGTTATATCTATAAATGGCAAATCAGCACAGGGTGGTGAAACAAAATAACTTTTTTTTTAATTTATGCTTGAAACATGTCTCATTGGTAGAGTTAGTTCTTTACAGCATTATCAAGCACAATTACGTTCGTAACTGCAAGTATATAATCCACGTTTTATTACCGGTCATGCCCAATGCAAGTTTGTTGCCTGTATGTTGTGCTACCATTCAAATTAAGCCATTCATTTAATACCTATTTTATTATAAAAAAATAAGGTGACAAAAACTACTCTCTGGCATACTCAATGTAACCATACCTATGTTGACTCCGGTAAATCGTGAGTGGGTAAATAGGCTTAATAACCACCAAGAATCGGGAGTACTATCGGGATAATAATACCATCACTCGAAGAACTAATTGACATACAATAGCAAAATTCTCAGCAACACATCAGTGCATTCTCTTCCACAAGCCCCGTCCCAAAATGACATTAGCTGTTGATGGGACGTTAATGCCATTCAATTTCTATCACAAGTACCTATACTATTCGGAAGTCTAACCCAAATATAAAGGTACAATGAAATATAATCGTTGTAAATACATGTAATTAAATTTTGAAATCGATGTGGGTATGTGATGAAATGGGTAGCACTCTATTTTCCTTATTTCTGAACCAAAGTATATGTTGTGACCACTCATTTGAACCGTCTCGGCGAGACGAGTGGTCACAACATATACTTCTGATGAGAAATAAAGAAATTCTTGAGCCTTGCCGGATATTTTTTCCCATTCACGGCACTACCCTACTATTCTCTATTTATACGTGCTGTGATAGTACATGTAGCGGATACACTATACTAATATATAGAGAATAGTAGGTTAGTTGTTATTAATATACTAATAGCCTACAGGTATAAAACTTGACTATTTTAGGGATGATGAGAGGTGAGAATCTGCCATTTACCCTTTCACCCCTAAGTAATTGTAGCCGATTTCATCAACATTGCAAAGTATACTTAGCTAGCAAAGTATACTTTGAGAGAGCTATCATTTATTTTTCCTGAAATGCATTATTTCATATGGAACTAACAACTGCATATATTTGATGATTAAAAGTATACATAATTATTATACTGAATTTATTACATTATCACAGCCAAATTGGCTGTGATAATGTAATACATTCAGTATAATAAACATTAATAAATTTATCCTAAAATTGAAAATTTCTCCCACAAAGTATACTTGGCTAGAAAAGTATACTTTGCAATGTTGGTGAAATAGGCTACTGGAATGGACTGTGATACTAGTATCATGTTAATTGTCCAACAATTCCCATTGTCATAAAATGATTTCCAGAATAATCTATGAAAAGTACTTACAAAAGTGCAGATACTGACGAGAGGGCTCGTTAAGAGCCGTCTCATCTGGTTCTACACTGTTTGCAAACACTTGTATTAGTCTCAAGTGCAATTTAGCTCCACGTGCTATTTTTAGACTGCGGCCATCTTTGATTTTAGCGACGACCTCCATTTTAACAAATCTGAAAATGCTTCACCGAAGGACCATAATTGTGAAGTTTGGCTAGCATTGGCCAACCGGTTCTTGTGAAGAAGACGTTGGAAATCTCAAATAAAAGGATGACCGTTAGGCGGCCATCTTTGATGACGTAATCATCTGATTTCGATGAAAACTGCACCAGAGCGATCGTCTCGTCGATATCTTCGATTTGATATATGATTCGACTATATTCGGTCAAATATGAAATATGACCCCTTAAGAAAATAAAACCCGGGTCACGTCCATTTGTTATCTTGGGGTCTCGATTTTAACAACTTTGAAAGATCATTGTACATCGATCATTCATGCCAAGTTTTGTCGAAATCCGTCTGGTGGTTCGTGAGAAGAAGGTTTTTTTTAAGAAGTTGTGTTATTTTTAAACGGCGGCCATCTTGCAATGGCGACGATTTCCATTTTAACAAATTAGTAATCCCCCTACCTATGTACCATGTGTGTGAAGTTTGACCACATCTGCCCAGCGGTTCCGGAGAAGAAGGCGTTTGAAATTGTGGACGGACGACGGACGACGGACGACGACGAAAAGCGGTAATAATAACTCGTTCGAGCCTTTGTCTCAGGTGAGCTAAACAACAAACAATGTGTATGCTTTTTAGAACTATTGACTGGTGAAGTAATAGGAAAACTGATTGCGGACTTGTCCAAGGTTTCAATCTGTTCATGCATGTATACTTAATAATAAGTTTAATCTTCTTATAAATTATTTTTCTAAAGTTTGCTGGCGGCAATTTAAATTCATGTTAAAAACTTCCCCAACACTTCGCACACTGCATTGACTTTTTCAAGGCTTTGCTTGTTTTTACCGGATACGTAGGTATAATTTGAACATCTGGGTCTACCCAGATGTTCAAATTCTACCTACGTATCCGGTAAAACAGAGCAAAAATGTGGCATGGCCTAACATAGTGGATGAACAAGTGGACAAACTCCTCAATGGTTGCACTTAAAGTTGCATGCCCACTCAGTAGGCACACCATGTTCTTGAAAGGAATTAAATAAGTGTGTAATTGTGTCACTATTCCACCAGTTCTAAAAATTACGAAAGACCGCTATACATATATATTCATTTAGAAATAATTATTTTACTGATAGTGATGCGCGGTGGTATCAGGCTATTTTCATATGTAAATGAGGCATGCTGCTTGCACATCAACAAATAAATACAGATCATAAACAGTAATGTCCGTTACCATTTTAAGGAAACACGGTTATTGCCCCTTATATCAGTGTGGAAATGAAATTTAAGTATGATATAAAATGTATAATAATGCAAATCAATACGTTGATATGTAATGGTGAATGAATGTTTATTTTGCCAGAAAATGTCTCGGATGATGTCACTGATATAAAGAACAGTTTGTGCCTACTGAGCGGGCATGTACCTTTAAGCTGTGCTGCTCTTTCGCCAACTTTGGACCATAGAAACCAGCTGACATGTGGCTGTGACTGCAGAAATGGGTCGTATGTGATGTGTTACCGGTGTAGCTCCTGAGAAAATAGTACACTCGTTTAGCCTGATCTGCAATGCTTGTTAGACGCACGACAGGTGTTTCATTGATGGAATGGCGATATTGCAGATCCTGATCAGACTGTACGGATACACAGGCTGTTCTGGTTATAAACTGGTCGCACAATCCATATATACAGCCGCATATAATTTATATAGAGCAATACTGTTCACTGTGAGAATGAAGCTCGTTTTACAATAAACAGTTTCGGTACACACATACAGTGGGGTCAGCGTGTAAGTGCACACACGAACGAACACGACAGGTTGGAACCAACCTGTCGTGTTCTTTCGTGTGTGCACTTACACGCTGACCTCACTGTACTTGAGTGGCTATCTAGGTACAGGACAGATAGTAAACAGACACAATCCCTCATGTGATTATTAAAAAATGATCAACAGAAAACCACCGACTCAGTGCTAAATTAAACTCAAAAGCATTAGTTGGAAATACAAAAATTTAATATTATGCAACCCGGATCAATGAACTATTGAATACAAAATACAGGCACCGTGCAGTAATCTGGTATGAAATGGCAAGCAGTATTCGATTCGATTCGGCTTATATTTAAGGGTGTGAATTGGCTCGAACACCTCTATAAGTTCCATGGCGTCAGTATTTTTGAGATACTTTGTATTTCCTGCTCTACTAGTCCTTTCGGATGGGGACTTTAAACGGCGGTCCCGTGTATCATATTTGAAGGAGAGTCTGGGCACGTTACAGAACCAGAGGGGACTATTCGAAAAAGAGCTAGGCCTCCTGGGGCCGGTTTCCTCTGCATCCACCTCCTTCCTTTCTCCCCTTCTTGGGAGACGATATGCAAGGTCATCGAGCCAGTGCCGTCGTTAAATCCAAGCATTTACATTTACATTTGGAACACCTTCCATACCCGGCAAGCTGTAAACAGTGTCACTGCTCTTATACCATGTATACGGTTGATCTAACTTGTGTCGTCTGCTGTTTATTTTTTACTTTCTGTTTTCTCATCAACAACATACTTTGACAACACATTTAGAATGATTCTAAAGTGCTGCCAGCCCGTTTTTTTTACCAAGAAAAAATACCGATTTTCAAAATTTAACTTTTGTTTTCTTAGTTAGATCATTTCCAAGCTATCTAGCTAGGTTTCGGAGTCAATTTCCAATTTTTTCGTTTTTTGACTCCTCGCACACTCCATTACCTCTTTTTCCCCCATGTTAAATTCCCATAGAGAAATCAATTTTTCGTAATAAGATCAATATTTGACCAAATTTCAAGAAATAAAAAGAAGGCTCATTCTTAAAGTTTCCTTTAATTTAATATTATCCAAAAAATTTGTTGTTTAATTGTTTATATGGCCGTAAAATCTGGGCAGCTTTCACGAAACAGACTATAGGCAATTTTATACTTCCCCTTACACTGCTGTACACATACATTGTCGTCTGCCGATGTTTTATAGTTTGCCTTCTTTCTCAATACAAACATGGTTTGACGGTACTTTCAAATTGGAATCATTTCCATTAGAAATGATTCTCGAGTGCTGTCAAAGCATGTGTATGAGGAGAAAAAAACAGAAACTAGAAAATAAACAGCAGACGACAAAATTTAATTCAGCATTGTAAGGGTTAAGGTTTCCCTTGAAGGAGATGTTGTAAACTGTGTCAGTCAAATCATGACAACATCGACGTGATATAATTTTTGACTATAGGAATGAATGGCCTTTTTGTGGAATTTATCGGGGTATAAACTTGGAAAAGTCGCGGGAATACTGGACGAGGCCTTCCGGCCTTCGTCCAGTATACCCGCGACTTTTCCAAGTGTATATCCCCAATAAATTCCACAAAAAGGCCATTCATTACTTATAATTCCAGCATTTGAAATAAATTCATCAAAAAAATGTGTTTATTTGACGTACTTTGTATTGAGGATACATGTATATAGCGCATCATAGCCGGATACCAACGCGAGTCACTATCAGTAAAATAAATATTACTAACTGATTATATATGTATACGAGCACTCGTCAATTTTAGAACTGGTGGAATAGTGACACAAGTATACACTTATTTAATTCCTATAAAGAACAGTTTGTGCCTACTGAGTAGGCATGCCGGCATGTGTGTGTTCCAATTGTTCACATGTATCAAGTGTCCAACTATTTAGGCAATCCGTCAAGTAATATTAAAGTTATACCATGATGAAGAAGCTTGTCACGGTCCGGTTTCCGCAAAAATATGCAACAGGGGCGCCGGAAGCGTGATAATATTGGTCCGGCGAATCTACTTTGTACCCCCGGTATCCACCCAAAGTGTATGTGGTTACCACTCAGTTGAACCGTCTCGCCGAGACGGTTCAACTGAGTGGTAACAATATACATTTTTGATGAGAAATGGGGAAAATTGAAAATATTTACATTCCGGTTTTTTTATACATGAATTACAAATATTTTAAAATGAGTGATCCGGCAGTCGCCGGACCTGCCGGACCTGTTCCGACGCCCCTAGCATTTAAGGCCCGGTCAGTGGATTTAGTACTAAATCCCATATACTACCTGTACAAGTACATGTATATGTTCAATTACATGTACAAATGGGGGGGAAATCCCAAAATCAGAACTGATTATTTACAATAAAAAAAACAATATATTCAGCCCTGAAATCAGAATAATCCTGATCTGATGCGAGGTCCTTGCCTCACCAGAATCACTTGGCCCCCTCCCAAAAGCAGTAGGATCAGTAATAATCCTACTACTTTTATAATGGACAATAACCCAATTCAACTGTCAGATAACAAAAGAGACAACGATAAAAACGTACATGAGGACCAAAACCCGGCAAATCGTGATTCCTATAAGGAGGAACGCCTCCTGTTAATTTACGCCGTCACGTTCGCCCGACCAACCGCCCACTGTGTTGATAGAACACGGATGCCCCACATACCGCTTTGATAATAAACAAGGAAAACTTCCATGTCCAAAAGGGGAGAAAATCCATGACCCGGGGTCGCATCAAAAATCCAAATAAACTTTACGCATCTACTCATCATAAGGAAGCTACATAACAATTGCCAAATTCTAAGTTGAAAAGGGGGAGATAATCCATATCCCGGGAGTCAAATAAAAATGAAAAATCGAAATAAACATGGCACATCTACTCATCATAAGGAAGCTACATACCAAGTTTCAGGTCTGTAGCTAGTACGGTTGTAAAGTTTTACTACTTACAAGGTTGGTGACGGACAGACCGACGGGACGAACGGGCAAGGGTAACACTAAATGCCCCCCTCCAATTGGAGGCCGTTTCACAAAACCTGGTACGACTAAAATGTTCGTACTAAGTGAAAAATTAATTTACGCCGTCACGTTCGCCCGACCAACCACCCACTGTGTTGATAGAACACGGATGCCCCGCATACCGCTTTGATAATAAACAAGGAAAACTTCCATGTCCAAAAGGAGAGATAATCCATGACCCGGGGTCGAATCAAAAATCAAAATAAACTTTGTGTATCTACTCATCATAAGGAAGCTACATACCAATTGTCAAATTCTAAATTAAAAAGGGGGAGATAATCCATGACACGGGAGTCAAATAAAAATAAAAATTCGAAATAAACTTTGCACATCTGCTCTTCATAAGGAAGCTACATACCAAGTTTCCGGTCGGTAGCTAGTACGGTTTAAACGTTTTACGAATTACAAGGCAAAATCGTAAAATTCTGAGTCAAAAAGGGGGAGATAATCCATGTGCCGGGGGTTGTAAAGTTTTACCACTTACAAGTTTGGTGACGGACAGACCGATGGGACGGACGGACAAGGGTAACACTAAATGCCCCCTCCACTAGCTGTTTCACAACTTCGTACGACTAAGATGTTCGTACTAAGTGAAAAATTATGATAGTCTGTAAATGTCACATTAACAATGTTTTCTTGTAAACAATTATTGGATTTACATTTATTGAGCATAGACTATGATCAATAAATGTAAATCCATCAATTGAAATTTCCAGACGATCCTAAATGTGCACTTACGAACATTTCAGTCGTACAAAGTTTAGTGAAACGAGCCCCTGAATATCAGATCATCGTTATGATGTTGCACAGTTGCTCACATGTCATGTCTCTATATCATTGTTTGGCCATAGCTCTATGTCTACAAAGGAACTAGATGAGCTATAAATGTCATAAGCCCCATTTTTCCAATCATCCACAATTGGCAGTAGGAATAAATGGAAGACTTATGTGGACTGCACAAGTACACAGGTTGATCAGGAGCTGTGCTGGCTGGTGTGGAATACTGCTATTTTTATTAGATTTCAAACTACATGGGTGACAATGCCATTATGGTGGATCAATACTAAAGTTTAATAATTAGGTAGTGTTATAAATAATGTTTTACACATTAACAATTTCCATTGTGTTGCTAATGTCATGGGTCACAAGTAAGTACGTAAGTAAGTAAGTAACGTCTTTATTTATAGAAGAAGCTCAGTTGGCCTCGCCAATCATCTATATATCTACAAGTACACGTATATTTAACAAATAATAATGATACAAGTATTAACATGTAAACATGAATCACAATATAACAATCGCATGAGTGTGATTTTCTTATATATACGATGAAACCGTACATGAGTAGTAAATTAAGAGCTAATCATGTTGAGTACTTGTACGAACATGTAACATGTAGATATTTTAAATTCCAAGGTCGAGATACACAATGTGCCTATACATAGCAGTACATGTAGTAATTCTTTGTTGGATCACGTATTACTGAATAGTAATTCCAGCACAAAACTATTTACACAATTCCCTAACATTTGATTGGCCTGTAGCAAGTTTCTGTCCAAAATTTATATCCCAGTAAACTCCCACGCCGAACTACTTTCCGTAACCGTGAGGCTCAGTTAAAATAATTCTTAATAAAACTGAAAATAAACACATTTTCTTGATGAATTTATTTCAAATGCTGGAATTATAAGGAATGAATGGCCTTTTTGTGGAATTTATCGGGGATATAAACTTGGAAAAGTCGCGGGAAAACTGGACGAAGCCTTCCGGCCTTCGTCCAGTATTCCCGCGACTTTTCCAAGTTTATACCCCGATAAATTCCACAAAAAGGCCATTCATTCCTATAGAAGAAATAGGAGAAATACGAAACGCAGAACTGAATATTGAGCCCTGGCCTGTGTACTATATGCATCTCTACATTTATGTGTAATATAATGTGTACAAGCAGATCATCATATAGACACAGTTGGTCCTGTAGACCCTATCTAAATCGAGCACCAAGAAAACCCCAGGGTGTTCAATTCTGAAGGGTTTGGTAATTTCTGAGCAAGATCCAGATAAGGCGCATATGTGATTTTTACCGATTTAAGTCCTCGGAATATGTATTGATTGTCGAAAGTGCGATTACAAAATACTCACACAATTTGAGAATATTTATTTATTTTCAAGGAGTAAAGATGCTCTAATAAAGTCTACCATTCACATACTTGAGGGGAATTTGCTTGTTTCAGCTCAAGTAAATGAATTTTCAACTCATGTATTCTCTGTGTTGTAGTACTGGAACAATAGGTGATGCATGTATATTCGTTAACCGATTTACAAAAATAAAATATGTATTGAATTTGAAATCTGGGTACACAAGACTCTTTAGACACAAAGCTACGGAGCCCGGCAGGGAACATGATTTTTTTTATTTATTCGTTCCCACGAAATAACGAATCGTTCCCTCAATTTAACGAAATGACAATTCGTTCCCTCAATTTAACAATTTGTTCCCTCGAATTAAGAATTCGTTCCCACGATATAACAAATCGTTCCCGTGGGAACGAATTATTATTTCGTTGGAACGAATTGTTATATGGAGGAAACGAATTCTTAATTTGTGAGAACAAATTGTAAATTCGTGGGAATGAATTGTTAAAATGAGGGAACAAATTGTTTCATGGGAACGAATTAATAAAAAAAAAAATTCTACGTCCCCTGCGGGGCTCCGTACAAAGCTTATCTGGAGAATGAAAGGAAGTTACCTCCACTGATGATGTCTGGTCTTGATGACAAATCACACAATCATCTATTGGACTGCTTCTATGCATCATTTAGCGTGGAAAATCTCTAAACCGGACACCCTGGGGACCTCCCAGTCGTCATACATGTATATATATATGGGCCGCGCTCTGTGAAAACCGACCTTAATGACAACATTTTCAAAAACAATATTCTGAAAAGAAAATGCAATTATGTTTAATAGTTTTTGTTTTATCTCACTTTTTGTAGCACCATGTGAATCACGCACGAAAAAAAACGTAACGTCATCGAGAAAATGACGTTATTGAAACGGCGACGTTTGTACAATGCAACTCAACAGCCTACAGTAGAAATGAGTGTTCATAGAGTCATTGACTGCTTGCTGTACACTGTATGTGCTGATAGGTTACAATATAATGTATCTACAAGTGTTAGTATGTATACTATTAAACATTCATCAGAATCAAACTATGATATGTACATGTAGTGAACAAAACAAACGCACAACTGTCGATTTTAAATCTATAATTAGCCGACCTGTGGCTACATAATTTGCCACCATAATTTGTCGTCAGAAAGATACATTGTGATTATTTCAGAATTGACGTCATTTACAGTTAATTGTGACGTCATTTATTGATTTAGACAATACGTCACCAAAGACCAAAAAACTAAACGGCATTCCTGGTGTTGGAAATTGTAAAGTATATGCACATCGTACCGGTGATTGAAACATATGCATTTGATTTCTGTATAAATGAATGACCAGAATTTGGATAGGCCTATGGCTGCACATATCAATGACTTCAGCGCCCGATGGGGTCTAGAGGGTAGTCGGACACCCCCGCACATTTTTTAAACAGAATAAAAATCGACTGTCCATTCCCCTACTCTCGGAATTAAATTTACATCTCAGAAAGCGGGAAGAAAATTTTCCTGTGTAGCCAATATGACTGGCGGACGGGCTAATGTACATGTACCCCGTACTAGCAGGTAGCAGGTATATGGAAAAATGCTGCGCTGACCCCCACTCCCTCGACTGGCCACCACCGCCACTGCCGGGAAAATGTGGAAATGTAGCATACATGGTTGTATAATTGTTACATGTCCCGATAAAAATACCGGCAGTATATTCTCTCGTCGGGAATAATTAATTTGAAAATGAAATGTGCAATTTAGTTTTGTTGTGTTTCAGAAAAAGTACATTCAGCGCCTTTGTAAGCAAAGCAACAGCCATGCTAAAAACAAGGGCGGATTCACGTAGGGGAAATCCCGCTCGCCCACCCCTAAAATTTGGCGAGTAAACGGATATGTTTGCTCTAAAATGCGCCATAACGCAGCAAAATGGGATGTAAATATCAAACATATGCCGGAGGGCATACTGCCGGACCCACCTAGCAGTATCCCCAGCTCCGCTTGGTCGACGAACAAACGGTGCTAGTTCGAAAGTATAGTAAACTATTTCAATTAAGAAGTCTCGCCCCCCCCCCTACTCTAACCTGAAATCCTGGATCCGCCCCTGAAAAGCACCGTGGCGTACGTACATGTATTTTGCATAACTGCACACTAGAACACAGTCAGTGATTTACACACTAAATTTGTCCCGATCACAACATTGATTTTGTTGAAATGACGTTCCACACCCTGCGACTATTGTTCGAAGCGGCTCATTTGAATTTAGACGCGTTTACTGTGTGCATGTGCGTTTGCTTTATATTATTTGATAACAAACAAATCACGCAGACGTGCATTATTTAGTACAATGTAGTACAATGTAAGAAAATTAACAACAATCTGGCAAAGTCGGACTTCTTCAATGTGTAAATGTTGGAGACCTGTGCATCTGTGCAGCCTGATCAGTGTCTGCAATGATTGCAAATATACTAGTAAAATTACTATACATTCATATAACCATATTTACAAGTGGTAATTTTAAAGAATATTTACATTGTTAACAAATTAAATATTTTTGAAAGTCGCTAAATATTACGTGACACCGTACACGTAAGTGGTAGCAGACATAGATAGAAATCAGTAGGCCACGTCCTTGGTGGCTACAATTATGTATTACAATTATCATGATTATTGTGTCGCAGTAAATATGCATGTGACACAATACCAACACACTAAATACTAAAACATGTTTGGCCCAGTGTCACCACGATGCGATATGCCAGGAGCGGCGTATATTTTGGCACTACCATAATTTTACATCTGTGATACGCTTATTTTTCTGAAAATTTCAAAATCGTATTTTTATGTTGATTTTTGAAACATTCGACAGGCGAAACAGTAAATTAAACGAATTAAGCCCTGTGCCCAGTTCTATTTGTTACATAATACTGCTTCTGTAATGGTGTTATCTAAAAATTACCGGTTGTATGGTTATTTAGTTTCAAATGGGCACAAGTCGTCCATATATTATAAAAAAGTAATCGACAAAATCACTACTTCGAAAAAACAGACAACTGTCTGAACCACTATAGAAACAACTGTAAAAGTCTGCTACGCGTATCCAGCATTAAAATGTTTGTGAGCAACAAATAATAAAGCGTACGGTTATAAATAGGACAACGTCAACTTATTGCAATGACGCAACTATTTCAACACGTCAAAATCCGACGTGACGTTGGTAAATTTAAGCGTAACTTTGCGACGTCATTTTCAGGTTTTCATGACGTTGTCAATAAGGCTGGTTTTCACAGAGCGCGGCCCATATGTATGAATATAATGGCAAAAAAGAAACAACATATCACTATTTGTGCATAGATTTTTACATAAATTACTAGTCTGTTCGACGTTTTTTTTTGCCGACAAACTTTTGGCTATTAATCACATTAAATCTAAAATTAAAAAATATTTAAATAGAAGTACATTTTCAGCCAAAAAAAATTTCACCCTCCCCAAACATGTTTGTTTGATCAAATTCCAGCAAATATTGATTTCACAGCGAAAACATATTTCACTATTATATGGGAATTTAACATGGGGAAAAAAGAGGGGGAATACATGGGGGAGGAGTCGAACAACTAGAAATGTTGGACATTGACTTCGAAACCTGGCTAGATAGCTTGGAAATGATGTAACTAAGAAAACAAAGGTTAGATTTTGAAAATTCGTTCACAAATTCCAAACAACATTTTTAACTCTATTTTTAGCCTCCATGTTAAATTCCCATAGGAAAATACTTTTTTCGCAATAAAATCAAAATTTAACGGAATTTCATTAAATAAATGTTATTTTGGAGGGTGACTTTTTATTATTGATGAAAAAGTACATATATTTAAATATTTTTGTAATGGCCAAAAGTTCATCGGCAGCAAAACGTGGAACAGACAGTAGTATTATGTGTTATGTTAGTGAAAGATTACATTCCTGTGTCAGTTTAAGTAGCTTTAAACAACAGCAAACACCCAAAATTAAATCAAAGAGAATTCAGACGTACGAGTAATATGTATACAATATTGATAATTATAGACAAAATAAGTGTTTCAATCAACTGTTTCAATTTCACAGTACCACAGTGGAATAGCGAAGGAGGTGCAAGGGGTGTTAACCCACCCCATACACAAAATTGGTTAGGTATGTATTTTACTTACTATCGTTTTTCTGAAGGAAATAACTATATGTGAAAAGTATAGCTTTAAACTCACTAATCAATATGTTTGCCGGGGAAGGATGCTCCTGCACCCCTGCATGAAAAATGGAAAAAATAAAAAATTTCCGTCCGAAAACTCAGAATTTCTACTCGTCCTGCATGCATTTCCACTCGTCAGGACGAGCAGACGAGTGGAATTTTCATTCCCTGCCCTTTTCAAACTGAATCCACCATTTGCACCCCATCGTACAGAACCTTGGGACCGCTTCACTAACCTTCTTACGACTAAAATGTTCGTAAGTTCAAAATTAAGTCTATTATATGTACTACCGTATTAAGACTAAATATTTGGACAAAATTCGCTTCGGGCAAATTTGCTAAATATTTGGACACAATTTGCCCTTATTATTAAATAGGGGTTTCCCGAAGAAAACTGTATCAAAATACATTGTTATTGTGATTAGACCACTACTGCCATAATACCCCTAACAATTAGCCCGCAGTCAAAACAGAACATATCAACGCGATACAACCTTCAGAAACACTTAAGTAAAAATTACAGAAAAGCAAATACGTTAATAAAATACTATGCACGATGCAAACAGACAAAAAAAGAAAGATGTAAACGCTGAGCAGAAATGGATACACGAATTTCCGGATACTAACCTAAATTGGAAACAAATTTACACGTTACATTTCAACTGTACTATAGATTCAGTATTGCGTAATTTCCAATACAAATACCTAATGAGAATTATTGGAACAAATAAATTACGTTATCGCTGTAACTTAATTAATAGCAGTTTGTGCGATTTTTGTTCTATGTATGTTGAAAGTATGAAACTTTGTTTTGGGAATATCCCCATGTACAACATTTGTGGTCACAAATCTCTTTATCTTTTCCCCCTTACTTGGAAATTTACGACATATGTTATATATTTTTTCAATTAAATATGTCCGCAGCGGACATATTTAATTGAAAAAGATATAACATAATTATGTCGTAAATTTCCAAAGTGTTTCTATAGGAATAAGTGACAAAGCACAAACATCACACCAACTTAATTTTATAATCATGTTAGCCAAATATGTCATTGCTAAATGTAAATATGAAAATAATGATATTAATAGCTTTCGATCCATTTCTAAATTATTTAAGACATATGATATACATAGAGGAAATTATAGCAACAACAAAAGACAAACAGGAACACCATATTATTAAATGGGGCAGGTTTCAGACATGGTTATATTTTAAGCACTGTAGACAGGTGTAAATGACACAAACTGCACTAAAGTAATGACAATCAATCTAGTCTAGCACATATGAACACATAGGGACGTAGTCCACTTTTCACTTTTTGCTATCCTTCTATATTACTCCAACAACTTTCCTATTTCTATCTTTTTCCCCTTACTATTTTTATACTAAAAACCTTACTTTCGAATACATTGAGTACATGTGTAACTGTATGCGATCACGTAAACCAAACATTGTTAGTCAATATTGTATGTATAAATGTACATATTGTATTTAAAAGTGAAATAAAAATATTTAAATAATAATAACATTTTTTTCGCCCGCTCACTGTTGTGCCCATCCCGTTTCGTAAGCCTTGCGAGATATTTTCACATTCACTGCACTAACCTACTATTCTCTATGTGATTCCCCAAACACATGGTGTGATCATTTAGGCGATTCAAACCACATGTGAATAATGGCAGCTTTAGATCATAAAAGCATGCGTAGTTAGCAACAATGAGCTTTGACAATGTCCAGTCGTGGGTAAACATTTACCAACAGCTGGACATGGTCGAACATAGTATTGAAGTGGCAGTATAATAATAATAATACTCACAATCTGCTGAGACGTGACACAAATTATATCACAATGTTTGCAACAATAGTTCATTCTGATTTTTACACACTGCCCTAATATCAGATAAGTAGTCCTATTTTAGAACTACTTATGTTTGAATCGCGAACAGCAGAAGCCCAGATCCGTCTGTGCAAACGCGCATGCTAATCTGGGACTATGCTGATCGCAAATTCCGTTAAGGTTCCGTGTGTTAGCTGTAAATGGCATGTCACAAATAAAAGCAGCTTACTGCAATATTACCATGGTAACACGTAACAATGTCTAGTACTGCATTATGATAATTGCTTGAATATAAACTGTGAACGTTGATAAATAACATCGGTCACAACTCACTGTTTTGAATGCATTTCTATGGACAAACCAGAATCCCCAAACGGGATTGTGGTGTGCACATCGGCATGCACACGGAACAATGTCTAGTACTACATTATGATAATTGCTTGAATAGAAACTGACCCCAATAACTTCTGAGTATATCCAAAATTGGACATAGAAGTGCTACATGAAACCATCATACACGTTTGTTATATGGCTATAAATGTGCTTCTTGCTGTTTAATGCCAATAAACGAATTGAATTGAAAAGCAAACATGCGGCTGATCAGTACTCTGTATTCATCTGCATTGTTAGTTTGGTGGTAACAACATATACTTCTGTCCATAACTAAGATAATTATTTTTGATTGTCCTTGCGAAAAATTGTGATTTTTCTTGCAAACTAGATGGCCGCGGCCCGCATGTCGCACCCGCCAAGGCTTTGAGAGTATACCGAAAAACGTTAACAAAAATACAACAACTTTACCCAAACACTTTAACCGGGACGCAAGTAAAAGTACATACTTACGTACGGATAGACGTACATCCGTCAATGTGCCGACTGTATCGTGCTGTCCGCAAGCAGACAAAAAGTGTGTAATCCGAGCATGTACAAAATTTATGTACTATACTAATATATCAATTAAATGGTATTTTATGTCAGTGTCAATGAATAAAGCAGCATTTTATGACATGCTATATACAGCAGCAAGAATATGGGCGTGGCTTGATGACCTAGTTCTGGTCGTATTCGTTGTGGACTGCATTCGTCGGTGCGGTCATCTGGTGTTGTTGGTGAGAAGCGACGACACCACCTGGAGACAGCATGGCATATCAAAGTAGGGGTCTGATTAGTTCGTTATATGTGGCTGTGGCTGGAGAAATGGGGCTTATGGGTTTGGCGATCAGTGCATATCCAGATCAGCCTATGCATTCGCACAGTCCGATCAGGATCTGCACCGTTCACCAATCCGTCAATGAAATACCCGTCATACTTCTAACAAGGAAAATAGATCGTTATCAGAATACAATTACATGGGTGTGCTATTTGATCGGGAACTACACTGGTCATATATCCCATAAGCCACATACCTCCAGTCACAGCCACAATTCACATTTTACATACAAAGTGTTTCACAAATTCTATGTTTTTACAACATTCAAACAAATGTAAAAGTGTATTTTTTCGCGTTATCAGTTCATCTTGGCTAGTAAGTTCAGAATCCTAACGTAAACCTTAGGACATTCACACAATCATGTATAGTGAAAATACCATGTGAAATTTATATTTTCTGTAAATGACATGGAAAGATGACGCAATTTTCATAGCAAATGCGGACAGAATTTCGTATTAGCATATATTGGCTTTATGGTATGTAGGATTGAAAAGGTGAAATACAGGGTATTCAATAGCATGCATAATTCACGGGATAAAATGGCCAATCCAGACAGTTTATGTGTAAAATATAAACTTGGCATGCTTTATATAGCAAAGTTCACCCGTGTGCCGCAAATTCCATGAGTTAAAATCAAATTTCAAGGGTCAAAATGTCCCCAAAGCGTTGAAAGGTGTGAATATGTCCTCACGAGCTAATGAGTCCGCGGACGTATTCGCTATTGGTTAAACATGGTTTGGATTAATTCAGAACCCAAAAAATGACACAGCTGCATATACATTCAAACCTGTGAATAAGACCAGGCATGGGAAGAAACAAATCTGGCCTTTATTCACACGTTTATTTAATGTAGTAATTGAATAATTGGGAAAAGAAAAGCGTCACTGCTGTAGACAGGTAATTGCTATGCGGAAGTGCCCTTAGCACATGTTCGGCTGTATGTCAAACATTTACCAAGCACCTAGAGCTGATCCCGAAATCACTGCGGACATATTCGTTTCCCATGGAAATTCATGTATTCGTGCCTTATGGCCACTCGAATACGTACCCGGACAGATTCGTTCATGTTCGCACATTTCCAAGGGTCACTGCTGAAAAGCATGAAAAGAGTAAAGTGCACTTACTGCTCGACTGGTCGGCTCCTGTAACAATGACTGTCTGTCCACGAATTGTAGCCGACTGTCTTCTTTGTCATCCATTATTTGTAACACGGGTTACACAATACTCGAATAGCCATGTAACGACAATCGAATAGTTATTCGTGTGTGGAATACTCCGCTGTATAGAATAGCGCTTTATCCTAACCGTGCACGTACCACCAGTATTGTATGTTGCACTGAGTGATTTACACTGTTTATGCAGACTTGGATGCTAGCCTGAATACTGAGTAGGTCATATCTACTGATGACTGCATTATTTCAGATTAATTCACCATATATCTCATGAGCTAGACTGCCTGTTAGAGCATTAGTTTCACTTACGCAGAATTGTAAGCCAAATTGTTCTTATATAGACACGCGGACTATCACAGGAATCTATTGCACTAGAGTATATATATATAAACTCTCGTATCCATATTCAAGCAGTCGGACATTCAACCATTCTTGTGATCAATTTGAGAAGCAAGTTTTCACTGGGAATTCTGGTAAGTACATATGCTTGTTGTTTACTTTCAATGCAGCAAATAACGTCTGACTCATTCCAACACCGGCAATTCACCGCATTTTTATCGTATCCTCGATAGTATTGCCTTATTTCGTTTACCTGAGTTATTTGGACACATTTCGACCAAATGCTTGGTCAATAAAAGCCGTATGGCATGTATCCGCTGTAACAGTTGTAGATTGTAGATTATCTCCCTTGATCAAATCGAACTGAATCATTAATAATTCGTGTTTTCGTGTAAATTATAACGATTACAGGTTTCGCATATGGGGGCATTCCGTGAGTATTGTAATGGCATACAATTCTCATGTGGTTGGTGCATGTCAGTCCGACTAATTGTAGTAGCTATATAATTTGTTCTAATTGTAAACGAAGTTCGAAAACGATTGAAATGTTTACTAAACTTTAGCTACGCATTTTTTATTTTACAATATAGTCCAATATCGAATCATGCGTCCTGTACAATACACATGATACACGAACATATTGCCAATTTTAACCTTTAACAATTGTAACTTGAATTTTCAATATGATTTTCATTCATTCTATGTTGGGCAGATGTAAAACTCCAATCCAAGTCGTCTTTACATTCATTGTATTAAGTCATGTACATTCACAGTGTATTGTAAATAGTGGAAATGCTATTACGACCAGGATAGACCAGATCAGACAGTTCTGCACTGAATCAATACGTCAGTATTTCAATCATTGTTGCCTTAGATGAGCCTGTGGAATCCTGCAATCTGATTGTGTTTAGTATTAATAATGTAATACTGTGAGTCTGCACAGGAAAATACTTGGCATAGTTGCTCTTTATTAAATTAGCGCAGTTGACCACGGGCAGTCTGATCAGGGCAAGGCCGTGTCGCAATTGAATGATTGTTTACTAATGTTAAATAACTGTGAATGACGTCGATATTCACATGTACGGCTGTGAATATATATTGTTTGTGTACCCTATATATAGCGGCTGTTCATTAATGTGTTATATCGCATTCTCCGACACATGAATTCATTCCATCAGCCCTCTTCTTCCAACTAGTGAATATATATTTGTGTACATTGCCATTTATCATGATTCAATATTGTAATTTACGAGGTTGATTAGTATTGCCATGCAATCATAATAATGATTTCATGTGCACTGCTGTGACTATTGTTACACGCTGGTAACAACACCGTTGGTGTTTGGTAGTCCCAGCCAGCGACGGCACGTCAATTTGGTGACATAACGTCGAGCCAGTACGGTGAACCAATCAGATTCTGGGGTCCACAACACAGGGCGTACTGAGTGGGGCTTCTTATGCGGTGACGACGTCCCGTCAAAGGACGAGATGCATCTCTAAGGACGTCCACCCATTGAAGTAAAGACGTATAAACCCCCTCCGCCTATAAGTGATCGTTAACAAATCTGAACAACGTCATATAACGTCACCGTTAACATGACGGAATCCTGATTTAGTTCATATCTTGAACATTATAAACATATGTATAGTATACGATACTTACCTGTTCCAGAATCGTGACTGTGCCTAGACATTTGAATACCCTCGAAGTACCAGCCTGGTGTGACACGTTGCCTTCCGGCAGCATGCACAACAGCCACAACAACAACACGTGCACGCGACGATCAACACCAGTAATAGGATACTCCCAACAATCGTCACCCACCTGTAACATGGCGGTTAAAGGTACATACCCAAATAGTAGGCACAAACTGTTCTTTATATGATTTAAACAAGTGTATAATTGTGTCACTATTCCACCAGTTCTAAAAATACAGATATAATCATTTAATAATATTTATTTTACAGATAGTGACGCGCGGTGGTATCGGGCTATTTTCATATGCAAATGAGGCATGATATTTTTTAATTATTTATATTATGTAATTAAATGCGTCACCTGAAAAAATACAAGTAATTTCCACATTTTTTGAGAACAACAGCACCTCCTTTTCATAAATGGATTAGTCTGAAAATAAATTTTGTGACAATTTAATTGGCTGCAAAATTAACATGTCAAAATCCATTCCAGTTACTTAGGGGTAGTCAACAGGTCAGGCCCTTGCATGGATTTCAATAATGTCTTCATAGTTATAGTTATCAGGGCTCCAGATATAGAGAATAGTAGGTTAGTGCCGTGAATGGGAAAAAATATCTGGCAAGGCTCAGGAAACGGGATGGGCGAGGCTCTGCCGAGCACATCCCGTTTCCGTGCCGCGCCAGATATTGTTTCACATTCACGGCACTAACCTACTATTCTATTTATCCCGTCAACACCTTCAAATGGCTGTAAAATGCAAAAATTGTATTGACTAGATATCAAAAATGTTTCACGACACCGTGTTTCACGGCACATACGCACTGTGTTGGCGGGATAAAAGGAATTAATAATTGAGTATTGTCACTACGATCATTTCTGAAGCAATTGCGAATTTCAAAATTTCATTTGGGTAAAATAAAATCACACTGTTTACACATCAACAGAAAGCAATTATTGAATAGTGTGCTTTTTAAAAGAAAACATGTCTTGGCATTTCATTAGAGATAATTATAATGAAATACCAAGATGTGTTTTCATGGAAAATAAGATAAAATATGCTATATATTTTTGGTCTGTTTATTGTGTTCTGCAGCATGATAAAGGTACCACCATTTTTGTATTGCTTTTTAATACTCTCTACTTCTGATTTCAATTGGGGTTTTAGCAATATTAATTGGGTCTTTAAGCAAATACGCAGCTTATCTGGAGCTCTGAGTTATTACCCAAAAGTACACAAAACAAGACTGCCGCCAGTCACAAACTACGGCCATCGAGGGATTAATTGACAGAACGCTGTTAGAGTTGTTTACACAAACTGTATTCCCTATACATGATTGTATGCAAAAGGGTGAACAAAATGGCTATGATGATACTGCCGTATTTTGTGAAAAAAAATATAATTGTCATAAAAACACCAATGCGCAAATTTCGGAGTTGATTACACAAACATTATACCATGTACCGGATCGTATGCAAACGTGTGGAAAAATGGCTAACTTGAAATTGTTGTGGTTTTGTGAAAATATATTTTGCCGTTATAAAAACACCATGGTGCATATGTTCAATATGTGCAGAAGACGTGTGCACAATTTCAGATCCATTGACTGAAGGCTGTTGTAGAAATTGATTACACAAAACTGTATACCCTTTAATTCCTCTAAAACTGCTGTATTTATGTGAACAAAAACTGTTTTGTCATAAAAACACCAGAGTGCACATGTTCAATAAATATATGCAGAAGACGTGTGGAAAGTGTCAGTTTCAAAGCTGTCGGAGGAGTTGATTACACAAAATATGCAGTACAATGTGCATTAAGCAAGCTATTTTTAGCACTGCTGACCTTGACCTTGTGCGGACTAAGCCCATCTTCCACAGGTGTGTTCGCCCAATTCATATCAAAACACCTGTTAATATATGTGAAGCGGTATACGACCTATGCCCCAAACAATGATTTTCTACCCGCCATCCGCCATTCGGTAAAACATAATATGTCCCGTTTGTTTTCTAAACAGGCATACACAAACAAACAAAGGAATATAACTTGGCAATTAGTAAGAATTATCTTTCTTGATTGGTACACACCTTTGGGTTGTGGTCTATGTATGTATGAAGTTTAATGAAAATATTACAAAGGGTATTTGAGTTATGATTCGGAAAATAAATCAGTACTAAAAAAACACAAAGGGAGACAACTCGAACATTTGTGAGGCAATAGTTCTCATTCTTGCACAGGACACACCATTGGGTCGTGGTCTATACATGTACATGTGCGAAGTTTCATGAACATTTTCCAAAGAGTATTCGATGTATGCTCCGGACAAGACATCAGTGCGCGACAAAAACAAATTGAGACGTGACACACATTTGGGTCGTGTTCCATGAATGTGTGAAGTTTCATGAAAATAGTCCAAATGGTATTTGAGTAGGCTGCATACAAGAACTCAGTGCAAGAAAACACAAAGCAAGACGATGCGTTACATGTGTTTTTTCAGCCAATTAAAGCAGTCTTCATCGCGAAACTCTGCAGGTGCCTGTTTGCTGACATCATCACAACAGTCGTAGCCGCCTTGGGACGGCATCTGGCAGAAGTAGGCTTGGCAGAACTTCCCGTCCACATGTTCTCTTGTGCTGTTGTTGGTGTAACTGGAGCAACATTCGGACGCTTCGCAAACCAAAACTGGAAGTACAAAGTACATTTACACTCTTTAAATTTACGTGTTTTATTGCCATCTATCTCTGATGCCTGTTGAAGTTCACAAATAACATCTGCATGCCTTGGCATAGTCATATGTCTGACCTCTCAGGGTGTCCGGTTTAGAGAGGTTCCACTGTACATCTACTGTTTTATTTGTATGTGTCCGGCTCTACTGTCTGTTTCACGAATGAATGATGAGAAACATGCACACTAACATCCAATCTCATCGCTCGTACAGTAACAGGATTCCCCCAGATTCAAAGTGGCCAAATTCAAGGCTATTCAAGGATTTAGCTTCACTTTTTCGAGGCTATGACACCTGCACCGTCTGGGGGGGGGGGGGGAGGAGGAGGTGGGCACAAGCTTCAATCAGATGTTGCACACTAGCAGAGTAATCATATTGTACTAACCAATGATTATTTATGGAAATTATTGCAGTTGCATAATTTTCATTATTGTATTGTCATTAATCACAACTTTCACTTATTATAAATAAAAACAAATAAATATTTCAACTAAATAGTCAAAACTGTATAAACCATATATAAGACAAAATGTGAAATGTCAAAGATATTTGACCTTGACAACGGGGAATGTAAATATGAATTAGGATAAATATGTACATGAACATTTCAAGCCAATCGCTCGTATGCTAAAGAGGTCGCGAGAATGGAGAGTCGCGCTCGCATCTACTGAACATGCTGAATGTGAACTTTCAGTTATTTGACCTGGGGACGGGAGCAGCATGTGTGGGGCGAGGAATATATTAATAATGAGAAACATGCATTGTATGAAGTATCAAGCCAATAGCTTGTACAGTAAAGAAGATGTAGGGAATGGAGAAATGTGCACACATAGATCTAGACTGAATGTGAAATATGAAGTTATTTGACCATGACATTGGGTGCGGGGCGAGCATGGGTGGTGAGGAAAATGAAATTAGACAATGTGGTCTGTCGACGCACTTAGGGCCCCTATAGATGATTTGAGAAACTGTTACAAATAGTTTCAAAAAATAAACAGACAGACAGGCATGTGATAAGTAGGGAGGGTAATTGTATCAATGTGGAAGGATGTATCGTTACTAAGTAATGCATGTATGCAATATGAAGATATTAGCTAAAGACAAACAGAAATCACTAGCGATTTGAGAAACTCTTACAAAACCTTTCAAAACAAGCGAAAGTGAACAGGGGCTTACGTATTCCCCCGGCCGCCGCCTGGACAGACAAATAAACACTTTAGCGCAAATTTTTAAAAAGACTTTAACGCAAATTTCTAAGTAATTTGACCTTGAACTTAGACATGAAGGCCTCATGGAATTAAACTATGGATCACTATAAGGAAGTATAGGAAGTATGAAGTCAATCCGACTTTCCGTTGCAGAGATAATGGGTAGCCGAAAACTTTAACGCTAATCTTACGGACGCAATTTTCTAAGTAATTTGACCTTGACCTTGGACATGAAGGCCGCATGAGTATGGTATGGAATGAAAATATGGATGATTATAGGGAAGTATATGAAGTTTGAGGTCAATCCAAGCATGTACATGAAGTATAAAAGTTATAGCAGAATGGAAAACGTGTCGAACATACCAAGTATCAAGTGTTCCACTATTACAGTTTAGAAGTTTGACTAGTTACAAGGCAAACTGGGGATGAGTCCAAAAGAGGGAGATAATCCATGACCCAATATTATAAGGACGCTACATACCAAGTACGAAGGGAAATAGCTATACATGCAGAGGCGTCGGAAGCAAATTAATATTCGGGCGGCGGCAGTCGACCCGAGTGCAACGAGGGACTGCTAGGGGGTCCGGGGGCATGCCCCCCGGATTTATTTTTAATTCTGGATGGCATTTCCTGCATTCTGCTGCATTTAAGAGACACCATTAGTAGGTATCTCATACATATTTTTGTAGCAAAAGCACTGATAAAAAGCACCAGGATACTCACTACATTACACGGGATGTTTGCTTACCCAAATCACGATCATTTCCCGATCCCAAACTCACAGCAAAAAAAATCTGTTTTTGCTGTTCAAATATTGGGGCGGCGGTCACCGCCCCTGCCGCCCCCGTTCCGACGCCACTGACATGTATATATCCAATATACTTTACATGGGGCCACAAGAAGAATACAACTACCTTAAGGAATTAGGTCATAGAAAGATACATTTGGCTTTAATCATGCAAAGTACAACACAGTTATCGCCCCTGATATCAGTGTGGACATTTACGTCCGATATAAAATGTATAGAGTCGGGTCGGCTGTTTTCGGCCGTCTAAGACGTAAAAATACACGCTGTACAAACCCAGTTTCGACTTTAGGATTTACCTGTATTTATTTATAGATTACACTGTATTACGCATTTTAACGAGTCGTTTGCCATATTCTGCTTATATGTTTGGCAACCATTCAACATTATCGGGGTTAACTCGGCCACTTCGGCATTTTTAACAACTAATGTAACATTATTTATGTGAACAAAATTTACATACATAGATCGTAAGATCTATGCTAATAAAATAATCTTATAAAATAGGTATGTATTTGTCAGTGACGAAACATGATGGCCAAATCTGTCTGAGCATCGACAGTCTGACCAGTATTCGGTATACATCCAGTCGGCAG
The DNA here is from genome assembly GCA_029237695.1 of Conchocele bisecta. Classification (NCBI taxonomy): domain Eukaryota; kingdom Metazoa; phylum Mollusca; class Bivalvia; order Lucinida; family Thyasiridae; genus Conchocele; species Conchocele bisecta. The sequence continues at coordinate 20,869,464 of CM055274.1, read as the reverse complement.
AACTTCTAGCTAGTACAGTCGTTTCTGTCAAAGTGTTCCGGGTTTATACGTGTACAAAGTGTTGTGCGTTGTGTATCCGTGGAGTTTCCGTTAGTTGCGTTTCAAACCGTGTGTCGTCTACGTGTAATACGTTTTCGGCCATGCGTTGCGTTTCCCCACTCTTGCGCATGCGCGAAAGTCGAACAAACCCTGTTCAACGCATTGAGTTTCAAAAGCGTGTAATCCGTGTACAACGGTTTTAAACGTATACAACGGTTGTAGACAACGCATTGAGTTTCAAAAGCGTGTAATCCGTGTACAACACTAGTAAACGTATACAACGGTTGTAAACGTATACAACGGTTGTAAACAACGCATTGAGTTTCAAAAGCGTGTAATCCGTGTACAACACTAGTAAACGTATACAACGGTTGTAAACGTATACACTGCTAAGGTAAACCGCTTAAACGGTTTAACGCTTTCTTTGACGAGCGGTTACACGCTTCTACATATACACAGCACCGTACAGATATAACACGTTTCCACGGGTTTTAACGCATTACACGTTTTGGTATGCCAACCGTGTATCGCGAAGAATTCGCATGCTCAGATCGTTCTTCGTGTGTGTATATATACTTCTAGAGAATGCGGTGTAATTAAAATGTGTAACCGTTGCACACGTTTCAACGCTTTAATATAGCTACACGCTACCAGGTAAAGCGTTGTACACGATTCAACGCTTTCACCTCGCTACATATGTATACGCCAAAGCGTGTTATACGCCTTGAAGCTAAACGTAGTACACGCTTTAAAACTAAACGGTTTGACAATGTGTATTACACGTGTACGAACCGTATTATACGTTTAAACAACGTATACAGCGCTTTTAAACTAAACGGTTTGACAATGTGTATTACACGTGTACGAACCGTATTATACGTTTAAACAACGTATACAACGCTACAGCAAACCGTTGCGTTCGCGTTGCGTTTCGCGTTGCGTTGAGTTTGCAAGTGTTGTCTACGGTGGAACAAAAACGCAGACTGCACTGTACCACTACAAGGAACGATACGGATTATTCCGCATTAATGTACAGTCGGAGTAGATTTTACTCCGACCGGGAATTAAATAAGTCTGTTTTGTCGGTTCTTAGTCCATTTTATTCATCGGAGGTGCATGAGTAAAGCACGGTCAGGGCTGGGTAACATACGTCAAGAGCACCTGCCAATTAAGCCCACTTTCTATTAACTATCTCATTAAGGACTTTTTCTATACCTGATCATCGTTTGATTCAAAGATAATTGCTTCGTAAAAGTGATGGAATATATGTATAACATATATATATGTGAACACTGCATCATTACTGATAGTGACGTATTGAGTGATTCGTCAAGGTGTGCGTGTTTTACACGGTGATACAAATATGGATACATTCTAAGTTTTCTGGACGTTTTTGGATTTATTTTCATGGAAAGTGTCTAAATAATGTGTTACTCATGCCACCTAAGCGCAGCCCAGGCGATAAACAATCGGCGAAGAAGAAACGGCGTATAAAATCGAAAAGTGACAATGACCCAGATGTGAAAAATGGCGGCAATATGAACAAGTGCGAGCAATTTCCTCGGGGCAACACGAAGTGATTTCAATGACAATACTTGTCCGAATACAAACATTTCATATATGCCTACAAATATGCAGCAGCCGTTCCCAACTACCCCGACTGTGGGCATGGATATGAATATGAACACTCTACACGGCAATATGCCCGGCTCGTCAATGATGTATTCCCCCACCACACCCGCTGCCCAGTGTCCACCACCCATGCCGACCATGAACAGCAACGCTTATACGCCAGACTGGGCCACCGAACTGATTGCTGGTGTAAACATGATAAAGAAAGATATGGGGAATCTATCAGGAATTGAAAACTCGCTAAATGCACTGACGGTAAAATTCTCAGATTTAGAAATCAAAGTAACCTCCATGGATACAAAATTGAACTCCTGCGAAAATAGCTGTACTTTCCTCAGTAGCGCATATGATGAACAAAAAAACGAAATAAAAGAATCACGTGACAAATTGCTGAAAATGAAACAAACAGTAGTGCAACTAGAAGCAAAAACAGTAACCCTGGAAAACAGTAAAAAGAAAATAGAGTACAAATTGATTGAAGTCGAAATACGAAGCATGAACGAAAATCTCTTGTTTTTCGGCATACAAGAATCACAAAATGAGTGCTGTGAAAACAAAATTAAAGATTTTATGAAAACGGAGTTAAACATTCCCAGCTCGGAAGTAGACGATATGATAATGGACAGAGTACACCGGATAGGTCAATTTCGCAACGGATCCACAAGGCCAATTGTAGTTAAATTTCCCCGGTACACCGAAAAAAACAAAGTTAGACAACTCGGATACGACAAACGCGAAGTGTTGAAAGCCAAAAACTATACTGTAAAAGACCAATTACCGAAAACCGTAATTGACAAACGCAATTCGCGATATCCAATTATGTGACAAGAACGAAAAAAGGGAAACACCGTGCAATTTTTCAGAGATAAACTGTTCGTAAATGGTTCCGAATACAAACCAGCTTAGGATAGTCGAGAAGAGCAACTTTTTGTTCTTTCGTGGAATGTGTACGGCCTAAAACGAAAAATAGCAGATGAGGATTTTTTGAAGCTAATTACACAAAATGACATTATTTTATTAGGTGAAACTTAATGACAAGTAAATATGCAACTTTGACACTGAAGGTTATGATTCATATCACATATTCGGTACTAAAACGGGAAGGTCGCGAAAAGGTCGAACAAGTGGCGGTATTACGGTATATTTCAAAATTGGTCTTAATAAATATATACAAATAATCGGTAAAAATGAACTCGGAATTTTGTGGCTGAAAATCGACAAATATGTTACCCAAACAGAGGTAGATATATATTTGTGCTATGGCTATCGCAAACCAAGACAATTGAGTGCAGATGATTTTTTCAAGGTACTAGAAGCAGACATAAATAAATACAATAATCTCGGGAAGGTGCTAATTACAGGTGATTTAAACAGTCGCTGTGGCGAGTCGCATTATTCGGACGTTCTGGAGCATGACCACTACATCGATGCCGGATTGGACGACAATTTACGCTACGATGACATACCGTTACGAGCCAGCAGAGATCACACACTGGACAATGCGGGGCGGAGCCTACTTGATATGTGCAAGGCGACCGGGCTTCTGATTGGTAACGGTAGACTACACGTGGATAAAGGTATTGGCGACTTTACGTTCATGAATACAAATGGGCTGAGCGTAGTGGACTATATTCTACTATCATACAACGACTTTGATTTTATAGATAGCTTCGAAATATGTGAGTTTAATGAGCACTCAGACCACGCAGGCTTACGGTTTAGTTTCGGGCATATGCGCACACACCCCGTGGAAAACGGAAATGATAATGTTTCATCATCAAAGCTAGTATGGAACTGCGAAAACGTTGACAATTTCAGAGATGACTTACAAAGAAATATAAATGATTTTTCGGGCATTTCTGACAATATTACCGAAGATATAGATCAGCGCTCAATAGACAATATAGTGAACACATTTACGGAAACGCTATACAACAAAGCACATGCACATTTTGGTAAATCATTTACACAGAAATCGGGGACGGAGCATTCAAACAGAGCTGAACATAAATGGTTTACGAATGAATGTCAAACAGTAAAAACTGAATTCAATCGGGCATCACACATCTATCACCGAGATCGAACAAACGATAATAGAGTGTTATTTGTTGCAAAACGGACCCGTTTCAACAAAGTATTTCGCCGAGCAAAAGCTATCCATAAATTTGAAGGAGGTAGACGAATCACCAAATTAGCAAACGATAAACCAAAGCAGTCTTGGAAAAATGTGAAAAGCAAATACAGAAAAAAATGTAATCCATCCAAAAGTCTTACTGAAAAGGATTTTTATGAACATTTCGCCGAAATATTAAAAGACACCGACTCCGATTCAGGCAACGACGACAACTATAAGGGTCCAGAGCCGACAATACCGTCAGTACATGAATTAGACACAGAAATTACATTCAATGAACTGTCCGCCATCACATCGACCTATGAAAGTAACAAAAGTGCTGGAATTGACGGTTTAATAGGAGAAGTACTATAACATTCAATAGACATAATAGGGCCATACATAGTTAAAATACTGAATGCGGTTTTCAAGTCTGGTACATATCCGCAATCATGGTGCACCTCAATCCTGACATAAAATAATCCGAGAAGGAGTAAGCGAGACTATGGTAAAAGCATTACGCTCTATATACGACAATGTGAATGCGTGTGTATCACCCGTGCTCTTCATCTTCTTTATTAACGACATGCTGGATAACGTCGGACCTGGATAATGACGGCAGCGCTGTAAACGTCAACGACGTCAACCTGTGCATGCTGCTATATGCGAACGATGCGGTACTTTTTGCCAAATCTAAACAATCGTTAAAGAACATGAACAACAATCTAAAGACATACAATGACACGTGGGACCTCACACTTAATACAAGTAAGACGAAAATACTGGTGTTCGAGAAGGGGAGACACACACAGACAGATATATTTTATAACGGGACACAACTTGGGACTGTGGATTCGTTCAAATACCTCGGGATAATGTTTTACAAAAACGGAAATTGGAATCGTACACAAAAGTTTCTTAGTCAGTACGGTTCATATGTTCTATACAACCTAAACAATGTGCTAGAGTCATTAACCCTACCAGTTGAAGACACATGTAAACTGTTTGACTTTTTAGTGAGCTCGGTGCTCAGTTATGGTTCGGGGTTATCATGTCGCCCTTGACGTAGAGCGAATTCATACCAAATGCTTACGCTCGATATTGGGCGTTAAAAAGTCAACACACTGTTCTTTCCTGTATGGTGAGCTAGGTCGACAGCCGTTATCAATTTGTAGAAAATTAAATATGTTAAGATATTGGAGACAAATGCGTGGTACAAATGACTTGCTGTTAAGAAATGTGTACATAATGTTAAAACAAGATGCAAATAACGATATTACGTATAACGGCGTTAACTGGGCTCACCATATACATAAAATATTAGACGACATTGGCTTATCCGACCTGTGGCTGCAACATGACGACATGGAAATCCCACTCCTCGAAATCAAACAGCGCTTACATCATCAATTCCACCAATCTTGGCACAATTCACTAACTGAATCCAGCAAACTTAAACTATATAGGCGTCACAAACAATCATTGGAACTAGAGCCATACATAGACAGTGTTCGTGTGAACAAATATAGACGCGCGCTTAGCCAATTTAGGGCATCATCACATACTCTGGCAATAGAAACTGGTCGCTATGACAACACGCCAAGGACTGATAGACTGTGTATATATTGTAACATGAGAATGGTAGAAGATGAGTACCATTTTCTCCTTGTGTGCCCGTGTTATGATGACATAAGAAGAACAAATTTCGCCAACTACTACTGTCGTTGGCCGACATTAAATAAATTTGACCAACTGATGGGTACAAAATCAACGGTCAAATTAACTAACATTAGCAAGTATTTACATACCGCATTTCAAAGATGAGAATCTATTATATCGGCGGTTGTGGTCTAGTGGTAGATGTGGCCTGTAGGACATGAGTCCTCGTGGTTATGAGAGCGGACTAATTATATAACATCGTTGGTGGGCTAAGCCTCCGGAGTCAGTGAGAAAGCTATTTCGCACCTGCTCTGGGGGCTTCTGCCAACCTACGACGTCACTTGCACACATTATCAATCTGCCCGAAAAAAAAAAATAAAATATATACGTTCCATACAAATACAGCGACTCATCGTCGCAGGCTACTTCTAACGCTCGAGACTTCCAACTTCAGACAATTGTTATACTATTTTGATACATCTTTAAACGATTTCACTCACTCTTATAGCGAAAAACATTGTACATGTTTAATGCTAATAAATAATATTGTATGTATTGTATTGTATTGTATCCTATACGGCACATGGAGTAGCCAACTTGGACATCTTTGTGTGTTCCAGCCATCAGCCAGTTTCACCTGTTCTGTCATTTGACAAAGAACTCAAAAGTAGAACATAGGATATAATGTAGCTAATCACATGTATAAAAGTCAGGAGAACGGACTCCTATCAATTATATTACACCAATCTGTAAAATATGTCTGTTTTCTGGAAATGTTTGTGCCTGTGTTTTTAACAACATGAACCACCATTATAATTACCCTCATAGACAGATAATCGCACAGTGTATTACTTTTGCCTGACATGTAAGCTGTTACCTGAGTGTATTGGCCCTGGTGTCTACTCACCTAATATGCGAGTAAATGTGGCTTTACCTATGGGAAACGTGTACACTGACATAGGCTGTGCGTCAGATTGAAAAGTTTACACATCAACATGTATTTTGTGATTGATGGGAGAAGTGCTCTGATATCTCGTCTTTTGTATAATTTGCTGGCATAATATGTATAGCTTGCCGTTGTGATATCTGTCTATCATGTATTGCACTAACTCTTATTTGGTTTACTGTCGTATTATTTGCTGTATGTGTCAAACGCACGAAGTGGTGAAACTGTACGATGGCTTGTACATATAAAGATGGCGGAGATGGCAACACAATGCTCCATATAGTATGCAGTAACAAGACAATATTCACATATGTTATATTCATATATCACATCACTCTTATGAAGCACATATCATTGAAGTCGAGTGTATCTATCTATCACCTAATACCTTAACTACTGAAGAAAGTTTGATTCACTGACGTGCAGATACCGCGGGAAACCGCTGTTTCCCTTTCCACTATTTAAAGTGGATGAGACACAAAATGTATACACATACGTTACGGACGGACGAACGGACGGACAGACAAATTAACACTATATTCCTCCACATATAATGTACGCTGGAAATGTAATTGAATGTAATCGGAAAACCGTTGATCTGACATCGAGCTTCTTCAAATTAAACACAAAATATTTTTGGGGTTTGCTGACCGAATACAGATGTCTAGGTATTTTTTATGTTGACTGTACTCGGCCACCTGTATGTTGGCTGACTATATTACACTAACCTTCATTTAAACGTGACACGCCTTAAGTTGTATGGAAGTTGTCTTCAAATGAGGCGAACATTTAGTCAAAATTTTCAGCACGTTACATATGTGTGGAGGGGATTTCCTGTCCAGTACTTATTTACCACAACCCAAATGTATTACTTGGAATGATGCGGTTTCATACACAGCATTAGTTACCACACAAATGCAATTGAATTTTTGAATTTAAAAAAAAATGAGTCATGTTGGCGTTTGACAGAGACAGCTTTTGTAAGACCAGTGCGTAAATAATAAACCATTACAAATGAATCAGAATAAACATAAGCACACCGTCATATGCGTTATATTCGAGTATATACCTGCGTATCGGAGTAAATACGGGTTTTTTTTTATCTAACTATGTCGACCGGAAGCGATGCACATTTCTGGGGGCGGGGTGGGGGGGGGGATAGTTTTATTTTTATAAATGTTATAATTAGCATCCCATAGAATTAAGGACTAAGTCTATGCAACTTGTTAAGATAAATTTTTGGATGGTTGAACTGCAGAGAATATAATAAAGTCAATAGTGTCAAATAGTAATACTATGCATCACTACGCTTCAACTGCCATGTTGATTTATTTCCCCGAGACACATGTAAATCCGACAAATAAACGAGTGCGGAGCACAAATACATCCGTTGTTTCAAAATGTTAGTGGAATAAATTGTATAATACATGCTCTTCGAAAAATATTAAATGTGCTCTTCGACCAGCTTATGACTGTCAAAAGTAACCATTTTATGAATGCGTATGAATTGTTTCTTAGCCGGAAACTGTTGATCTTAGATAATTATTGTTTATGTACAATTTATGTACTTTTTTATAATTCTATTTCTACACTTGGTCCCAGTCTTGGTATAGTTGCTGGAGGTACCTGCAGAATATCGTCCATACCCAGACTTACGGTGCTCTCCATGGGTTTCCCCTGCAGACTAGCGAATCTGATCTGATTCATACTTTAGCTCTTAATTGTGAAATATTTTCTATATTTTTCAATTGAAATAAATGTCAGAATTGTAAAAGTCAAAGTTTAAAAACAAAGTTTTAGTTTTGAAAAAAAAATTATCATTGTATTTCTACACTTGGTCCCAGTATTGGTATAGTTGCTGGAGGTAACTGCAGAATATCGTCCATACCCAGACTTACGGTGCTCTCCATGGGTTTCCCCTGCAGACTAGCGAATCTGATCTGATTCATACTTTAGCTCTTAATTGTGAAATATTTTCTATATTTTTCAATTGAAATAAATGTCAGTATTGTAAAATCAAAGTTTAAAAACAAAGTTTTAGTTTTGAAATAAATTTTATCATTGTAGTAGAACAAGAAAATTAAATATTTCCTTTCCAGTAACTGGACCCCAACACAAAATTTACATTCAAATTTTGGTTGCCACTGAGTGGTTCGTTTTTAAACTCTAGCTTAAGTGTATGTCACAGGGTGAGAAAGATGCAAATCCGACCACGGGACTCAAACCGGGGAGCTCTGGATTACCGTACCTGTGTCGTTAGTGAAACAGACTAGTGGGCCTTCGCCTGAGAAGTTTTACCTAGTCACTTATTTTGTCGCGTGTATCGTGCAAATAATCCAAAATGTGTTGTATCCCCTTTGAATTGTTTCCGCCATTTGTAATCCAGCATGGTGAAATCACCACGTTTCTAACGTGGTTCAATCCAAACATTCAGTCGTTTCAACCAGTCCATTGGGCCACAAAGTGTTAGCTGACATATTTTATCTTGCTTTTCAAATAATTTGTGTCCATGTCCTTGAACAGTCAAGTTATTTGGTGACTAAATTTGAGCAGAAAACAAACCGATTCGCACTTGCTCCTTTTCGGACTCGACTTACAAGTTACAATCATATACTGTGAACATCATTTGCATACTGTTTCATACTTGCGCTCCAAAGCGTGTACAAAGCTATTGTCTCAACAAGCATTTACGTATTCCCACAGATCAACAGTCGTTCAAATATGAGGTTTGTTGCAAGAGTTGTGTAGAATTGGGGAATTTCCCTAAGAGGTTTGAAACTCAAGAAAGATATAGGAGATAGGATAAGTGGTGCGCGAGCTGTTATTCGCGAGGAGAGGCTGCGGCGTGCGGTTTCGACCGGACGACTACCTGCCGACCCTGAAAAACAATCGGAGAAATTGGAGAAAGAGACGACGGCTAGTTTGCGTGCCACTGCTTACGCGCAGAGTGTTAAAGATGATCCAAGCACTCGCACAAAAGCACTCCACAAGGTCGAATACAACAGGATTTATCAAAGTCTGATAGAGGAGGGGAAATATCGCCAGAGCTTTGGTGGACGAGCGTGCCAGAATTCTCGCCGAAGAGGCCGAAGTTAGGGAAACTATTGATAAGAGTAGGAGGAAGATCGTCTGGACCTTCGAGAGAGTGGTATACGGGGAGATCGCAAATCGCATAATGGATACAATTCGTCCAGAGATGACAACGGCATTTTATCTGAGGTATTCGTGCTCGTATCGTATTAGGAACATCGAGACCAACGATACGATGATTTTTCACAAAAACTCGCCGGGCAGTCCGTGGATAAACGAGATCGCCGAGTTGGATAGCCGATAGAGAGAGAGGTCGAATAGAGATCAACAAAGTCGATAGACCAAACACAAAGTGGACATTCGTTCGTTGGGTATCGGGCGAGGTGAAGATGATCATCGATGCGCGACCACTCCTCACGGGAGCGGGGAAACTCACCGATTGGTTAAGACAGAAGAAGGGAATGTATTCCGTCGACACGTACGACGACTACTTGTGTCTGTTTACGTGCATAGCCATACACAGTGGAGGGAGACCCGCCTGCTGTTGTAGGGAGTCACGAACTCTGGCTCGCGAATATCTCGGTCACGATAACGGACCGGGTAGTAAGGGAATCCCCCAGGACGATCTTAAGAAGGTCGAATAGCACTTCAAGCTGAGCATTCGTGTCTATAGGCCCATCGACGAGTTAGTGTGGTACCTCATGGAGTCTCACGCCAACTACGACGCGGTTGGTGAGACCATGACGATAGGAATGTTTGGAGGTCACTGGTTCCTCATCAAGAATCTCCGCAAGATGACGAACGAGTACGGGTGCACCGGATGTCAACAACGGTTCACAAAGTCGTGTAACATGCACAGGCACGCGATCACCTGCATATGTGGGAAGACAGTGGTGATTTGTCCCGGTAAGAGGATAGAGAGACCGCAGTCGGCATACGATAAGGCCTTGTACCCCAAGGGGTCTAGATAGTGCAATCTCGATTCAATGGTTGAGCCGAGAAGAGGAGAGGGTAGGAGAGCACATACATTACGCGACATATGGTCACGGAGGCGAGAGTGGGTGGCCTGCGATCACGTCGAAGGTTACTATCACGAGACCAAGACCGTGCTACTGGCACAGGTGTCCGAGGCATTGAAGGAGAGGTAACGCGACATCGCTGTACAGGAGGACGAACATCCAAGACGACAAGCTAAGGGAGGCGGGTTACGAGTTGCTGGTGATGTGGGAGTGCGAATGACGGGAATCCCCTGATCCACCACCGCCCGAGGAGGAGACGACTCTGTACCCTCACCAGATAGTCTACGACTTCGAGGCGTATCTCGACAAGTCAGAAACTACGCGACTCACCAAAGACCTTAAATTCGAGTTCGATCCCGTCCCTATATCGGTGTCGTTGGGGGATACGATGAACGAGGGGATTACCCACATCTGTGAACGAGTCCTGACATGCTGGTCGAGAAGTTCGTGACCGAGCGGCAGAGGGAGGCAATGCCATCAGGGAGGGGGTTAGGAAGAAGTATCTGCCGACCGACATAGAGATGCTGTCGAAGCCTCAGCAAGCGAAGATCGTCTCGTGGATCGACCCGGTGGTGGGGTTCAACTGCAGCAGGTACGATCTAAACGTCATCAAGCAGTACCTTGTCGAGAAGTTGGCGGCCACCGTGACCAAGATGATGGTCGGAAAGAGGACCAACACGACGATGTTCCTGTTTACCCCGGAGTTTAGGTTTCTCGACATCATCCAGAATCTGGGACCCGGTACCACGTACGACAGGTGGGTTAAGGCGTACGACTGCAAAACGGTAAAGTCCAACTTTCCATACGAGTGGTTCGATACGAGTGGTTCGTTCCCTTCAGTACCTCCTCCGCGGGTCGATCGATAGGGAGGCGGACACGCCCGAGCTGTGGTCACCGAAGGATGAGACTTACGCGATGATGAAGGAGGGATTGGTTGGTGGTCCGTCCATAGTGTTCTCCAGATACGCCGAGGCTGGCAGGTCGACGAACAGGGTTCAGTAGGTAGACGGGATGAGAAGATGTACAAGGCGGTGCTGGGGTACGACGCCAATGCGCTGTACCTGTTGACCCTGTCGAAGGACATGCTGTGTGGGGAGGAGGAGATATGGACGTGTGACGACCCGGAAAAACAGTAAAATATATACTGTTTCGTGAGGAAGGTCAGGCGTGACCAGTGGTTCGAATTTGCGGAGTTGGGTATAGAGGTCCCGGAAACGTTCCGAGATAAGTTCTCGGAAATGTCGCCTCTGTTCATTAATCGTGAAGTCGACGAGACCGAGGTTCCGCAGCATATGAAGGGCTACCTGACCAGGACAGGGAGGACTAGGGTCGATGGTCAGAGAAAGCTCGTGGCACTGTCCGCTAAGAAGATGATACTCCCCGCTGCTAAAGTGGTATCTGGAGCACGGTCTGGTCGTCAAGGCGGTGCATAGGGTGATGGACTACACGCCCGGCAAACCGTTCCAATGGGTCGTGGAAGAGGTCACCGCCGCCAGACGGACCGGGGACGTCGACAAGAGCAAGGCAGTGTTGGCAGAGATATTCAAACTGGTTGGCAACGCGTGTTGTGGCAAGCTGATAGAGGCACAAGAGAGACACCTGAACACCATGTATACGAATGATGAGAAGACTGTCGACCGGGTACTGAGGTCGGCGTGGTTCGACGTCCTGGAGGAGATTAGGGAGGCTTACGAGATATCGACCAGGAAGCCTCGATTGGTGATCAACATACTGTTTCAGTGTGGCATAGATGTCTACCAGTTGGCCAAGCTCCGGATGTTGGAGTTCTACTACGACTTCTTGGACAAGTACGTGGATCGCGGAGATTTCGAACTTATACAGATGGGCACTGACAGCATGTACTTCGCCGTGTCGGAGAAGACACTGGAGGCGGTGTTGAGAAATAAGATGAAGAGAAAGTTCAATAAGGAGAATGCCGAGTGGTCGGCGTGGGACGGGTGGAGCAACAGAACTCCGGGACTGTTCAAGCTGGAATTCCAGGGGGATAGAGCCATCGCTCTGTGTAGCAAGTGCTACTACGTGGGTGGTGGTGGTGACGGAAGGTCTAAGTTCTCCACCAAGGGGATGTCGAGGAGATCTAACGATCTGACTTGGGGGAGGTACAAGAGCTATCTCGAAGCGGGTAGGGACATGGCGGAGAACAGGGGATTCCGAATGGTTAACGGTGTGATGAAGACGTACAAGCAGGAGAAGTTGGGGTTGTCGGCGTACTAAGACAAGAGGAGAGTGATGGAAGACGGGGTACACACCGAGCCTATAGATATGTAAAAATGATAAAAAACATAAAAGGGGGGAGGTGGGAGAGTATCGACCTAAGGGGTGAACGACTATGACGGACTGACCGAAAGACTCTGACGGGAGCAACTGACTGACCGACTATGACGGAATGACTGAAAGACTCTGACTAGAGTCTGACCACCCGACTATGACGGACTGACTGAAAGGCTCTGACTAGAGTCTGACCAACCGACTATGACTGAACGACTCTGACGAAGGGGGTGACTGACCGATTCTGACGACGGGATTGTCAGAAGGCACCTCAAGAAGTTCTTCGCGAACAAACCCGCGCGATGGACCACTGTCGAGGTAGTAGAGCACGGGCTCATCGGGTTTGGTATTAGATGATATACATTGAGAGACCACACGGGGTCAGTCGCGCGGCGGCTGCCGCACTCCAGCTAAACCAACGGGTCGCCCGCGCGAGACGGCAGAGGGCTTGTGAGACATCGTTTTTGCCTTGATGACATCCACAGGCGTCTTAACGATCAATCTGGTCACCTCGCCGTTCATTGCAGTCTGGTCACCCGCTCGGTCGATCGAGTATGAGAAACTACAAGCTCTTGGGCATATTGGTGTCCGAACAGCCTCTCAGCCAGGCTCTGACCGCTCCACGATCCCCTGGTCCCGGTGGACATCCACGCGGCCGCCTCTGACAGAAACGTCGTGTTTCGCCAACAGCTGAGAGACCGCGCCCATGAACTTGCGGCCAAGATCGACCTGGAGAAGATTCGGCCATTTGAGAGGGCTCCTCTTGTATATGCGGGAAAGAGCTTCGGCCACCTACTTGGACTCTTTCGTGGTCAGTCACTGTGGCTCCGCTTCCTTATAGCGTCTCGCTACCTCCACGACTGTCAGTGAGTACTTGTACGTCTTGCGACCGACGTGATCGTGAGGGAGAAACAGGAGGTCGGTTGGTGGACTTCGTTCGGCACCGGCACGTCGAATTTCGGGCGCGGAATACTGCGCGGTGCGGGAAAATAGATGTGTGCCAAATGGCCTGCTTCTTGAGCCATTCCGTGGCAGCGTTTTCAGAAACCTTGGCCGCAGCGGCGAGGTTCTTGGTGGTTTCGAGTCCCTTCCGGTAGCCGCGGGGGCTGTAGTATGTGTTTGCTAGCTTGCGCACTAGACGAACTGATAGTTTGCTATCAAGCTTGGGCGTGTCCATCCTATGCAAGATATTCAAGTAGATCGAACAGTCTCCAACATGCTTTTGCCAGATCGTCCGGTAACTGCGTCGTCAATACTAAACCTGCATGTGCTCCCCTTCCTGTTGTTCCAACACCAGATCTTCCTTTGTTGTAACAGCAATCGGAAGTGGAGTAGTTTTCACTGCAGCGGAAGCTGCTGGTTAAGTTCTGAATGAACTTGTAGGAATTTTCTGGATCAGCCATCCGATTTGCGAAAACGGCGGCCGTGTTTTCGTCCTCGTGCCATGTCTCGAGAGAATATTAAGTCAAACGGATCAGAGCCTTTGCGCCAGCTAAACGGTGTTTAAGGGCCGAATAGCCTAATTCTAGCAGAGCGAAATAAAGATCGTCAACAAACATCGATCTGTATTTATATATAAACAAAGTTCAAAACGTTATTGCAATATAATTAATTGCTTTGCAATATAGTAGCTGACGAGGCCCGTCGCAACCATTCCCACCACGACGAACGCGGTCTTTTTGGGCATCTGACGGCACATAGAAGTCTGAAAGCTGGGGCTCGGGATCCAGCGGCGCGAAATGTTTGTTTTTCTGCGGATATGCCGGAGACAACGCTCCGGAAAGTTTGCACGGCGTGATTCTCGCGGCTAAGATCCTCGTTGATCCAGTCCAGACGGGCAGTTCGTTTTCGGGACCATGCTGCGTGTGCGCTCCGAAGTTGTTCTACAGCTAAATCGTGACTATTGCGCGCCTCATCTACGTCCGATATTCGAAGATTCGAGAATAGAAAGTTGCTACCGCTGAATGCCAATGTTTCAACACCGCACCACCTACGAACATTGCGATCGAAGCCATTACTAATAAATTACTTCCATATATTAGCCGGTAGAATTCCGGCTTTAACTAGATAATCTCGTTTCCCAACCGCGGCCGCTACGTCTAAGGTCACGAGACCTACGTCTCTCGCCGTGATGTCAAACTTGGGGGCGGGCCCTCCGAAGACCATCTTTGATAGTCGAGCAAACCCGATATTGAGGCTCGATATCACCACGGCGTGATAAACCGCATTCACTATTATCTAACCATCATATTCAGCCATTGCTGATAACAATAAAGTTACTGCATATGAAAGGGGTCGCGAGCGGTGTTTAAATGGGGCGCAACCGGTTTCGGAACCGCAAGTTCCGAAGGAACCGCAGCTGGTTGTCGCGAAAGGTAGTTCTAGCGGCTGCCGCCGCGAAACAACCACAGAGCAACTATCAGACCACCAACAACAAACCACGGAATGATCCAGGTCGGCGCCTGTTCCACAGGAACTGACTTTTTTTCTGAGCTTATAGTCCGTTGGCATGCATGTCCAAACTGACAGTGTTTAGCTGTGGTCAACGCAGTTGTCAGCGGTGCTAAGAACATGCCAAACTTGTGGTAAATTACGCAGAAAGCTGTTCTTAGCGCCTGTCCAACAAATGGGTCAGTCTGGAGGTCGTCGATCTATCCCGATTGATTCTGGATTGGCAGAAACGTACTCGCCGCTGCTGCATATATATGAATGGCTGCCGCCCCTAGGGTGTTAGTCATCACCGCGCATAGCCGCGATTCGTATCGGGTATACGATTTCTCAATCTCTGCGTGTGGCATCTTATCAACCTGGTCGGCTGTAAGACGTCGCCCCAGATACTGATCGGCCTGCACCCTTGCAATCAGTGCAGCGAGCCGTTGGAGCCACTAGGAAGTCGCGGTTTCTGTCGTGCCGACAGCCGTGTCGACAGTCGTGCCGACTGTCGTTACGACAGTTTCAGCCATGTCGGCAGTCGGACTGACAGTCGGCATTCTTCCATTAGCTGTCTCTTCCATTAGCTGATCGTGAAGTTCGTCGCATTTCATTGTCTTGAGGGTCCAAAGGGCCCAATGATGCTAGGGGTGTCCGGGGGGGGGGGGGGGGGCATGCTCCCACATAATTTTTGAAATTTAAGGCGTGAAACGCCATTTCCAGCATTCTCAACAAGTTTTAGGATGAGATTATGTGCTTTATTACAGAATTATGGAGGGCTCCCCACTTCAGCAGCCCCTGATTAAATGGCAAATTGGGCCCACATTGACATGCTATGCAATGCGGGTACCCACATCTTGTGTACATGTATTCCAGGTGGACTGGGAGCTATCAGTGAATCAATTAGTGTTTTGGACAGAAGTACAACAAATCACACCAGATGCTATCTGGAATATAGACCAAGGTACGTGTTGTAACACATCTGGCTTCATGATCGGACAACCAATTGGCTTATGGACTCGCTACACACCTGATCATCGTTTGATTTAACCATACTTGCTTTGTAAATGTGATGGGACATATGTATAACATATATGTGAACATTCTATTGTTTCTGTATCGTATACGGGATCTGGAGTTGCCGTCTCAACCATCTTAGTATTGTCGTATTTATGGAAATACGTTCGACACCGACACTGACACTGACACTGGGTTGCCTTAGCGTGAAGGATGTCAGAAGATGAGGAGACACTATCTCGCCTCTTCCCGTTACTGGACCCTTTGCGCAATTAAGGACCACAAAAGGAAACTGATTTGACCCGCCATCTTGACCAGAATTGAACTTTCACGAGAGCCATACAACCAGCCCAATAGTGGCCTGAGGTAGGCCTGTGATATCAACTTGTGATTTACAACAGTATGCACAAGCCGTCAGTCAGTTTCACCTCTTATGGCGTTTGACACAGACAACACAAGTAGTAAATAGGGAGTCAAAATGATACCACCTACGGTGGTATCATTTCCACCCCTATATACTACCCCCACCACCCCCGAAAAACCCAAAAATTGGTTAACGATGAAATTGTCTCCCTACAGCAAATTTATGAATTTTTGGAGAAAATAATTTTGAAAAGAAGGAGTCAAAATGATGCCACCTCCAACCAAACGTTGTTTGTGGTATTGAACGATAAAAAGTCAAAATCATTAATGCAATTTCAATGTGCCCACGAGTGATAGGTTATATCCCAACACCATTTTTCTCCGCCAATATAGCTAATTTATTTCGCAGATCCGCAACTAATTCTACCAGCTCTAGTCTACCACGTTCACCTTTAGCCACCTGACAGCGCAGTTGCTTATGTCTACAAAGAGTTTGGGCACTAACGAATTTACAAGGGCATCTGGGGCATTGAAATTGCGGGGCGACACAAGGAAATTTTCTACGTCTCGATAGATGCCTTCGTAGATATTCTTTACACATAAAAGTCTTACAAGTCACACACTCCATTATATATATGTATATGTTTATATTCAATTGGACGTGAAAAAAACGTAAATTTTCACGTCCAATTGAACAGATAAATTTCATAGGTTATATACAGAAAATATGATAACGCCAGAAACTAGAGCAGAAATCGAAAGTTTGAGAAGAGAAGCCGAATCTCTAGGGGATTACTTATAGTAAACGGTTGAGAGTTAGTGGGTTGACAAAGCTTTAGAATGATGCGTTTATGAAGCGGTTTACCCGCGCCCACAGACGAGGAGCCTTTAAAGACCTCTCACTAGCAGAGGAAGTTGGTAACAGAATTCAAAAATAAAGTATTGCGGGGTTAAAGGCTAGTGTAATAAAACCTTCAAGCACCAATTCCAGACGCACAGGTGACTCAATACCAAATAATAAGAAAAAATCTATAGTTCGCGCGATAGTGGCAGAAGGGGAAGAAATATTAGGGGCTCACGATGAAACATTGGAAAAGGTAGAAAAGGGAAGACGGGTAGTTACATTATCCTTTCGTAAAACATTGACATTAACGAGTCTGAACGCATGTCCGATAAACTCGCTCCTTATCTAACAACCAATTTTTATTTGAGATATTATATTCTTACAAGCTAGAACATATGGAGGAATCTAAAAATGGAAAACATATAACTATAATATTTCACAAAAATCTCGGTAGTGAACCACTATCATCAATGAAAACTGTTAACAAATGGTTGTCAGATAAGGAGCAAACACGAATGATATTAATGTCTGATAAAATAGACAGACCAAATACAAAGTGGAAGTTTGCAAGATGGGTAAAGGTTTTTGTAAAGCTAATACAGGGCAGTAGGTGAATAGATTTGGGACTACAATCCAAAGAAGCAGCAGGAGGAGAACTTCCAGAATGGTTGAAGAATACAAAAGGTATGTATTCTTTAGATAAGTATAATGACGACCTTTGTCTGTTCAGGTGTCTAGCTATGCATATGAAAAGTGCAAGGCCCGACAGATGCACAGACAAGGCGAAAGAACTTAGTAAGCAATATTTCGGTAGTAATGTGGTTTCATCAATTCCTTTTTCAGATTTGAAAAAGGTTGAAGACTTTTTTTTAAAATCGGTATAGAAGTATATCAACCCACCGAATGTGGCGTATGGTGGTTGAAAAAGGTGCCAGCGCACTATAAGGCTTTAGGTAATAAACCAATGACAATAATGACTGTTTAATAATCACGCATTTCTGATAAAAAACCTTAAAAATTTATCTAAAATTTACGCCTGCGATAATTGCAAACAGAAATTCACGAAAGCGAGTAATATGACACGGACACGGACCAAAATGTATGAAAGGTGAGACAAACGTAATATGTGATGGTAATTATTTAGAGCGCCCGCGTTCGTCGTTCGAGAAAGCGTTTTACCCAAAAAGTTCTAACAGTTATGGGGCGATCGATTGGATGTACTTTGTGGAAAAGCAGGAGGGAATTCACATTCACCACGAACAGTGTGGACATGGGGGTGGAAGATGGATTTTAGGAGCTCCAGTAGATGGATATTGTCCAGAAACCAATACCGATATCAATATCACGGCTGTTACTGGCACGATTCATGCAAAGCATAGAAAAGAAGAACGCGCAT
Source organism: Conchocele bisecta (assembly GCA_029237695.1). Classification (NCBI taxonomy): domain Eukaryota; kingdom Metazoa; phylum Mollusca; class Bivalvia; order Lucinida; family Thyasiridae; genus Conchocele; species Conchocele bisecta. Next base: position 20,850,687 of record CM055274.1, on the reverse strand, counting down.
CCACTATGAGAAGAGATAAATGTATTAGAAGCAAACAATTCAACCTAGTAGTTATGTGGGAATGCGAATTGCAAATAACGGGTAAAGACATAAAGATCGGTTGCGACACTACTCTTTATCCATATCAGATAGTATACGATTTTGAGGCGTATCTCCAGCCAGAATTTGAAACTCTCGGTAATAGTTTTTAGAGTACGAAGCTGAGCACGTTCCGGTAAGCGTCAGTATAGGAGATATTTTCTCAGGAACAGTAACTCATATTTGTGATAAAGATCCTGCAAAACTTATAGAAAAATTCGTAGAAGATTTGAAAGTCAGGGGAAAAGCTATAAAAGAAGTATGATCAAGATATGGGTTTAATACAGAATATTTACGTGAAAAACAAGTTTCCCAGATCGAGCAGTGGATATATCAAGTACCGGTTATAGGTTTTAACAGCATTAAGTACGATATAAACTTAATAAAGAAATATCTAGTAGGCGAACTGGCATCAACAACAAAGAAAGTAATGGTCGGAAAACGTGCAAACGCAACAATATTTATATTTACTCCAGAGTTTAGATTTCTTGATGTAATACTTTATCTAGGACCTGGTGTAAGTTACGATAGTTGGATAAAAGCATACGACTGCACAGGACAGAAAGCTTTCTTTCCTTACGAGTGGTTCGATTCGCCAAAGAAACTGGATTACCCAGGACTACCGGATATAGAGAATTGGTATTCCAAACTATCTGGGAAAATGTTAATAGATGAAACAGAATTAAGTAAATATCGTAGAATATAAGAAAATAATATGAAAACTTTCAGAGATTGGTTTAAATATTACAACGATTTAGATGTAGCACCGTTCCTAGAAGCGATGGGAAAAATGTGTGAATTTTATAAACACAGAGGTGTGGATATTTTCAAAGATGCGGTAACACTACCTGGAGTAGCTATACAATATTTATTTAGAGGAACCATTAAACCACCCACCACCAGTGCGGCTGATGTACATGCACATACGCGGGATGCCCTATACACACCAAAAGAAGAAACATACGAAATGATGAAAGGTGCTCTAGTCGGAGGCCCATCGATAGTATTTACAAAATATGCCGAAGCGGGTGTTTCAAAGATTAGAACTGCAACCCAATCTCGATTGGGTGGTAAAACGTGCCAGGCCGTTTTGGGGTATGATGCAAACGCATTATATTTATCTACGCTAAATAAAGAGATGCCGTGTGGGAGAGAAACTATACACCATATAGATACCCCACATAACCCTAAATTTATTAAAAAGTTTTGTAAAAGCGTTTTATCTGGAGACTGGTTTGGGTTTGCGAGGTGGATATAGAGGTTGCCAATAACTTAAAAGATAAGTTTTCTGAAATGTCTCCACTTTTTATAAATCGTGTTGTAGAGGTTGATGAAGTTCCAGAACACATGCTAAAATATTTAAAAGATACTGGCCGAACAAGAGGAGATGGAAACAAATTGGTGGGATCTATGCTGTACGCACCACTATTGAAATAGTATTTAAAACACGGCCTAGAAATAACTGGAGTTTATCGGGTTATAGATTACATTAGTTGAAAACCCTTCGAATGGTTTGCCAAAGAAGTTACAGCCGCAAGACGAACGGGCAATGTATAACCAAATAAGAAACCAGTAGCGGATATAATGAAATTATTAGGAAACTCGTGTTGTGGAAAAATGATAGAGGGAACAGAGAGACATTTAAATACGACATATACACAAAACGAAACCTGTGTTGACAAAGCATTAAGATCTGCATTCTTTGACGATTTGGAAGAGATAGGAATGCGTACGAAATATCTTCAAGAAAACCCAGGTGTGCGGTAAAGAGACCATTCCATTGTGGAATAGCGGTTTATCAACTAGCTAAGTTGAGAATGTTGGAATTTTACTACGAATTTATAGACAAATACGTAAAAAGAGAAGACTTTGAATTAATACAGATGGATACGGATAGCATGTATATAGGAGTTAGTTGAAAAACAATAGAGGAATTGATTAGACCTAACTTACTAGACGAGTTTGAAAAAGAAGAAAATAAATGGTTGGCTTGGGATAAATGGAGCGAAAGAGAGCCCGGACTTTTCAAAATGGAATTTAGCGGAGATAGGGCGATAGCGTTATCTAGTAAGTGTTATTTTGTAGAAAAAAATAATTCCACTAATTTTGATAATTCTAAAGAATTAATTAAAAAAAACTCTGCGAAAGGAATGTCCAAGAGAACAAACAATTTAAAATGGGATAGATATAAACGAATACTAAGTGAAACTACAGAAGATGGAAAACATATTATAGATGTAGCACAAAACAGAGGATTCAAAATGAGAGACGGCGTTATGAAAACGTACTGTCAACAAACATTAGGACTCTCGGCGTACTACGATAAAATACGCGTGTTACCAGACGGAATACATACAGAACCTCTCTACTGATTTAATTAATTTTATGAAAATTGGCAATCATCTTACGATTTATTAATAAATCAATCTAAAGACTCTGACGATCCGGGGGTAGCTGGGTGTCAGAAGGCACCGCGAGATGTTCTTCGCGAACAAAACCGCGAGATGAACCATCAGCCAAATAGTAGAGCACGGGCTCATCGGGTTTGGTAATAGATCGATCCAGATGATATACATTGAGAGACCACACGGGATCAGTCGCGCGGCGGCTGCCACCTTCGAGTTCTCCCGGTTGACAGAGGTACCGGATGTCAATATCAGATGGAAGCCGTTGCTCCTCTAAACCAACGGGTCGCCCGCGCAAGACGGCAGAGGGCTTGCTCGTCACAGTTTTTGACTTGATGGCATCTACGAGCTTCTTATCGATCAATCTGGTCACCTCTCCGTTCAGTGCGGAGACCACGGCGGGCAGCCTGGTCACCCACTCGGTCGATCGCGAATGAGAGTCTACAAGTTCTTTGGCGTATTGGTGACCGAACAGTCTCTCAGCCAGGTTTCGATTGAATCGCTCCACGATTCCCTGGTCTCGGTGGATGTTGACGCGGCCGCGTCTGACAGAAACGTTGTGTTTAGACAATAGATGAGAGACCGCGCCCATGAACTCGAGATCGACCTGGAGAAGATTCGGCCATTTGAGAGGACTCCTTTTATATATTTGGGAAAGAGCCTCGGCCACCTCCTTAGACTCTTTAGTGGCCAGTGGCTCTGCCCCCTTATAGCGACTCGCTACATCAACGACTGTCAGTGCGTACTTGTACGTCTTACGACCGACGCGATCGTGAGGGAGAAACAGGAGATCTGCTTGGTGAACTTGGTTAGGCACCGGCACGTCGAATTTCGGCCGCGGAATATTGTGAGGCCTGCTTCTTGAGCCATTCCTTGACAGCGTTTTCTGAAACCTTGGTCGCCGCGGCGAGGTTCTTGATGGCCGCGATTCCCTTCCAGTAGCCCCGGGGGCTGTAGTATGTGTTCGCTAGCTTGCGCGCTAGGCGAACCGATAGTTTGGTATTAAGTTTGCGTGTGTTCATCGTATGCGAAGTATTCTAATATATCGGACAATCTACAACATGCCCTCGCCAGATCGTCCGTTAACTGCGTCGTTAATAATAAACCTTTGTTGGAAGTACAATCACGATAGGAGGTTAAGGTCTGAAGGAAATTGGGAAAATCTAATTCATCCCTCAACCCAATCGCGATTGGAGTTGAACTCGATTGGGAGGAATCTAACATCCGCTTTGCGAAAAGGGTGGCCGCTTTTACGTCCTCGCGCCACGTCTCGAGAGAATCTCGGGCCAGACGAATCATACCCTTTGCGCCAGCTATGCGGTGTTTAAGGGCAGTGTAGCCTACATCGATCATAGCAAAATAAAGTTCGTCAACTAACATCGTTCTATATATATATTTAAAATAAAATTGTTTTAAAATAATTATTTCAATCTCGATTGAATATAGTAGCCGACGAGACCCACCACACCCATTCCCACGACGATGAACGCTGTCTAGCGGTCTTTTTGGGGCTCTGAAATCTGAAAGTTGGGGCTCGCGATCCAGCGGCACGAGACTTTTCTGTGGATATGCCAGCGCGTACTCGCGGTTGGCTTCTTAAACGTTCTGGAAAGTTTGCGCGGAGTGATTCTCGCGGCGAAGCTCTTCATTGACCCAGTCCAGATGGGCGGTTCGTTTTTTCGACCATGCTTCCTTTGCGCTATTGAGTTGTTCTACAGCTAAATCGTGACGCTTGCGCTCCTCATCCACGTTCGAGCTTCTCATTTTCGCGCACCACCTATCATTATTCCGATCGAAGCCATTTTTTTCCATATATTAACAGGTAGAATTCCAAATTTAATTAGATAATCTCGGGTCCAAACTGCGGCCGCTACATCGAAGGTCGCGAGCCCTACATCTCTCACGGTAAAGTCCAATTTGGGAGCGGACCCTCCTATGGCCATCTTTGATAGTCGAGCATACCCGATATTGAAACCCGATATTACCACGGCGTGATAAAGCGCATTCACTATCATTTTACCATCGTTTTCAGCCATTATTGATAATTATAATTATTGCATATGAAAGGGATCGCGATCAATGTTTAAATGGGGCGCAATCGGTTTCGTAACTTTCTTCGGAACAGTGGCTCGTTGTTTTTTCGATAAGGATTGGTGTAATAGGGGGTATTTCCACACACACAGGGCACCAACAACTGCCAGACCACCACCAACAACCCAACTCCAATTCGTGAATTGGGGGTGTTGGGGTTCAATCGGATTCAACCCTGTTGAGTGTGCTTCCAATTCGTGAATTGGGGGTGTTGTTGTTATTGTCGTCAGATGTTTTGCTGTCTCCGTTCCCGATTGCAACGACTGTTTAGCCTCTCGAAGCTCGGCGAGTATTTTATCTTGTTTAGCTTTTCGGGTGGCAGCCGCCGCCCGCCCAGCTGCCTGTCTTTTTGGGTTTTTATGTCGTGCAACCGGATTCGTCCAATCTCGATTGTGTGTTGAGGGCTCCTGTGGAGCTGCAGCAATCCCAGATTGAACCCCCAACGTGCTCGGGTTCAACAGTGTTGAAGTTGGAGATTGTGGTTCTGTCACTCTCGCAGGTGTGTCTTGTGTCATTATTTATAATATTAATATTAGAGCTTATAGTTCGTGGGCATATATGTCCAAATTGACAGTGTTTACCCGTGGTCAACGCGGTTGTCAGCGGAGCTAAGTACATTCCAAACTTGTGATAAATTGAGCAGCAGGCTGTTCTAAGAGTATGTCCTATAAAAGGATCAGTCTCTAGATCGCGAATCAATCCCACGGTGTTTGGTATAGGGAGAAGTATACTAACGGCGGTTGCGTACAAATGAATAGCCGCTGATCCAAGAGTTTTTGTCATCTCTGCACCTAACCTAGATTCGTATCGCGCATACATTTTATCAATCTCCGCATCTGACATCTTATCCACCTGACAAACTGAGAGACGCCTACCCAGATACTGCTCCGATTGTTCCCCAGCAACCAGCACAGCTAGCCGCTCTCGTCGCGCCGCATTTTCATTTTTATTCGTATCGACAGGTGTTGCACTCGACACTGTTGACCCGATTGCTCTGTCGGAGTTCATGTTTCATTATCTTTCAGGAAAGATACCGTGTCGGCAGTCGGAGTTGAGGTTTCTTCCATTAGCTGATCGAGAAGTTCGTCGCAGTTCATTATTGCTAATTTCCTTATAATTAATTTAACTATTCTTACAAGTCTCATAACTTTAACATATTGCCAAGCGCACCACCCGATACTTATGATCACCGTTATGCTCGCAACAAAGCTCGCAGCGGATCACCAAATTGTTAACATTGTTAACCATTGTTCAGCATTTGTTCAACATTTGTTAAGCATTTGTTCAGCATTGTTCAGCAATTGCTAAGCATTGTTAAGCATTTACGTAATTTAAGTAATTGCTTATTACTTTGAAATTTTCTTAAAATTAATTAATTGATAACTTTATAAGCAGTTGGTTGATCATTCTTTAGCAGAAGCTTGGCGTGCTTAGTTTCCGAAAGCATCTGTCGAACCTCCAGGCCCTCCTCGCGGTTGGGATAACGTCGTTCTCTCGAAGACAGTCATCGAATGAGTCTCGGTCCTTGCAGTGAAAGCGTGCGACCCATTTCGTTTGCTCGTGTAGATCCTTGAGGACAGCGTTGTACTTTTGAGTGGAGATCCAGACGCTTTGCCTAGCATGGCGGCCAGAAAATGCGAGCTCGGAGAGCATGTCCTTCTTTTTGGTCATCGCCGCCTTGGCCGAGCAATCATCAATAACGTATAGGGTTGGCTCGCCCTGGACTATTTGGTAGAAGCCGCGCAACCAATCGTGAAGCCTGTCACAGGCGTCAATAACGTATACGTCAGGGTCGACCCATATCCACGGGCACCGCTGATAAGTATCGTTGTGCCTCACAGTGGGACACAGGATCACAATGTGTCGAAAGACATTGCGGTAGGACCCCTCGAGCAAGTCGAGGATGAAAACCGTTTTTCCACATCCAGTCTGCCCACATATTATGGCAGAGTGGGCATCACAAACTTTAAAGTTTGAAGGTAGAGTTAAATCTCCAATCGTGAATTGGTGTTGATTTTTTATTAAATCTTTAGAATGATTGCTAATTTTCTTGAAATTAATTAAATCAGTAGAGTGCTGAGACGTATCGACCATCTTCGATGTTGAGTTGTGCGTCTGTAATTATATATAAGTACACGTTCAATGGCTCATCTCCATCCGCCTCTTTGGTTATCTGGATCGTCACACCCTCACTAGCGTTCTCAACTTGGCGTCCGCTACCGTGTATTTGGTCGTCGTCGCTGGCTCGCATGTCTAGCCATAACGCATATTTGGTAGTCGGGAACTCCGCGAGGGAGACGGCCGAGAGCTGCAGGTCTTTGGCAACCGCGGCAACCTCCGGGGAGGGCTTAGAGCCGGATGCAAACTGCTTTCTGACTTCGTCCCACTGCTGGTGTGCGCGAAGACCCGCGCTGTAGAGTTGATTGGGGACTCCCTCGATCTTCACCTCTACCTTTGTGATTTTGTGGTTATAGAATTTTCGGTTTTTCTAGCACCGAGCGCGAACCGAGCATCCTCGAACAACATCAGTATACTTTTCATCGAGCGGGCGGGTACGTTGACATTAATATTCCACAATGTGTCACTTTTGTCTTTCGTCATTTTGCTGTGGCGAAAAACTCGGTCGTAATGTATGGCAACGCGCCCCGCATACTGGGATTTAATTAATCGCGCGAGTTCGGGCATCGTGACCATGTCGTACTCCAACGAAACATTGTCGATCGTATACGTCGATAACATGTCGGTGGCTATGAGAACTCGGTCGTAGTCGTTGAACGTTAGTTCGTATTCGAGGCGGTCAGCCAAAGCACTCTGATAGTAGGGCATGTGACTCTCCAGCAACTCAAAGTCGAGCGGGATGTAGAAGCGGTAGCCGTATGCGCCCGTGACCGCGTTGTCGCTCGAGTTGTTGTCTGCCTTGTTACCAGCCCCGATTCTAAGTTTGGTTACGTTCTTATTTTTGCTGGTGTCAATGCCCTGATAGACCGCATTTTCGCGCTCTTTTGACGTCTTCCACAGGTCCTGATAACAATGGTAGACGTCGCTGTCATCGATCGACATCACCTCATTACCAGAAATCTTTATCATGGTATTCTTGACGATGGCGCGACCCAGGTTCTGAACGACGGTTCGGTCCGCGTCAGTCGACGTCAGCGAAATAGTGAAAGCGAGGCAAACAGTCCCCGGCACAATGACGTCGTTAGCTCCGAGTTTGGGGAAGCGGACTAAGAGCTGCTGTTCTGGTCGATCGTCGATGGATTGTTCGTAATAACGACACTCTGTCTCACCCCTTTCGCCCCGAGGGGCTCCCGCAGTCTGCGGTATGGATTGAGTTTGCGACCGTATTGACTCGAAGACATAATTTAGTGAAACTATTAAACTCGTATGGTTTTGTCTTTAATACATAATTATAAATATGGCTGATTACGATATTGACATGGATGAAATCGGCAGAGACGATTATGTCGATGAGGATGATGATGACTTCGATGATGATAACGATAACGAAACGCCCTTCATACAGACTCAAGTTCCAATCCAATCACAATTGGGGGAAATAGGTGGCGCTACCACTAGTCAAAGTCGGGAATTACTCGAGGGAGCTGTAAACGACTTCTACAACAGTTTGATAGAAAAAGTTCTGGTCCCATCTGTCGGTCGCAACTACTCCAAGTTCAAATTTGATCTGAACTAAAAGCAGCATCAAATCTCCCAATAGTCAACACGAGGACCGGAAAACCCTAGCGCTGAGCACCATTGCCGGAAACCCGGGCTGTGGCCAAATCATAAGGAACGAACTAGGCTTCACGGATTGGAAGAAGGGTAAACCAATTATGCCCACCCGCGCTGTAGATGCCCTACAGTATACCGACGAAACGATGGCGACGACGTCCTCCGCGATAGAAACGGTCGAGCTCAGCGAGGTCCCTCAAGTAACCACCGACGCTATTAACACAATGGAGACCACATTCAGCGAAAACGAAATACTCAACCTCGACCAAGGGTCTAACGATGACCCACCGTTACCTCTTCGCGAACTCCGTGGACTCGATAAGTCTCTACAAACGGTCCGGGGCGAACTGGTCCTTAACCTCTCCAAACTCTCGGCGCTGGATGAACATATCGCGCTAGAAGAAATAAAACTGGAGGAAGCCGGTGGCGATAGAGAATCTACCGAGCGGATCACCGAACGCCTGCGGTCGTTGCGGGACGAAAGAGAAGCTCGCTTGCAGGCTGCATTTGCTTGCCGTGAGGCTCTCCGCACACAAATAAGTCGGATCCGCGAAACAATCTCGAGGGTCCTGCACGAGGAGACGACACTCGGTGAGCGTCTTCGCACTCTGTTCAGAGAGCAGGGTGTCACGATAGCAAGCATCCTCGTTGCTATCGGCACGACTATTTCGACCATAGTTCTAGCTTTCACTGGTGGCGCAGCGCCACCACCCGCGCCACCACCCACACCAGCACCCGCGCCATCCGGTGGAGCCAAGGAGTGGGTTAAAAAACAACTAAAAGCCCTCGCCAGTCTCTTGGCTAAATTAGCCGAAAAGGCGGCTGCCGCACTACCTGGACTGATCGGAAGTATCGTTTCTTACTTGCTATCTATATTAGCAAAAACGGCCGGATGGCTCGCCAAAAATACTTGGGCTTTAATCGTGGCAATCGCCGGTCTCCTACTTTTACTCTCTCTCGAGTTCCTAAAACCAATGCACAAATAGTCCGATCGCCACGAGGGCAACGACGAGCCCTAATTTCTCCTCCTCGTGTGTTGTGCTTCCAATCTCGATTGGTGTTTCCGCTCCTGTTCCAATCGAGATTGGATTGGGGGAACTCGATGGTGCATCCAATTTGCGAATAGGGGGTACTGGGTCAACGGAGTTGAGGGAGGTGCATCCATTTTGTGTTTTGGGGGTTTTAAGTAATAGGTTCCACTTACAACTCCTCGCCCGGGCATCTTGGGTGGGAGCTTGATGATACCTGTGTTCACTTTCCCGTTGCGGCCGATTTTTTGATTGGCAGTGGCGACTACGACTACCGTCAACCGGATCGTCTTGTAGTATCATATTACTCGGCGCCATATAAAGACCTATTCCAAATGCGTAGTCTACCGGGGTGCGGGCCGTCTGCAAAACGTCTTGATAATTCTGGATCGCCTTCTGTAGTTCCACCTTAGCTGAGATGGCGTCCTCGACAAGTGCCAATAACTGTTTTTGTGCGTCAAAGGCCGTTCACCCATGCCCAGTATAGCGCTGCGCGTTTGCTTCTGTGAGGCGAGGATTGCGCATACGTATATGCGAATGGAGTCGTTGAGGCGAATCACCCCGCCCTGCGTAAATCCAGTGCTTTCATCTAACATAAATGTGGTCCACGCATTTCGCATCTGTGGAGTATCACCCAGGTCTAGGTATTCCACGTGGGCTACTTTAGTAGGTAGCCAATGACAATAACCGTCTTTACACGCAAGCCCTCCAAGCACTTCATCACCGAACGTCATCGTATTCAACTTATAATTATATTTAGTCCATGTTGCCATTTTTCTAACTGGTGGTGGGGTATCTCCGCGAGCACTCCACAACCCTGAGAAATATACAGGGACTTTATCCAGATGCTCACCACTCACTAACCCTTTAAGGTGAACTAACCCTAATCTGTTGGTTGGGGTGTATACTTTCTGTCTCCAGTCCGCGTCTTTTGGTACCCCAAATTCGTTACACAATCTTTCGAACGCCTTACGGTCGTATGTGCTGGAAATGGGATCCCAGCCGTCGTCTTGAGGTAGCCTAGTTCTTTGAGAATCCTCCTAATGGTGTAATACACATGAAAGTTGTAGACACTTCGGAGCATGACATTCTTGGATGTCAGATGGTCTTGATGTGAAACTCCACATCCGGCTGTTGCACACAATACAGCGAAATTTAGCTGGTTCTGCCAGAAGTTCATATCGTCAAAATCCCATTTAGTATTACATCTTGACTATTAGTCTTTGGAACTCCATATTTCTCAAACATGTTAGGGAAATTGGTGGTAAAGCCACTGTCCGGTCTAACTGTTACAGTTGGGTGTACAAGGCGGTTAACAACGTCTTTTTGCGTGTATTTACCACCGACCGCGTACTTTGCATTAGAATTAAAGCTAAATGCTTTGGTATCCATTGAAATATATTATTATGTTTACTACTATCACTAATGTTCAAAAAGAGAGTTGTGAACTTCAAACGTCAATCGACAACTGATGCGGAAAACGCCGGTGGGCCTCAGATCAATCACCTTCACGGTTGGATAGCAGAATGTGGGGAATAGCGAAGGGTTTTATTATGTGAAGGATGAACAACAAGTAGGTGTAAAGCTGCCTCACGGACTGTGGAGTTTTAGACAGCTCAAAGATTTTGTCACCTCAGAGCTTGACGGTATAATCAACCTCACATTATCGAAGGCTACCGGGCTCGCAACAATGACCATCGGCCCTGATAGTAAGGTAGTGGTCTCCCCGGCGTTGGGTATTCGACTCGGTTTTAGAGAGACATACTCCGCAAATAAAGGAGTGTTTGTCCCGGGTGAGTACGTCGGTGATAACCCGGTGGACTTCACCTTCACGAAAACTCTCGGGGTGCACTTGGATCGGGTGAACACATCGTACAACATGGTAGACGGATCCCCCAGCACATTACTGAAAACCGTGCAAGCCAGCGACTGTTTCTTTGGGGAGACGGTGACATTAGACTTCCCACACCCCAAGATGAAAATTTTGGAAACGGGACACATCCACGAATTTACGGTCTCTATTCTCGATGATCAAGCGAGAAAGTTGAATAACTATTACCCGATTTCGGTCGTTCTCGAATTTCCAATTGAGTATATGTGCCCCAATTTTATAATTTTCTTAAAATTAATTATGAGTATATACGGACCAGGTAGCTCTTCCAATTCCAATCGGGATTGGGTGACAGATTCAAAGAATTTGGAACCGGCAGGAGGGGGATTCGTCCCAGACAGAGAGCGACTTTTTAACTACCGGAAAAAGCAAGGCCCTGATCAATGAAACTATATCGGAGGTCGCAAACGGAATTCACAGGAGTATAGCACATCTTAGAATAGACGTACTGACGGCGACTGCACAAGTTGGGGAAGAGGCCCGGGCGAAAATTGAGGGAGTCCGAATGGGTATTGAGAAAGACCAGGCGACTCTTACGGAGGCTTATAGGGTGTTGCGATCATGCATCACTTACTGAACTAGGAGGAAAAATAACAAAATTTCGTGAAGAGGCCCGGTTGGGGATTGAGGGAGTCCGAACGGGTATTGAGAAAGCCCGAGAAGACCACCAGGTGGCCCTTACGGAGGCGTATGGGGTGTTGCGCTCAGAGGACTCTCTGAACAGAGAAGCAGCACTTACTGAACAAGGCGAAAAAATAACAGAATTTCAAAAAGAGACCCGGTTGTGGGTTGAGGGAGTCCGAACGGGTATTGAGAAAGCCCGAGAAGACCACCAGGCGGCCCTTGCTGAGGCTTATAGGGTTTTGCGCTCAGAGGACTCTCCCAACAGAGAAGCAGCACTTAATGAACTAGGTGAAAAAATAACAGAATTTCGGGAAGAGGCCCGGTTGGGGGTTGAGGGAGTCCGAACGGGTATTGAGAAAGTCCGAGAAGACCACCAGGCGGCCCTTACGGAGGTTTATGGTGTGTTGCACTCAGAGGACTGTGCAGCACTTACTGAACTAGATGGAAAAATAACCGAAGTTTCAGAAAAACTGAAACGTGTTCAAAGCACTTGAGGAGACCTCTGAAAAGATTCGTGCTGAGGCCCATACCTCTATCGGGGGGCTTGCCGGATTGTTGAAAACATTGAAAACGCAAAAACGTGTCATCACAGTTTGGGCTGAGAAGCGGGGCCCCTTGAATGAGGGGCTCTATGAATATTCATTCGGTGCCAAAGCGAACAATAAATATGGGGGATACGCCATGACAGCTCCAGGTACGCTTCTCCGAATGGCTGCCTGCTCAGTTAATGTTAATGGTAAATCTGTGGGCGCGGTCGTGATAAATCTTTTGTGGATGGGGAAGAACGGTGGGGGTGTTGGAGTCAATAAACTCGCTGGAGATATTTCATCTGTGGTTTTGTTCGCCGGTGACGATCAAATTAGACTTTCAGATGGTAGTATTATTAACTTTGTTACGAAAATCGCTGCCCCAGCAAGTTCTTCCACTGTTGTTACATTGTTAATTGAACTTGATTTGTAAAATTTAATCATGAGCGAATCACCGCTTCCAATTGTCAATACCAATCCAATTCACGAAAGAAGTTTAGATTTTAGGTTGGATAATATCGTCGCTATGCAGGATATTTTATTTAGTTAGAGAATGTACAAATAGAAAAAGAAACGCTAACAAATATAAGCGCGCGGCGAATATAGCTGAAGCATCTAGTACGGTTCTGGCAAGTTTATCTGTAATGAGTGGTGCGGGGACTGCTGCAACGCTATCTACAATTGTAACGGTTCCACTTGCAGGGGTTTTGAGTGGAATTACCGTTTTATCTGGAATACTTTGTATGGTAATTAGGGCGGCGGGTGGAAAACTCGAGAAAAAATGTAGAAAACACGATAGAATATCCGTTCTCGCCAGGTCTAAGAAAAATAGCATCGACGTTATAATTAAATATCAAATTTAGTGTTTGAATCCGTGGTGGAAGAAATGGGGAGATATGAAGAATTAAAAAATGATATTAGAATCAAAGCGCGCGCCACCATGCCCAAGATTGAGAGTACTGATTGGGATAAATTTAGGGTAAAACTTGGAAATAAAGTCGGAGGAAATGTTACAGCACCACCATTCCGAAATTGTGATATTTTATTAAATAATTAATTTTATAATTTTCTTAAAATTAATTATAAAATTAATTATATTGGTGCAGTAAACAATTTATTAATAATAATATACAATTTGAAAAAAAATACAGTTTTAGGTCCAACCGAGGCTCGAATTGGGCCCACCCGGCTAGCCGCCTTCTTTGTTCTTTCTCTTTCTCTTCCTCATCTCGTGGCTAGCCGGGTGTAATAGCTACCCGTACAGTACACCCCATCTATCGGCTGATCTAGATTAGTGTCGAAATTCTAGGCAACCTTGGAAGTGCCTGCACGGAAGCACTGAGCGCTCATTTTTTATCAAGGGGCGTCTTCCGAGACAAATTATTGTTGTTAATTGTACATATATTAAGCTAAAACCGTGTTGTGCAATGTCAAATATTTACTTTAAAAAAAAAAAAATATTTTAAAGAACAAGTTCGTTTTTTATTTAATAATATAGGTTATAACGTTCTAAATTATTAAAAGTAAACTTAGAAAAATAAAAAACATGCCAACCAATCAGAATGTAAGAAATACTTCCGGAATATCGATAGCGGGTTGCCATATTCTCGGCTGTAATACACACCCTCGTGTGTGTAGTATATATTACAGTGTGTTTATTTTCCATTCCGGAAGATGTAATCGTTTAAATCTCTCTATAAAATGGACACTTAATATGCGTGTAAAGTGGGACACCTAATTTGCATGTTCATAACACGTGTAATTGGAACATTGTCGTCTGCTTGGTGTTGTGATTACAACATAAATTATGTAGTAGTTTTTTTTTCTGTTCAATAATAATTTTTAAATATCTTTAAAAGCGATATCGTAGAAATTTATATTCGTAAACGAATCGTTGGGTTTTAACAATTTTATATAATACACCTTAGTTTTATATCCGATACGCGTTCCTTCTTAATGTTTGTATTTGCCTCTTGTATAGTTCACATAATTGTCGGTATAATATTGTAAATGTAACGTTTTTATCGGAGCGTAATAAATTACTCTGATATTTCATGTATTCTATATTGTCTAGTGTTTTCAATTTATAGAATTTATATATAGGACTATAACCCACGTAAACTTCGTAAACTTCTTCAACACAGGCATTATAAGCTTTCAATTGACATCGTATTTTACTAGCCATTTTGTTATAATTCCAATATAATTTTTTTACTATAATTGGTAGTGTTTTTCTGTTCAATTTGTGTCACATTTAACCTATGTATTTATGACACCAATATAATTGGACTACAATCGTTCACTACCACAACCAACTTTTGATTGGAGGTGGTATCATTTTGACTCCTTCTATTCAAAATTATTTTCTCCAAAAATTTATAAATTTGCTGTAGGGAGACAATTGTATCGTTAACCAATTTTTGGGTTTTTCGGGGGTGGTGGGGGTAGTATATAGGGGTGGAAATGATACCACCGTAGGTGGTATCATTTTGACTCCCTATATACTACTACAGAATATAATAGAGATATTCTAATACAGTTTGGTATACCATCTTCCACAGTTAATTATTTATTATTTACTTTGTCCTATCAATTATATCATGTCAATGTGTACATCATGTTTGATACATGGTTTATTAGTTTTGTCATTTTCAAAAAATCCACAATGGCCATGTCACACTGTTAAAATCATCAGCTTACTCCACTCAGCTAATTTTATACCTACATGTATGACAGGTGTACCACATATATTCTGCTTGCAACACCTTTATGATAGCAGCACATGTCCATAAACAATCAGTATTCCTTGTTGCTGTCACTGCAGTGTACATGATACATACTTCGTGTCTAGGTAAGATAGCCTATATGACTGTGGACTCTAGATAGTCTGTATAGAGATGTCTTGTGTTTTAAAAAATGCATATAATGGGTAGGACGGGTATAAATCTTTTTATAACATATTGTACTTAAAATGTATTTAGTTTATCGTGTCAAATTATGACCTGTCTGTGTCAAACGCTACAAGCGGTTATAACTTGTCCATGTTAAGATGGCTCAGATGGCAATTGAATGCACATTATAGTATACACTAAGAAGAACAGGGTCACATACACTTTATGCAAATATTCAATCACATTTACAAGGCTATTTTCCGCGATACAATGGATGGTGTTCTATGAAGTAAATCCTTGTGTGAGCTTACAGTAACATTTTATACAAGAATTGTAGAAGCAGGGCCCATGCTATGCTTTGGCTATGTACTCTATTGTCGTGATCAAACCTAGTCTCATGGACATTCACTGTTGTGTACTCCCTCAATAGTGTGCTTGTATGTGCAGCTGCATGGAAATACAGGCCTATTTTGTAAACAGGGGATTGGATGATCATGTCATTCTGAGCGTGCATAAAATCAAGACTTGTGGTTAAAATCAGTAGAATCAACTGTTTATAATTACGAATTTGGTAATATGCTTAGAATAACTTCATAATGATGGACCCTGGGCTGGTGTCAGGTGAACATATTCTCAACATCTTAGCATTTTGTAGTACCTGAGCATTTACCAGCAATAAACTCGCAATATAATGAAGATCTTCATTCAAGAAGGGCTTTACCGTGAGTTAAGGCCATTGATTCAACTGATAACTTCATTTCGCATCCTGGTCTTATTATTAGGTATGAATCTGTTGTTGGCTGGCAATACACCAAATGGTACCACAGTCAATCAATGCTATTGTTCACCCATCTGGCTATGCTGCAGGTCTACTAATACAACTCCACGACTACATGTACAACAGCGACGATGACATTCTCTCCGTCTCGATGAAGTCAACTGCGTCTCGCTGCTCGGTGGTGTCGGACATGCTGGAACATGCTCGCAATCACAAAAACTGTTACTGCCAAATGATGCAACTGAACCTCAGCATGGGGGTGTTTGTGACCAGAAACCTGATTCAAGCTGTTGATAGGCCATTAAACACTAATAAACAAAACATACACATTTTAAAACTTAATATTTATGTGGTGTAGTGCGGACACATTGTGGCCATACCACGTTTATGATAATGCTATATTCAATTCCATGATCCGTTTATGATAATTATATATTCAATTCCATGCTTAATGTACACACAGATACATGTCACAATTAGCCTTACAGTTATACATGAAAAACTCCGAGCTGTCTGTTAATGATCAAATAGTGTTTGGTTGGAAACTATAT